>CM077297.1:36317720-36432720 GCA_039654925.1 Anguilla pacifica
GCGCTCTCTGCCTGAGAGAGCGTTAGAGAAGGAGGAGAGCCGCTCTGCGCTCTCTGCCTGAGAGAGCCTTAGAGAAGGAGGAGAGCCGCTCTGCGCTCTCTGCCTGAGAGAGCGTTAGAGAAGGAGGAGAGCCGCTCTGCGCTCTCTGTCTGAGAGAGCGTTAGAGAAGGAGGAGAGCCGCTCTGCACTCTCTGCCTGAGAGAGCGTTAGAGAAGGAGGAGAGCCGCTCTGCGCTCTCTGCCTGAGAGAGCGTTAGAGAAGGAGGAGAGCCGCTCTGCACTCTCTGCCTGAGAGGGCGTTAGAGAAGGAGGAGAGCCGCTCTGCGCTCTCTGCTTCGCTCTCTCTCTCTCAGAGCAGCGCGCTCGCACTTCGGCCCGCCTCTTTTTTGGGATGTCCGAGGGCGGGACGGTCCTGTCGGATACGGGAAGGGACGGGACGGTCCCAAGAGCGCTCGCTCACTTGGGCCGAATGGTGCAAAAAGAGCCAAGGAATGAATAAGGCCTAAACGAAACAGAAACGACAAATAAGTCTGTGGGTGGCTTTCACGCCCCCCCCCCCCCCCCCGAGGGCAGTGCTGGGGAACAGCTGGTCGGGGCACAAGGAGCACGGGACACTGGGGGTGAGGCGGTGCATGGGGGGGTGTACAGGGTGGGGGGGGCAGCCAAACGCCCAACAGCTGGGCTGCATCAGGGCACACCAACGTCAGAGAGAGAGAGAGAGAGAGGGGGGTGGAGAGGGAGAAACAGAAATGTCCGAGTAAAGAGAAACTATTGATGTGTGTGTGTGTGTCGGTGTGTGTGTGTGTGTGTGTGTGTGTGTATCTGTGTGTATGTGTATGTGTGTGTGCATGTGTGTGTATGTGTGTGCGCGTATGTGTGTGTGTGAGAGAGAGTGTGTATGAGTGTGTGTGGAGTGTGTGTGTGTATCTGTGTGTATGTGTATGTGTGTGTGCATGTGTGTGTATGTGTGAGTGTATGTGCGTGTGTGTGTAATTGTAGGTGTGAGAAAGCAGCAGTGTTGGGTCTGTACTGGCTCACACACTCCTTCTTCATTCATTTTTTCTTGGCTTGCTATGTGAGGCTTTTGGGCAGTCTGCTGGAATCAAAGGTCCTGGACGCCTGTTAATAGAAACCAGACACCCCCAAACCCCCTAGAAACCCACCCCCCCCCCCCACCCCCGAAAAACTGCCTTCCCACCCCGCGCTACTTCGCCAAACCCAGTCTGCTAAAGGTTATTATTAGTGTCTGTACCTAGGGGGTTTCGGGGGGGGCGGGTGAGTGGTTTTGGCATCCGCCCCAGGGATCTCCACTGTGTGTTTTACCTCCAAGGCCTGCACCACCTCCACACTACAGCCAACAGGCAGAGCACCACCTCCACACTACAGCCAACAGCCAGAGCACCACCTCCACACTACAGCCAACAGCCAGAGCACCGCCTCCACACTACAGCCAACAGGCAGAGCACCACCTCCACACTACAGCCAACAGAGAGAGCACCACCTCCACACTACAGCCAACAGGCAGAGCACCACCTCCACACTACAGCCAACAGGCAGAGCACCACCTCCACACTACAGCCAAGAGGCAGAGCACCACCTCCACACTACAGCCAACAGGCAGAGCAGCACCACCACACTACAGCCAACAGGCAGAGCACCACCTCCACACTACAGCCAACAGGCAGAGCAGCACCACCTCCACACTACAGCCAACAGAGAGAGCGCCACCTCCACACTACAGCCAACAGGCTGAGCAGCACCTCCACACTACAGCCAACAGGCAGAGCACCACCTCCATACTACAGCCAACAGGCAGAGCACCACCTCCACACTACAGCCAACAGGCAGAGCACCACCTCCACACTACAGTCAACAGCCAGAGCACCACCTCCACACTACAGCCAACAGGCAGAGCACCACCTCCACACTACAGCCAACAGGCAGAGCACCACCTCCACACTACAGCCAACAGGCTGAGCAGCACCTCCACACTACAGCCAACAGGCAGAGCACCACCTCCACACTACAGCCAACAGAGAGAGCACCACCTCCACACTACAGCCAACAGCCAGAGCACCACCTCCACACTACAGCCAACAGGCAGAGCACCACCTCCACACTACAGCCAACAGGCAAAGCACCACCTCCACACTACAGCCAACAGAGAGAGCACCACCTCCACACTACAGCCAACAGGCTGAGCAGCACCTCCACACTACAGCCAACAGGCAGAGCACCACCTCCATACTACAGCCAACAGGCAGAGCACCACCTCCACACTACAGCCAACAGGCAGAGCACCACCTCCACACTACAGCCAACAGCCAGAGCACCACCTCCACACTACAGCCAACAGGCAGAGCACCACCTCCACACTACAGCCAACAGGCAGAGCACCACCTCCACACTACAGCCAACAGGCTGAGCAGCACCTCCACACTACAGCCAACAGGCAGAGCAGCACCTCCACACTCCAGCCAACAGGCAGAGCACCACCTCCACACTACAGCCAACAGGCAGAGCACCACCTCCACACTACAGCCAACAGGCAGAGCAGCACCACCACACTACAGCCAACAGCCAGAGCACCACCTCCACACTACAGCCAACAGAGAGAGCGCCACCTCCACACTACAGCCAACAGGCAGAGCACCACCTCACACTACAGCCAACAGCCAGAGCACCACCTCCACACTACAGCCAACAGGCAGAACAGAGAGAGAGAGAGATCTTAGGTGTTACTCCTTTAGTAGGAGACAGCCGTATGAGATTGGACGCAGAGTGGGGTGGGGGTGGAGTTAGGGGTTGGGGGGTGGCTTTTGCTCACAGAAGCCTCCTCCCGCACATGGTCCTCATTAGAGTACCCCCACCAGCTAACCAGAGCCACGTCTGCCCCAAGCCCACCCCCCCCCACCCCCCCACCCCCCCCAACCCAGAAACCCACTCTTTATGAGGAGCAGCCGGGCCATCATGTGCATGGTTCTGACAGGGTGCAGGGCCGGTATGCACACGTGTGTGCCAGCGTTTGCCCCCCTGCCGAGCATGAGGCCCCCCCAGTCTCCCCCCACCACCACACCCTAACCCCAACAAATCCAACCCTGCTCATGACCTCTGCTACTCAAATGAAGGGTTCCCTTCTAATGCATGTCAGCGTCACCCCAAAAATGATGTTCCGTATGGACTCCCCCTCCCCTCACCACACACACGTACACAGGGACACATACGCGTATGCACATACACACACAAACACACAGACACGTTGCTGCACCCATGTTCGGATGTTCAGGACGCAACAGCTCGCCTTTTAAAAGAGTGGCGGAGCGTTCTGGAATTCTCCCTGTCAAAGCGGCGACAGTGAGAATGGTGGGAAATGCCTTGAGGAACAGCCACAAAAACCAAAGCTCCATTTCATTTTTTTTTTTGAGGGGGATGGGGGGTGGAGGGGTGTTCCGCAGCTGGGGAAAAAAATCATATGATGACGGTTTAAAAAACAGCGTTCAAAAAAAAAAAACGCACACAAATCCCCCTCATTCCCCTGCCAAAATGCATGACCTAATTCTATTTCTGTTTGGGAAAAATAAAATCAAACCGAAGATGAAAGACTGTGTGGAAACAAAATGCATAACTGCTGCATGACTGGAGCAAACTCGAGCCGCAAACAGCCCTCCAGTTCCAGTAAAGCAAGGCGGGATTTTCCTTTTCTACTGCTGCTGTCAGGCAGACACACGGACACACAGACAGACAGACATTAACATGGAGTTGATGACAAAGTGTTTCCACAAACCTAAGGCAATACAAATGTGTTTGTGATGTATGATCTTCAATTTATTTGTGACCGCGCCACTGAATAATGTACATAACTTTTTAATTTTGACGTTCAGGAGTGTTTGTGTAAATTCCTCTCAAACTTTCCCCCGCCACCTCAGATTAGCATTACATTGACATTACATTACAAATGAGCCATTTAGCTGATGCTCTTAAGTCCATAGCGACTTACACTGAGTGCAAACAAAGAAAAATCCAAGATTCGTAAGTCAACATCCCCAGTAGTGATAAATGAGAAGCGTAATGGTCAGACCATAACACCGTGGCGATATCTAATCCTCTGTCACTGGAATGAACATGTGGAAGGTTTAGAAAAAATTTTTTGGGAGTGGGTAGATAGAGGGGGAAGGTGTGGAAGAAGGGAAGAGGAATCAGGGTGGAGAAGGGGAGGAATCAGGGCGGGTTTTCGCACTGTTAGCCCTTTGGGCTTTGACAGGCGTAGCCTTTAAAGTTGAGTACGTAAGACACCAGGAAGCACAATGACTTGTGCAGGTCAGACTATGGTTAAGGAGGTTAGTTATAACCTTTGACCCCAGGTGTCCCCTACAGACTCACCTCGTCGTCCTTGTACCAGGACAGGGATTCAGCCGTCAGGACAAACCAGTACTCCTTGGATCCACCCTTCATGATGCCGATGTTGTTGATGGTCAGCCAGCCCTTCCGGATGACCTGGGGTGGGGGCGCAGGGGTCATGGAGGGGGGTCAAGGACACCCACGTAGAACAGCCCCAGCTATCAGTCACGCCTCACAACTAGACTGGACCCATTGACCCTTTATAGCTGCCCTGTATGTGTGTGTGTGTTTTAACATTATGTATGTTAATACAGGAACTGTGACTCAATGCTGCCTCTGGTGGATTGGGGGGTAACTGAAACACAATACACGCAGGGGATAACCATGTAAATTATTATTTGAAACCACTGCCTTTAACAACTGCAGTGGATTTATATTTCTCATGTAGACTGTGAGGGAAGGGAGGAAAAAAACACAACCAATTGAACATTTTTGTGTTAATTACCTCTGCGAATCTCAAATTAACCGATCCTCGATCCTGCTGTAGGAGAAGGTGGAAGTAGAGTTACAGCCTCATCTACACAGCAAGAGTGGGGGGAAGGCAAAGGATTATGGGAAGGCAGGTGCACACCAGATCTGAATGACACCAGTCAACACTGGGCACTGGACTGTACCATTTTCAGAGATTGTGGGAGAGTTTTTGAGGGGACTGGACTATACCATTTTGAAAAAAGATTGATGGAGAGTTTGTGAGGGGACTGGACTGTATCATTTTTAAATATTGTGGGAGAGTTTTTGAGGGGACTGGACTGTTTCATTTTGAAAGAATACTGGGGGAGGGGGCAGCAGTCCATCAGGGAAAGAAGCTAGCAGTGGTAGCAAGCTAGCTCTAGAGGAAGCTGCCAGTCTGTGTGTACACCGCCAATTTAACCTATAACCCCTGACCCTTGCCCTACAGCCTCATTCTGGTGCAGGAGGATGGCCGTGCATTGGCGAGGAGGGTGTGGGGCCATTTCGCATGTCACCCTGGAAACAATAGCGCATGACTTATCATCGCAGTGCATTAAAACACCCCTACTAATGTTGGGTCTTTACCCCTGAGGTAACCATGGTAAAAGGGCGCAGCAGTAGAATTTACAGAGCCATACTTGCAGCCAGAGGGTTTTAGGTTCAAGACCCACAGGTAACTGCTTGTTAGCTGTGTAGGCACTTGAACTGGGAGGCATGCAGGAGAAAAGAGTAGGCGACCCACTGTAAGTCACTCCCAGATAACAGAGACGGAGCCCTGATCTTGTGGTCCTGGTCTGGGCGTGTGGTCTTGAGGAACGACCGTGGTCTCAGACAAGACCAAGTTCTCCCTCTCCGGCATGCTCGAGATAATAATCACTCCGCTCCACCAACAGTCGAGGCCATAACGTCGCCGCTGATCCACTGATCGCACGTTTCGTTTGTTGTATACACTGGAGCCGTTTACCTCATGGCTGCCTAGCAACATGGCAATAAAAGATAACCTAATGGCTCCCCAAACTGAAAGTAATTTGGTTAATATCTGTCTACTAACCCGAAATTTAGCTGAACACAATCATGAATCACCAAAGTATATATGCGTGATAGCTAGATTATCATAGCTAGCCAGCTAGCTAGACAGCGGCTAATTTTACCAAAGCTAATGTTGCAGCAATCTAAGGAGGCAAGCAATAATATTGTCTTTATTACATAAATAAATAGTAGCTCTTTCTGTTCATAGCATTCTTACTGATGGTCTATGTTAGCTGTCTACTGTAAATATCACAAGTCCTTTGCAAAGTTTTAAACCTGCTTGTTAGGTACTTCTTTGATGCAAGCTAAGTTAAAAATTGGCTGCTATAAACATTGCGTTTTTACGTTAGATCCAATTTAGTTTCAGTTTTCTCCTGAATTTTCTGAGCCAGTCATAGTGAAATTCACATACAAAAACTTTAAAGAGGACTGTGCAAACAACAAATGGAGGGCAAAATTCGTTCAGTGAATTTTGAAGTACAACGGTCACTTTCACAACTAAAACTGACGAATGGGTGTTGGGGGTCTGGTCTGGTTTTGGTCTGGTCTCGGTCTTGACTCCAACTCTGCCAGATAAGGGCATCCCCTATGCAACTATGCAAAATGATCTAACCTACAAAATACCAAGGGTCAATGGGTCTCTGTCTCAGTATCTTTAAAAAGGCAAACATTAGAAGAACACACACAGATACACACAGTCACACAAACACACACACACACACACAAAAACACTCACAGAGACACACAGATATACAAAAACACACACAGATACACACAGCCACACACACACACACACACACACACAGGCTAAAGAGTTCTTCATCTCTCTCAAAGCTGTCCTTACTCCATAACACATGGCCGGTTTCCCCTTCTTTTTATCTGGCTCAGCCTAGCGCCCGGGGTCAGGGAATCGCTCGGCCTAAGATGATGGAGGCCAGGCTATTAAACGTCCAACAGCACACTGCGACCTCTCACAATAAAGCCCCTGTAACTTGAATGCCTATAAATAAAACAGGGAAATGTTTTTTGGTTTACGTAACCTAGAAGCTATCTTGTGCTGACTCCAGACGTTTTTGTGAGCGTTCGTAAGATTTTAGTGGGGGAAAAACGAAGAGTCTCTCTCTCAATTCGAAAGCTCACAAGTACTCTTTAGCCACCTGCCCATTACACACACACACACACACATGCATGCATGCCTGCACGTGCACACGTGCACACACACGCATGCATGCATGCAATCACACACACACGCATATACACACACACACACGCATGCATGCACGCACACACACACACACACACGCACACACGCATGCACGCATGCACGCACACACACACACACACACACACGCACACACGCATGCATGCATGCACGCACACACACACGCTACTCACCATTATCTCATCCTGAAGCGAGAATTTAGGTAACAACAGTTGCCAAGCGAGAGAAAGAGAGAAAGATATAGTGAGTGTGGAAAGTGCACAAAAAAATACACCCGAATATTCCTGATATTCCTTGGAATGTTCTGGGATCTGTTTGATGTAATCCCAGATCAGGGCGAATGGGAACAAGGGGGAACCCGGTAGAACCCCACGGAAGATGCCAAGCCCCCAGGGAAACAGTAGTCATGGCAACACAGGGACCCTGAATCATTCCATAGTGCTCTCTAAGTTATGATCATGCTTCATACATCTTCATAACAATGTTACTGATACCACTGCACACAGTCATCCAGGGTCAGAGGTCATCGGGGAAGTGATACAGACACCTGCAGTGACCAAGGTCTCAAGACCCATGTCAAACCATTACAATAATAATAATGTTTGCACACTTACTGTTTGCTCCAGCTCAGTTGTGTTTTACTACACCATAGGGCTGGTTAACACACTGATTACACAGCCTTAGGAGCAAAAATGGAGGCACGTTCATTTTTTAAAAATTGTTTTGAACTTTTTTTTTACTCCGCAACATCAACCGAAATATCCTGGACCGTGCATACTTCCGGGTTACCGTTACCGGCTGAAGCGGTGACACAGCAACAGCGCCTACTGAAGTGCAAGGACCCTAGCATGAACCTCATTGGCTCCAGCGTTTCCCTCGGTCACGCCTCTTCATCAATATTTACGAAGCGTCACGTTGGAACTTATCACCCTCCGTCATCAGCGGAGCGACAGAGCGTCCACTGTTTAGAACGCGGCGCCGGCCGTGTGATTGGCTAACAGACTCCGAGCTTCAGCAGCATTCGGAAGCCCTGAATGTGAAGCGGCCGTTGGCGATCTGGTCAGCAGATGGAGTTCGCGGGGTGAGGAAGAGGAAGAGGAAGAGCTGCGCAAGGGGCAGGAATGGAGGACTCCACTGAGGCTTCTGCGTTTGACCCCGTCCCCCGTCTCCAACAAGACATTCGGCGGGACCAGCATGGCTGCCATGGGGTGGAGGGTGGAGGTGGGGGGGGGGGGGGGGGGTGATAATCAAGGGGGTGATCTGACAAGGTTTGCATACCTGATTCCCAGCGGCCTTCTTCTTACTCATCTGGCTGCTCCTCTGCTGAGCACTGCGGGCAGAAGACACGTCATTGGTCAGCTGCCCTGTTTCACAGGTCAGTGGCTTCAGTGCTGAGTTTACACACAGTAGCTACATCCAGGATATCTTGTGTATACTCATTTCTTTGCTTGGACGTCTGATTTTACCAGCTAGTCTATTACCTCAGACTATAATCTGCCCAACCATTTTGTCTGTTAGCTGGAATAGATTTCCCCATTTCCTCTCTATTACCACTTAATTTATCTTCAGCTACTGCGTTAGCCTGCTAGCGGATGATGGGTTCCCCCTCCATATCCCAGTTCCTCTCAAGAGTTCTTCCCACTCGCTAGATTTTTGGGGGTCCAGGCTCGTTCTTGCTAAAAAAAATTTTTTTTACCATTTCTTGTCTTACTGTAAAGCATCTTTGTGAGTGTCTCTTTAAAAAAAAAAAAAAAGCGCTATGAAAATAAAATTGATATTACTTTAGGGCAAGATCTCACTGCATCTCCCCAAGTCTCACGTGGACAGAGCATAATTTTGGTACGCAGCGGCAAAGTTTCAAGGACACCCTCCCTGGAAACAGCATACAAAGACTGGAAAGGGCTTTGTGCTGTTAAAGACATTAGCAACAACTTCTGAGGCAGTAACGTCTGTTCCATATGGGAACAGTTGACGTTTGGATTCATGACATGGCAACATTTCCGAAAGCCAAGAGCTCCCTGTTGAAAGTGAGAGGGGCGTCTTTTTCCTCTAGGAAATCTTCGCACGAGGCGGCGAAGGCTTCGGGGTGTCGTATGAGTGAAAGTGGGGAGGCGGACACTTGCTTGGCAAACCCGATGAAATCCTCATGATTGGTGTTCATGTAGGCCAGCTCAATGTCAATCAGCAGCATCACCTAGCAACGAGAAGAGAAGTGTTTGAGTGTTGAAGGCCTCCCCCCTTGTCTTTAATGGCGGGTTAATGGCCGGGGGTGTTGTGGGGGTACCTGGTCCTTGGTGCGACTCTCGCGGTCTCTGATGTGTTGCGTCACAATCCTCTCCATCTCCTCTCTCAGCATGGGGTACTGGGCCAGCTGGGGGGAGGGGGGGACAGGACAGACTGGTGGGTGTGGGAGGGGCTGAATATACTGACCAATCAGAGGCGTCACAGTGTGAACACCACTGTCACAGGCACCTTACGCACACTTGCACACTCATACATTCACATACACACTCACACATTTGGGTACACACACACATGCACCCACACATTCGTGTACACATGCACACACACACACATGCACTCACACATTCATGTACACATGTACACACACACACGCACCCACACATTCATGTACACACACACACACACACACATACGCACCCACACATTCGTGTAGACACATACACACAAACACACACTGACACGTACGTGTACACACACACACACACACACCAACACATTCGTGTACACATGTACACACATGCACTCACATTCGTGTACACACGTACGCACACACACGCACTCACACATATGTGTACACACGTACACATGCAAGTGTGCTCACACATTCCTGTATACACATACACACATGCTTGCACATTATCACACACATGCACAGACTCGTACACCACAACACCCACATACCAAAACACGCAACGTACAAATAAACCACAACAAACACCCACTCACATAATGTAGCACAACACACACACACACACACACACAAACGCAGCGCATCGCAGACACTGTACCAACAAGCCAACAGACCCAGGTAAAGATTTTCTCTGCGAAAAAGGGGACAGGGAGGATGGCGAACAGCGAGGTCACAGCACATCGTCTCCGTCCCGCTGCAGAAGAGACCGCCCCACCATCAGTCCCAACCCGGCAGCACAGGGCACAGGGTCTGCGATACAGCTGCGCTAATCGCGACGGCCTTCACAAACGCACTCGGTACTTAGCACAGCTGTGTTAATTACGACAGCGTTACGTTACTGTGCAGACTCAGAGGGGCAGGTGGGTAAAGCAAAGTGACTGGAAAGCATGCACACGCTCAGACAAACAGCGCCAGTTACAATGCATCTGCAACTTCACTGCGGGGACCAGAAATACATGCAGCTCTGAAGACCTGAGACTCTGAATGTAAGATGGGTATTCTCAGAACTTTGTGGTTTCATAAAAGATAACACCCAAAATCTACTCTCAAGAATGTAAGAAAAAAAATGTAGTTTGGCTAAGCCTTTAGACCAGTTTGCTTTTCTATAACATAATAGCAAAACTCAGGTCATTAGTCATCTGCAAAACATGTCTACAAAGCAGCAGTCAATTGCATTTGACTGCAGCAACGGTAAGCAGTGAATAGTTGAAGCAGGTACAAAAATCACACTGCTGAATAAACTGCTTTTAATCTTCAATCAATTAAAAAAATGCACCGTCAGTCAAAAACAAAACATTCGCAACACAAAACAATACATAAATAGATAATCGAGTCGTCAAGATGCATTGGAACTTCAGGCCTGTATGACATCACACGCTTGAGCTGCACTCAGCCAATCGAATTTCTAGGCTTTGCTCATCTGCAGATTTAAAAAAACATTTTCTTTTTTTTTTAAAACCTGACAGTGCTGAGATGCCATGGCGACACGCATGCAGGGGCGGAGTCATGGCAGGGTGAAGGTATAAGAGAAGCACTGTCAGTTAAACTGGGAGCGTCAGCGTGGAAGGCGGGCAGGCGTGCATGCGGGTGAACAGACAGACGGGCGGAAAGAATGTTGCATGCAGCGAGCAGTAAGGAACGGAGAGAGGGAGAGAGAGAGAGAGAGAGAGACGGTGCAGAGAGAAGAGGGGAGGGTTAGGGTTAGGGTTAGGCAGGGGAGGAATCCGGAATTCTTCGACACACAGAATGACCTCCTGTGGATTTTTTTTAACCGTTCAGAAAGAAATAATAGAAGAGGCTGCTGCCTCATTTAGGCACCACACCCCCCACCCCCCCAACTCCCCACCCCCTCCTTCCTTAGACCTGGAGCTCAAAGCGTTTGCGCCATTCTACAGAGGCGTCGGATTGATTCATTAAGAGACAAAAAACAACGTCATCCTTTCTCATTTTTTTATCAGCTGGATTTAAACTAATAAAGCGGTTGAGTTGAGGATCAGTGAGATTACGGTACAGAAGAACTTTGTCGTTGCAGTATTCCGTGGTTACCCAGCCCCTGTGTACAGTGGCCTGCAGTGGACAAAAAGGCCCAAGAGGATGTTATTTTGACCTGCGTCCTGACAGCTTCCGGTCTGGCCAAGCATTACAACCGGGGAAGGAGAGATACCATATTTTAGCCTTGTAACCATGCTTAAACCCAGGGGCGTAGCTAGGAATTCGGGGCCCCCTGAATGAATATTGCTGTGGGCCCATAGAATCGTCACCACCATTTAGCCCAATAGCGAAAGCTCTGTTTACACCCAGGGCAACAATCGACCATCAGAAAGGTCTTGCTCAACCCATGAAGAAGAGCACAAAAAACTCATTAGCTTTCAAACATCTGTCTTTACCAGAAAACACAGCATCTCACATCTGATCCCAAAGACACACCATGTCCACAAAGATTTGGAAAAAGGGTCAAAATCCAAAGGAGGGCAGTTTGCTACTTCACACCCTTGCTTGGTACAGAAGCAAGGCTCCTCGGGATAGAGTCACAAAGTAAATGAAGGGATGAAAATGAAGCGCAGAGAGAAAGAAAGAGAGAAACAGAACGGGGGGGGGGGGGTGCGTATGTTAGTCAGTGTGTGGGACATGACCCCCCACCCCCCCATATGATCAAATCGGTTTGCATGGAAAGAAGTAGATCGAACTAATGAGGAAAACAACGAGTTAGACAACCATGTGACTGAACTGGCAAAAAGTACACAGACATAAGGGGAAAAACTGACTGAACCAAAATGGCTGACGAGAATAAGAGGTCAATGAGAATAATTTAGCATGCCTGTTAAAATGTTAACATATAAAATAGGACTACTGGACTATTTTGGCCAACGACTTTTGAACGAAGAAACACAAATATCCGAACCGAAACAGGATGACAGAAATCAAAACTAATGATCATGTCAATAAATATAATGGTAAGGATAGACCGATCTTGGGCTGGACCAAAAACTCTTGAACTGTACGTAAGAGAGAGCAAAGAGAAGAAAAATCCACTCCCTACACACTTCGGAGCGACGTACATTTTCATAACCCGCATCTGTGTCAACATTAAAAACGTTACCTCCATCATCAAACAGCTGACGATGTATTTTAGTTTTCAGGTTTGTGAACACATGAGCTGAAAGCTCCAAAACTAACAGCCCTGCTATATACATACACTGCAAGTTAAAATAACCTATACTGAGTGTTTATTTGTTCTGGTCTGGAATAACTCCTCCCTTAGCCACATTAGCCAAAATCCTTTCGCAAAAATGTTTGTTTGGACAGGAATAATGTGCCTAAGAAGCAAAGCACCTATTCAGTGGAATGCACGTTTTTGGAACCCCTGGTCAAATTCCATGTTTTTTTTTATTTTCCATGTGAACAGACGTTGACACGACCCCTACAGGAAACACGGGTAATGCACCTTCCAGTTAATTTAAGAATACTGTTTTTTTTAGAAGAAGGTCTCATATTTAAGTTTGTACCCTGCAGAGGTTCCTTCACTTTGAGATTCAACAAAACCAGAAACTTGACAAGGGGTGCCCAAGAGGTGTCCAAACCTCCACATACCACTGTACATAGGTACCTTACTGGAATGAGCATTTTTTCCAAAATGCCGTGACACACACAAAATGTCCGTCTAGTAATCAGAAGGCACGCACAAGAAAACCCCACAAAGTCCCACAATGCACTGCATGGAAGAAACCAAAGAACAAAAAACTCTTCAACGGAATGTCTGATCAGAGAGTAACAGGTCAGAGGCGAGAAGCCTGGTTTTAAAAACGGTGAAAAAACGAATGAAGAGACAGATAAAACATTTGAAAAACCGTGGAACGGGCAATGAGATGGCAACACACATGAACACAGTGAAAATTAATCTCCTGCGGTTTTTTTTCTTCTTTTACTCGTTTAAAAAAGTCTGAGACCTGGATTATGCCAACATTTGTTCTTAAAGGAGTACCATGGTGATTTTCACACTTTCTCAGGTTCATGTGCTACTTGCACAAGAGGCATTGAAGAAACACAATGAGTAAGGTATTAAATATGTCCGTTCTGTATTTTTGGAGAAATATGCGTTTTAAATTTATCGTCCTATTTTCAACCGGTTGAGAAAGTTGTCAACTTGGTGCGTCACGAACACAGTAACCACTCCCCTTTCCACGGCCCGTAAAGAAATCTGACAGGACACACCGCTGGCTTACAGGCAAGACAATGCAAATATTTGACTAACGTTAGGTTCACTTAAATTAGAGTGCCTTTTAAGGACTATTAGATTGTTTCTGGTTATATTCATTTAGCTAGCTAGCTAACGTTAGCTAGCTAGGTAGTTTGTTGTCATAAGGCAATGTTATCGATAACGTTAGCTAGCTAGTTTGCTTTTATGAGGACGTTATAGTTGTGCTTTTATCTTAACTTGGCTAGCTAGATAGCAAAAATTATAATTGGATATAAGTCAACGTCCTTACCTTAGCTATCTATCGATACTTGATATACTACTAAGCTAGCTAGCTTGTGAAAATTCAGTCTCCCAAAAAGAGCGCGAATCATGGGGGTAGCTACGGTAACGGGGCACGGTCGGTCAATCATAGCTAACTGACAGTTCTCATTACCACGCCCAGACGGTTCGGGTGAACTTTTATAGTGGGAAATTGAGGCTTAGAAAAATACGTTTTAAAGTACATTGAAATGACTGAATAATAAAAAAATTATGCACATTTGTTTTGTTGTTGCCTAAAGACAACTGGGAAATGTCACGTTCAACCACCATGTTACTCCTTTAACTTTGAAATAAATGAAATTGTTATTTTTAGTGAAAACTAATATAAATATGTCTAACTTCATTGATGATTTGGGAGGGCCTGCCACACTAGATAAAACTTTGCTGTTATAAAATACAAAACTGTAATTGTTATGTATAAATGTATTACAACCACCGCAGCTGAGAGATAAAAATTTACAAGTGTGAAAATGTGGAACATATATTGTAATTTTTAAAACATACAAAATATTGAAATTATGGCCACATAGTACATACAGTATATGCATATATAGTAGAATACATGATACTTCAGATAATAATATATTCTAAAATAGATGCATCATGTGTTAGACAATTATTTATTTTTGATCAAATGTGTGTCCTACTATCTTCTGACATCTATTAAAAAATACATTCCTCACATTTTGAATTCTAGATTTTATTGTCTCTCAAATTCATTTAACGCTCTCTACAAGAACAAAGAGGGAGATTCCCCTTCTTACTTAGCAGGGAACCGTCTTCATTTATTTTGTTTTATCTTTGTCTGTTGGTTTTGATTTTCTAGGAGTCCAGCCATCGGTCTACCCCCACCCCGGTGACGGTCTGAGACGGGACAGCGAGAGGAGGGCGGGGCTTCGGTTCCCAGTTACCTTCTCGCTACACTTTCGGATGGTGGAGGTGAGCTCGCTCACGACCATATCTATACACTTCAAGCACGGCTCCTTCACTTTTTGGATCTGTTTTTTCACTATGGCTTCAAAGGCCAAGTCTGGGGTAAACAAGCCTGTCCTGCAGGGGGCGCCAAGCGGCAGGGGGCGAGAGAGAGATGGGGGGAGAGAGGGGGAGCAAAAAACAGGAGAGGAAGAGAAGGAGAGGGAGAACGATAGCGAGAGAGACACGAGAGGGCCAGACAGAAGGATGGAGCAGGAATATAAAACAGAGCAAAAGGAGACGTCAAGGTGAAAGAACAAGAGAGAAAAAGAGAGAAAGGGAAAGAGAGAAAAGGAGAGGGAGAGAAGGAGGGAGAAAGAGAGAGAGAGGGAAAGGGAGAGAGGGACGGGGAGAGAGGGAGAGAGAGAAGGGGAGAGAGGGAGAGGGAAAGGGGGAGAGAGAAGGGGAGAGAGAGGGAGAGAGAAATGGAGAGAGAGAGGGAGAGAGAGAAGGGGAGAGAGGGAAAGGGGAGAGAGGGAGAGGGAAATGGAGAGAGAGATGGAGAGAGAAGGGGAGAGAGGGAGCGGAAAAAGGGAGAGACAGAAGGGAAGAGAGGGAGAGGGAAAAGGAGAGAGAGGGAGAGAGAAGGGCAGAGAGGGAAAGGGAGAGAGAGTGAGGGGAGAGAGGGAGAGGGAAAGGGAGAGACAGAAGGGGTAAGAGGGAGAGGGAAAAGGAGAGAGAGAGGGGGAGAGAGAGTGAAGGGAGAGAGGGAGAGGGAACGGGAGAGAGCGAGAGACACAGAGGGAACAGAGTGGAAGGGGGAGAGGAGAGGAAGAAGGGAAATAAACAGCACACAGGGGAAAGAAAGGCAGGTGAGACATTTGGTATCTCCATTCTACAAACAGGGCCAGCCCACGTTCCGCTCTCTCCCCCCCAACTGAGCAGGACCCCCCCCCCCCACGCGGGAGAGAGAGAGAGACCTGGGCCTGCCGCTCTGATGGCCAACAGCTGGCAGCTGTGCTTCCCGTGACTCCGGCCGTACACCCGCGAGGCAGACACCCCCCACACACCCCCCGCCCTCTGTGTGTCCCACAGCACCAGCACCTCCCCCCCATCCCACAGCTCATTACAGACTGCAGTGCTGATCTCTCACAACATTCCAGTCTCCCTTAGTCTGTTCCCGCAAAGCTCCAAATCTGCTCCAGACCCGGCTGCTCAGCCCCCCCCCCCCCCCCCCCCCCAACCCACCGCGGGGTGTACGGCGCCCAGTCACAGCCAGGCGTCTGGATGCCGGGAGCTCTAACATGGCTGCAGGGCCCAGCGGCAAGGACGCAAACGCCTAATGCTGGAGTTCATTTATAACAAACTACAAAAACACTGCAAAGGACTACAATTCCCAACAGCCACTACTTGCTCTTGAATTCACACCTCCCACACTGGACTGGAACAAGCAGTCACATGCCACATATACTGCCACACAATTGGCCAAACCTTTCAATGTTTAGTGATGACCACGAATGGCTTAATCTCCCGGAACAGAAAGCCAGGTTGTTTAAAACTTAATTAAGACCGATCATAAATGGAGAAAGAATATTTAAGTGAGGGTAATGCAATTACAAGTAGTCTGACAGGTTCCGTACAATCCTGTGATCTGCCAATCAACTTTTTTTTTAAAATTCCAATCGGCATCAGGGACCGAAAACCATTCTTTTTCTAAACGCAGCCAGTGTGGGCCCCAGCATCCAGACACCCCCAATTCCACACAGCAAGCTAAGGTGGGCATGCCTGGCCAGCAGTACATCAAAACCCCCCATCCGAAGCAGCTAATACACTCCCTCAGGCTCTCATGCATCCCCCCCCACCCCGACCACACCCCCACTGCCCAGCGAGGGCAGGGGTGGAAGGTGGGTAAGGTAGAGGCTTGAGGGTTACAGAAGGCGGGGGCTGGGGGTGGTTCGAGGGGGCTAGCTGGAGACCCCCCCTCCATTGCTTTTACCTTCTTGGTACACTGCCTAACGGTACTGACTAGCTCAGAAATGACCATGTCCACACATTTCTGGCACGGCTCTTTGATCTTCTCGATCTGTCTTTTCACAATGGTCTCAAAAGCCATGTCCGGGGTGAAGAGGCCAGTTCTGTCCGGCACAGAGAAGAGCCACGCCCAAACGAGGGGAGGGGGGGAGGCATAGGGGAACAAGGAAGGAGGGTCGAGCGAGAAAGAAAAATGTTAATCGAACAGAAGCCCCCCACCCGACAGAAAAAAGCATTATATGAAAACACATAACGACAATGACAATAACGACAAACAAAGCATAATTATTCCAGAAGAGGAGCGTTCGTACTCATCTTCCATTCTGTACTGACTGTATGTGGTGCAGCTCAGAGAACCAAGTCTCACCTCGCAAATCCTGGCCATCAAATGAACCAAGTGATGGTGCTGTGGCACTACACAGCCCTCCAACCATAGAATACAGGATCTAGAATTGGCGTTCTATTAACGTTATGTCTATGGTGTTCACATAACAGACCCTGTTCTCATTCGTGTGCCGTGAGGTCATGTGACTGCGATACTGACTCAAACCTGCACAGGTAAAGAACACCTGTTGGCATGACATGCGTGACACAGGATGTAATATTCTGATCGTGTTGAAAATAAACAAGTAGGCCCAGGTTTTTTCAGGTCTTCACTCGATAGACTTCTGACTCATTCTGCCTTCACCGTGGATTTGAAAAAAAGTGAAAGGTCAGGAAATGGCAGCTTATAAAAGGACTGGCACATCTCTGAATGGAAACCCGGAGAACTTCCATAATGGCGTGAGTAACTCCCGCCGTATGACCACACCGCTTCGGGGGCCTTTGAGACAGGCCCCAGAGCAGCTTTAGCACCTCTACCGCCGTTCGCGTAAAAGCTCTGGGTCATTTCAGCTGACTGCACATTCTTTCAAGAAACAAAAAAATTGAAACGAAAGAGGGTGAAACGAACACCGAAGCAGCTTCAGGTGCACCTGCTCGCAGACCACGGCTCTCCTGAGAGGTAGCCAAGCGACCTGCGGCAGCAACGCAAAAAATCTGCTTCCCCACTTTGAGTTATGGGGCTCCAGTCACCGCCCAGAACAGGAAAATCTCCCCAGCTCTCACAGGACCAGACAGACAGGCAGACACAGACGGACAGACGGAGCGAGTTTTGAGCAGAATCATCGGCCAACCACACATTCTGCAGCTAACCGAACATTCTGCAGCTAACCGAACATTCTGCAGCTAACCGAACATTCAGCAGCTAACCGAACATTCTGCAGCTAGCCGAACATTCTGCAGCTAACCGAACATTCAGCAGCTAACCGAACATTCGGCAGCTAACTGAACATTCAGCAGCTAACCGAACATTCAGCAGCTAACCAAACATTCAGCAGCTAACCGAACATTCAGCAGCTAACCGAACATTCTGCTGCTAACCGAACATTCAGCAGCTAACCGAACATTCTGCTGCTAGCCGAACATTCGGCAGCTAACCGAACATTCTGCTGCTAACTGAACATTCAGCAGCTAACCGAACATTCTGCAGCTAAAAGAACATTCTGCAGCTAACCGAACATTCTGCAGCTAACCGAACATTCGGCAGCTAACCGAACATTCAGCAGCTAACCGAACATTTGGCAGCTAACCAAACATTCAGCAGCAGCAGAATAAAGCTGTCAGTGTGGGGCCGGGGGTTCTGACTCTGAGGTTAATATTGGGGGAATAAGTCAGACAGCAGGACAGACAGCCAGACACACAGACACACAGACAGGGTGGGACAGCAGGGGGGGTTGGGGGGCACCATTGTGGGGTGGGACTCAGAGACGGTGGGACAGACATGCCTGATTCCATGAATGTTCTTGATGGCGTAGCTGATCTCCTTACGAAGCTCCTTCTCATTAAACTCCATCTGGAAACAAGAATAAAAACCACTGAGAATAAGTACACACACACACACACACACACGCACTACACTTACATACACATAAACACACACATACACAGAGTACTTAAACACAC
The DNA here is from genome assembly GCA_039654925.1 of Anguilla pacifica. Taxonomy (NCBI): domain Eukaryota; kingdom Metazoa; phylum Chordata; class Actinopteri; order Anguilliformes; family Anguillidae; genus Anguilla; species Anguilla pacifica. Next base: position 36,336,719 of record CM077297.1, read on the forward strand.
ACATGCACTACACTTCCACACATACATAAAATATACACAAACACACAGACACTCACATTTGACATACACATATGCACACACATAGTACAATTACACATGCATTACACTTGAACACATACACACACACTCACACACACAAACACACACATACAAACACACAGACACTCACGTTCATAGACATCTGTGTGCACACACACACACACACTGACACTCACACTCACACACACACAGACAATAGCAAAAGCTGGCCATTCAAAATGATTTATCAATGTGCACCAGTGACAGGCTTTAGGGACCGCGATCATCTGTTTGCAATGACTGGCCGATCTAAACCAATCAGAGTGCTTTTGGCCTGGAGGGCAGAGTGACTCATTGGCCCAGATGAGTTAATTAGTGTCAGCATGCAGCAGTCAGAATGAAGAGGTTTCTGAGACACACTTGTCCTCTGCCACAGTTATTAGCATCACTGAACCATAAGATTGTGAAATGGCGTACCATATAAATCACCATAACAATGACGATTACTGCTGTTGCAGCTGTAGTTAAGTGCTTTGACTGGTTACCGTGTAAAAAGATTTCTTAAGGAAATATGAGCTACTTATTGCTAAGTCAGCCATCATGAAGCATGGTCTGTGCTAATGAATGATTCAGTTATTAGAGTCAGACTTAACTCTGGCACTATATATAGCGGTTATTTAAATTTTAGAAAGCAAATTGATAGATTTGCTACGTAATTCTCCTCCAGCAGCCATAAAGCAGAATAAGCATTTATGATTGGATAACTCAGTATAAAGTCAGAGCAGTGCATCTTGGGAAGGCGCAGGGCTCCCTCAGTCTGGGCGACGCAAACCCGACCCAACCGCAGAACATCCTGCACCCCTCCAGACAGAGAATTTCATTGTAGACGTGGGGAGTCTTCCTTTTCTCTTTTTTTCAGGGACGGAGGGAACAGAATGTTTTAGTCATGAAGCCGCCGCTAATGGTCCTGCAGGAGCCTCAGTCTGGACCTATGACTCACCCTCCCTTTCCCTCTCTCTTTCTCTCTCTCTCTCTTTCTTTCTCTCTATTTCTCTTTCTCTCACCCTCCCTCCCTCTCCCTCTCTCTCTTTCTCTCTATTTCTCTTTCTCTCACCCTCCCTCTCTCTCCCTCTCTCTCTTTCTGTCCCTCACCCTCCCCCTCTCTCTCTCCCTCACCTTCCCTCTCCCTCGCTCTTTCTCTCTCCCTCCCTCTCTCTCCCTCACTCACCCTCTCTCTCTCCCTCACCCTCCCTCTCCCTCTCTCTCTCTCTCTCTGATTACAGCCAGTGTGTGGGTTGATTTTAGATTCTACAAAGCAACAAGTAATACTGAAGGTTTTATCCATTGAGTGGTGTTTAAATGAGGTCATTTGGTCTGTCAGAAGTGATCATTGATCATAGGACACTGCTGTTGTTCCCTTGAGCAAGGTGCTTAAACCTGCATTGCTTCATTGTATATTTCCAGCGGTATAAATGGATGCAATGTAAATACTATGTAAAAAAAAAAAAGTTGTGTAAGTCACTCTGGATGACAGTGTCTGCTAAATGCCTTTAATATAATGTCTATTTGTCTGTGTATTTCTGGTCTTGAATGTGGTCAGATAGCCTGCTGCAGTTGTATTTATGTTATAAGGCCATATAACCTGCTGACTGCCATTGTGCTGTCAGTTTCCCCATCAATGAGGCAGTTTTGGTAGTGTTGTGTTGCAGATTGATTAGTGTTGTGTTGCAGTTTGATTAGTGTTGTGTTGCAGTTTGGTTAGTGTTGTGTTGCAGTTTGGGTAGCGTTGTGTTGCAGATTGATTAGCGTTGTGTTGCAGTTTGGTTAGCATTGTGTTGCAGTTTGGTTAGCGTTGTGTTGCAGTTTGATTAGTGTTGTGTTGCAGATTGATTAGCCGTTGTGTTGCAGTTTGATTAGTGTTGTGTTGCAGTTTGGTTAGCGTTGTGTTGCAGTTTGATTAGCATTGTGTTGCAGTTTGGTTAGCCGTTGTGTTGCAGTTTGATTAGTGTTGTGTTGCAGTTTGGGTGACTCTCTCTTGTCTCTAGTGCAGTTGAGGCTGCATGGCGGTTAGTCAGCTGGGCCCCAGGAACAGCTGGTTTAACTGGGTTTTTTTCTGGGTTCAAAACTTGGCATCTCTCTCTCTCTCTCTCTCTCTCTCTCTCTCGTTCAAATTCAAAGTGCTTTATTGGCTTGACAAAATTTGCATTTGTACTGCCAAAGCACGGCAAGGACCATGTGAAACATCAATTGACCAACAGTAATAACAGAATAATCTCACTTTTTCTCATTCTCTCTCTCTCACACTCTCTCTCTCTCTCTCTGCCCTTCCTTCACTCCTCCACACAAGACCGAGAAGGACAGCAGCAACACACACACACACACTCACACACACACACACGCACACACGCACTTTCCATGAGCTGTAAACTAAATCAGACTAAAACATACTGTATGACGGTTCACTGCTATGGGCTTGGTCCCTGGTGCAGTGTGTTATTACACAGCCAGTGTGGTTATGTGGGAGTGTGTCGGTATATATTTGTCTGAGCGAGAGTTTATCTGAGTGTGTGTGTGTGTGTGTGTGATTCACTGAGCCTGAGGCCAGTTCATGGGAAACACGCGTGTTGTAGGACACGTTTTTTTTCTGGCGTTTTTTTGGGAAAGGTGAGGCAGTATAGGGAGACGCACCTTGACCAGCTCGAAGGGGAAGCGCTCGTGGAAGATACGGTTGATCCTGGCCCCGCCCGACAGCTCGTAGGTGTCGATCTGGTCCCCCGACCCCTCGATGCGCTTCTCAAAATCCACCGAAAACTGTTGCACCATCCTGGGGAGGGAGGGAGGGAGGGAGAGAGAGGGAGCCATTTTCTTACACATATCTTCCTGTGTGTACTCACGTGTTATGTAATTCAGTGCATTGTGACATGTTTGCGACATGTTCTATATATTTTATGCAGGGCTGCATGTGTTGGTATATGAGTGAGTATATCTGCATGTTTGTGTGTTTATGTGTGTCTGTGTGTTTATGTGTGTGTGTTTGTGTGCATTTCTGTGTGTATGTGTCTGCATACAGGCGCATAAGTGTGCGTGTGTGTGTGAGTATCCGTGTGCTTGAGTGTGTGTGTGTATATTTGTGTGTGTGTGTGTGTGTGGGTGTATGTGTGTGTGTGCGTGTGCGAGTGTGTATGTGTATGTGTGCATGTATGTGGGTGTGTGTGCATGTGTGTATATTTGTGTGTGTGTGTGCGTGCGTGTGTGAGTGTGTGTGAGTATGTATGTGAGTGTGTATATGTGTGTGTGTGTGTGTGTGCGTGTGTGTGAGTGACTCACTGCAGCAGGGCCTTGGTCTTGCGGGACGGGTCGTCGGGGCGGAAGTGCTTGTACTCCTCCACCTCCTTCTCAATGGACAGCAGCTGGCTCTGCAGCTTGGCACGGAGCCCTGGCAGTGTGTCACGGATGTGATTGGTCAGTTGCTGAAAGGAGAGGTAAAGTAGGCGGGGTCAAAACCATAAGGTGACTGGGAGACCTCCCAGAGGAGTATCACACTAGACTCACCTGGTTAAGCACTTTCTGTAGGTAGGGTGTGCCCATGCGATCGGCCAGGTGCCTGTAGCTCGGGTGGGACAGGAAGAACTTCCTCTCGGCCGCGATGGCGGCACAGATGTCCTTCTTCCCATCGATGTCCTTCTGACTCCGGTTCACCACCCCGATGTACCCTACGGGGGACAAGAGCAGAGAAACGAGGGCGATGGGGGAACCCCACTTAAAGGACATGGAGGGTACACAATAGCTGTACAAAATAAGTATTGTACCTTACTGAACCTGTGTTTAGCAGTTGTCTATGACCATGAAATGCACTTTTTGTACGTCGCTTTGGATAAAAGCGTCTGCCAAATAAATGTAATGTAATGTAATGTAATGGAGGGCACTTCTAAATAATAATAATAATAATAAACCCTAACAGAGTTTGCCGGGCGATGCATTCGGCTAAAGGTCTCAGTGTGAGTGCAATGACGTGACCCCCCCAGACTGACTCTTATCCTTGTCAGGGCTGAATGTGGTTGGCAGCAGGGGGGGGGACTCCATTGGTAGAGCCGCTCACCAACCCCCCCGCCCCCCCCCCCCTTGGTTGTTCCAGCACCTGCTGTTTCCCCAAAAATACTGCGAACCTCCAGAAAGTCCAATGTGTATATATAGATGTAGATATACAAATATAAAGTTTATAGTATATTTCAATTCTAACATACAGTCTGTGGTATGTTTTCTGAATATGCCATGAGTGCTTGCAATCATACTTGGCCCTGCAGGCCAAAGATAAATGAGAAGAGTTCAGCTTTTTTTCCCCGTGAAGAGGAAAAGGAGGAATGGAGGAATGTGTAAAGGGAGAAATAAACGGCTGGACGGACCGTATTTTCCTCGCCCCGACGCTGTTCCCGAGGCCTGCCCCCCCCACCCCCTTTCCTGCTCATTCCACAACCCTGCGCTCATTTCATTTGGGAAGGAAAACGGCACCCTCTCCGTCTCGCGGAGCACGCTAGCCGTGTCACGCATGAGCGGCAGATAAAACAGCCGAAGGCCTTTCAGAGAAGCTCGGGACGCGAGGCGCGCGGCCGGACCAGGCTCTGGTTTGTGTGCACGGGCAGCAGCCCAACTCATGCTCGAATGGAAAATAAAAATCACGTCAGCAAATTTCATTATAGGGTTTCCCACAAATGTAATTTATTGTCGAGATCAGCAACAACCCTGCGGGACGGCAGAAGAAGGGGTGGGGGGCGAGTGTGGGGGGGGGGGGGGGGGGGGGGGGGTGCTGAGGAGACGTTTTTTCCAGATGTGTCACTGAAATCAAGATTATTTTCCCCCACTCTCCTTCCTGGCTCTTAAGTAAACAGGCCTCAGTCCAGACCGCTGAGTGTTCACTGAGTGCAATACCAGCGCAGCCACTAGAGGGAGACACATTGCGATGAACAAATCTTGCTGAGCAAAGCAGAAAGAGGCAAAACTACGGTGGCTCTGAAGTGCAAAACACAAAAAAAAACAAAGAAGAGAAACACCAAAACAAAAACTTGCAGCTCTGAAGTGCAAAAGGCAAACATAGAAAGAGAATACAAAAACAAAAACTTACATCTCTGAAGCGAAAATCACAAACATGGGTAAAACAAATGCCTCTGAAGTGCCAGAAGGATCCCAAAATTAGTGCCTCAGAAGTGCAAGTACGGAGTACAAACACTAGAATGAGACTCAAGGACTTGGCACCGGTACCTTGCTCTTTGGTTCAGTAAGTTTTGTTGAATTATATTTCTTGAATTTTAAATGTTATCTGAACATTTTTAGTTAGCTACTTAGCGAAAATTGTTGAACTAGTTTTACTGGTCATTGCTAAATGGGCTAAAGTGAACTTAACTTTTAAAATTCAATAAATTTTTAAAAATTAAAAATCTTACGGCTGATGACGCATTTCCATAATTAACCCACATTTTTGTGTTTGTATGTTTTGTATGGCACTACAGAGATGTAAGTTTTTTTTGTTTTTGTGTTTTCTTTTTGTTTTTATGTTTTGCAGAAGCCACAGCACAAAACCAACTTGATATGGCCCAATCGGAAGAAAGGTAAATTCACCAGATTAAAATGCATTAAAATAATTGAGCTCACTGTACATGATCACTTCTGCAGCTATTTAGTGCTTTATTGGAAGACTGGACCAAATGCATCCGACACTGCGTTCAAAAGCAACCTCCGGCATGTTTCTGCTGATGCCGCTGCATCTGATTGCTTACAGATATATGATGGTGTGCCCCACGGCTCCATTCTTGGCACTGTTTTTTTAGCATTAGCATAAATGATGTTGATCTGCATGTAACTGATTCTCGTGTGCATTCTGAGCGGATGGCGCTGTTCTCTCACCTCTGCGCAGCGGCAGCAGCTTGTTCTCCAGGATGTCCCGAGCGTCTGTCCCCTCGTCCATCAGGTCCAGCTTAGTGATCACACCGATAGTGCGCTGACCTGTCCTCACACACACAAAAGAGCGCGCACACACACACGTATACACACATACATACACACGCACGTATACATACACACATGCACACACACATACATACACACACATGTGCACAGAGACACACGCACGCACGCATGCACACACACACGCACACACATGTACAGACACACACATATACATACACATGCACACACACAAGCATACACACAGACACACACATATGCACAGACACACACACACACACACACAGACACCCATGTACACATGCATAGACACACACGCACATGTACAGACACACACACATAAGTGCAAAACAGAAGGGGCACAGAATCAGATGAGCAGTCAGCTGTATGATATTTAGCCATGAAGCTGCAGTAGCGTAGCAGAGGTTAGAGGACTGGGCCTGCCACTCCTAGGTCATATGTTTGATTGTTAGGTGAGACAGAGCACAAGTAGCATTTTCATTCAATTTTCATAACTTTCTGTGACATTATACCTGCCATGTTTTCATTGAAACCCATTTAATAAGCATTTGAGCACCAGTTCAGCACTCCCTCTCTCTGTAAACAGAATCACACAGATAGCGGTGTGCAACAAGTTTTTATTTCACACCCCAGCTCCCCTACACCAAGCCCCGCTCACCCTGAGCCCCGCCCACACCAAGCCCCTCCCACCCTGAGTCCCACCTACTCTGCACCCCACCCAGCTCCTCCATCCTGAGCCCCGTTCACACTGAGCCCCGCCCACTCTGCACCCCACCCAACTCCCCCACCCTGAGCCCCACCCACACCGAGCCCCACCCACTCTGCACCCCACCCTGAGCCCCACCCACCCTGAACCCTGCCCACCCCCCAAGCCGCTTGCGCTCACCTTGCTGGTCCACTTCTTTGGCGATCTTGAGGGCGTCGGAGTTGGCGAGATCCGAGTTGGCGGGAGACACGGCCAGCAGCAGGCAGTTCTCCTTGGTCACAAACTGCATCAGCATATCCCTGATCTGGTGCTCGATATCGGCAGGCTGGTCCCCCACCGGCACTTTGGTCATCCCCGGCAAGTCCACCAGAGTCAGGTTCAAGACTGCGGGGGGGGGGGGGGGGGCAGAGAGGAAGAGGAGAGGAGGAAGAGGAGCAGAGAGGGGCAGAGATAGTAGGGGTAAGGGAGGGTAGAAGGAGAGATGAAAAAGATCATCTTCTAAAGTTGTGGTTTACAGAATGTCTTCTAAAGTTGTGGTACAGAATGGTTTTTTTTCCGTGGCAGAGCAATGCATTTACGGTGAATACCTGACGTTGAAATGCTGTCTGTTAATTACATTCAGAGGTTTTTTTTAGCATGCATCACAGACATCAATCACAAGTAATCAAATGTTGCAATAAGGAAGGTATGGAAAACACATGGTAAGACAGCCAACCTACCCCTGCACACCTCTGTGTAAGGCCTTTTACATACTCAAACCTAACCCCCAACGCAAATTTGGGACGTACACAAGCTCTTTCCTAACATACCATATGTGCGTTCACGTTTTAGCCCGGTCTGAGGCTAGAAACTGCTAATCAACAAGATGGCAGCCGAGACTAATCTGGCAGGAGTGAGTGGAGTGACCTAGGAGCAGGGTATTTTAAAATGACTACGGTAGATAAATGTTTGCTGGAATACATCTTCAATCGCCACCGAAAGAGAAAGACGATACATTTTTCAAAGCAGATTACCCCAGAGATGATTACTTGTTCGTTTGTAGTTTGTTGAGTAGTACTTGCACTTAGCGCCCCTAACAGAGATGTGTGGAATTGCCGTGTTGTTGTGTGCGTTGTGTAAAGTATTTAAAAGGCTGTTGTGTGAGTTGTGTAGAGTATTTAAAAGGCTGTTATGTGTGTTGTGTAGAGTATGTAAAAGGCTCTTGTGTAGAGTATATAAAAGGCTGTTGTGTGTTGTGTAGAGTATGTAAAGGGCTGTTGTGTGTGTTGTGTAGAGTACGTAAAAGGCTATTGTGTGTGTTGTGTAGAGTATGTAAAAGCTGTTGTGTTTGTTGTTTGTGTAGAGTATGTAAAAGGCTGTTGTGTGTGTTTGTGTAGAGTATGTAAAAGGCTGTGTGTGTGTTGTGTAGAGTATATAAAAGGCTGTTGTGTGTTTTGTGTATAGTATGCAAAAGGCAGTTGTGTGTGTTGTGCAGAGTATGTAAAAGGCTGTTGTGTGTGTTGTGTAGAGTATCTAAAAGGCTTAACACCTCATATAGCATGTGCTCCAACTGGCTCAGTTTCCATAACTCACCACATTATATTCTGGTGTATGACTCTAGTTAGTCCACAGTTTGTGACAATTTACAGCAGGGATCATCAACTCTGGCCCTCAAATCCAAATCCAGCCCTGATTTTCTTTTCTCCCGGGTAATTAGTGCTACTGATTGGCCAGACTGTCTTCACACCTGACTCCCAGGCAAAGGGAGGGTGCAAAAAACCAACAGTTCTCAGCCCTCGAGGACTGTGAGTTGCTGAACCCTGACTTACAGTAATTTACAGCAAGAATACTTTATGGAATATCAAATTTCATTGACTTCTTTCACTGTTGGGGTTGACCGCCAGTGAGGATTTCCAACAGCCAATGGAAAGCAGGCATGTAATAAAACTGCTGCCTCCTTCCTCCTCAAAGCTACATCACTGCCCCTCCCCCAACAATATAACAGTCATATTCAGTAAACTCTACAGATGTGCTTCAAAGATCCCTACGCCAGATAGATGTCCTGTGGCAGCACCATGCTCACACTGGTGTTCATGCTCGTGCCCTGTGCTCATGCCTGTGTTTATGCTCATGCCCCGTGCTCATGATCATGCCCGTGCTCATGCTCGTTTGTATGATTGTGCTCATGCTCATGCTCATGTTCATGCCTGTGCTCGTGCCCATGCTTGTTTGTATGATTGTGCTCTTGCCCATGCCCTTGCTCATGCTCATGCTCATGCTCGCTCCTGTGATTGTAATGATTGCGCTCATGCCCGTGCGCAATGGACCACAATTGTGCTAGTGCCCGTGCATGCGGTCATGCTCGTGCGTGCGTACCGTTCGGAGAGTAGACCCGCAGGTTGATTGGCACCGGGGAGATGCCCTTGTTCTGCCCGGTGACCCGGTCCGTCTCCGCCTCGATCTCCTGCCGCACCTCGTCGAAGTCCGTAAACTTCTTCCCCTTACAGTGCAGGAACTCAGCATACTCTGCAGAGAGGGGGAGAAAACACGAGAGAGTGAGGAGAGAAAGAGGAGAGGAGACAAGAATAAACCAGAGGAGAGAGGGAGCTGGGAGAGGAGACAGGGCAGGGAGATGAAAGAGGGAGGAGAGGGAGGAGAGAGGAGGGAGGAGAGAAGAGAAAAAAATGAAGAAGAGAAAAGAGGACCAGATGGGAGAAGATAAGATAGAGAAAACGAGGAGAGGAGAGGGGGGTAAAGAGAGAAAGGGGAGAGGAAAGAAAAGGAGGAGACAGGACAGGAGAACAAAGGAGAGGGACATGGGATGAAGAAGGAAAAGACACAGACATAAAAAAACAGAGGGATGAAAAATGGAGAGAATGGGTGATCAGAGAACAGCACTCTTTATCCTGGAAGCGTAATGACCGAACAGCTCAGTGACACTGGTCTACACTAGGTGGCAGCGTTGGCAAGATTCTGGCAAGTCAACCGAAAAAAAGAAGAATAGAAAAAAGAAAAAGGGAAAAAAAAACAATGTTGTTCCAGCATCCTCTGTTCTGCAGTCTCCAGCACCAGGGAGAGGCAAGAGAAACCCGTCTATGGCCTCTATGAACAGTAACAGAAGCTGCACCCATGTCATACATATGACCTCTACGAACTGGACCAGAACCTGCAGCCATGTCATATGTATGGCCTCTATGAACAGGACCAGAGACTGCAGCCATGTCATACGTATGACCTCTATGAACAGGACCAGAGACTGCAGCCATATCATAGGTATGGCCTCTATGAACAGGACCAGAACCTGCAGCCGTGTCATATGTATGGCCTCTATGAACAGGACCAGAGACTGCAGCCATGTCATAGGTATGGCCTCTATGAACAGGACCAGAACCTGCAGCCGTGTCATATGTATGGCCTCTATGAACAGGACCAGAACCTGCATGACCCCCAGGTAGCACATCAGTGGCAGAACAGCAGTGCGTTAGAGAGCTGAAGGAACCAGGCTAACTAAGGCACCCGCTCGTTGGACACTGTCATAGATACAACCTACACTTAATACTTACATTTCATTATAACAGAAGCTTTAATGCAGAGAAATTCAAGCGCACACTGAACATGCATTTACATTTTATACATTCAGCAGGTAATATTATCCAGAGCAACTTAAATACACAGAATACATTTTTTTTTTACATACAATCCATTCATAGAGCTGGATATACGCTGATGCAATTCAGATTAGGCACCTTACTCAGGGGGTGCGACAATTAGGACCAATAACCTTTGAGCCATAAGCCCAGTTCCCTAACATGACATATGATCCCACTGAGGGAGTGTATTCGAGCCGTTAAGTCCACAGTAACAGGGCAACAGCATTAATTAGAGCATTTGCCTGAACGAAGTGGCTGAAGATCACAAAATTTTAGAACAGATGGAGCTTAGCCTGAACTGTGCCAGCAAATCACATTCAGCTACAAAAATGATAAATTATGAGACATCTGAGTTGTCCTACATAAAGGAATCCATTAGCCAGATAGCCAATGGATTTGCATAGACTGACAGATAATGTAGAGTATCCATTGCAGTAATCTGTGCACTTGTTGTTTAGAATCATGACATGGCAAAAAAAAATCATTTACCTTCATTATTTCTGAAGGAGCTCATTAGTGTGCTTAAAATGACTGTTAAATACATCTACAGAGCGTCAGTTCAGTACCATTTGAACAGGTCCACTCAACAGCACATAAAATACAGTGCATTAGTGCCTGTTAGCTTAGATTATTCTTCTTTCAGTTACAACCTTTTCAAATTTACTGCTGTATCTATTAAACAGTGGGAAGATAAAATCTGCACTCAGTATAGTGATAATTCCCAATCTTATTTTTTACTTCTGAAGAAAGGGGTTCCACAAAACAGGAAGTGACTCGGCAAAACATCCAGGCTAGTCCTGCTATTTTGTTTTATCTCAGAAACGCTGTTCTTCATCCTCAGCCACCAAAAATCAGCACAGGCCCAGCGGGAGGAATTCTATCTGCAGGAAGTGTCAGCGTCCTATACAGGGGCTGGCCATGTTCCTGGCTCCATACACACACACTCACACACACACACACCTTCACACTCACACACACACATGCACACACACACACTCACACAAACACGCATACACACACACGCATGCACACACACACACATACACACACACACACACATACACGCACACGCACACACACACATATACATACACACACACGCACACGCACATATACATACACACACAAACACATAAACATACACACACATACACAATCACACACAATCACACACACACACACTTCCCCACCCACGCACACACATGTACACACACAATCACACACACTAATACACACACACACACACAAACACACACAATCACACACACTCATGCACCCACATAACAATCATACACACAATCACATACACATACACACACAAACGTACATACACTCATGCACACACACACAATCACACACACATATACACACACACGCGCACGCACACACACATATACATACACACACACAAACACACACATGCACACACATAAACTTACACACCCACACACAATCACACACACACACTCCCTCACACATGCACACGCACACACACACACACACACACACAACACTAGCCTGCGAATAAGGGCTGGGGGGGGGGGGGTGCAGTGAAGGGCCTCAGTGCTCATCACAAAATGGAGAGGGGGGCAGTTAGGTGTGGGATTACAGAGTCTCCTGAATTTATTGAAGTTTTACATTTTGTTTCAGGACAAATTTACAGAAACTCCTTCTGGTATTACGTTATCGCAACCTGCTCAAATGGTTTTCTCCACAAAAATGTAAATCTGTATTAAATATCTAATAAATTTAAAATAATGTATATTTCTGTCTTTTTCCACGTTTTTTATCATTTGCATTGATGCTTAAACTGGGGGGGCAGGGGAGGGGGGGGGTTTATAGACATCAATGGCAAAGGAGGTACAACCCTAACCACTTACTCCAAGCCCATGTTCAAATGTACAAAATGTAACAATGCGATGTATTTTATACAATAACTACTCAAGGACTACTGAATCACAAGGCATCAAAACAGGCAACCTGACTTGACGACAACTACAAGCGAAGCAAGTACATATTTATAACTCTGGCACTGTTTAACTGCTGGGAAAGTATTCACCCATGCAGTACGCACAGTGCCCTGCAGGGGGCGAGCTCCTGTTCAGAGCAGCCTTACCTGTGGGGCAGTGGATCAGCTGAAGGACCAGGGGACGGCGGGTGACGATGCCAGAGCCACGAGGCAGGAAGTCCCTGCACAAACACAGGAAACAGGAAACGTAAGAGAGAGGCAGACCTGAGACTCACCTGAACTCAGACGCACCTCAGAATCTGAGTCATACCTGAGACACACCTGAGATACACCTGAGACACATCTGAGATATATCTCACACACACATCACACACACCCCGACACAACGGAGACACCAACAGAAACCGACATTCATATTTTGAGTTAAAGTTAAAGTGTCTGCATTATCAAATTCTTGCTTTTGTAAAGGTGCTGTCTTCAGAGTTTTGCAAGTGATATCATTTGTTAATGTTTGAAAATTGTGCGAATTTTTCATGTTTTCACACTGAAATCCCACCCGAAAAAAAACGATTTCATCCTTTATTCAGCCAGGTAAGGCGAGTGAGAACATTTTACAACAATGACCAAGGAGTTCGGCGAATAGATAGATAAGAGTGGGACGAGGGAAAGGCTGGATGCTCCTGTGTTATGGACGAATCTGTCCATTCAGCACCTGTGGTGTTTGGGTTACCTGGCAGACCTGAAGTACCATGGACAGCACCGGCCCCCATCCCAGGCAGGGCAGCAGCTGTGGCTCAGTCCCAACCATCACCACTGCCACCCATTGCTAACTCAGGAATGGGCCAGTATAAAGGCCCTGGAGAGAGGAGATCTGGCTAACTCAGGAATGGCCTGTATAAAGGCCCTGGAGAGAGGAGATCTGGCTAACTAAGCAATGGGCCTGGGTGTGTATGATGTCTAATCCTGTCTCCGATAATCACTTGTTAGTTCCAGTCTGTATATTATTTGCGATTCAAACTGCTTGCGGAGCTCAGGCGTTCGCTAACTGAACAAAGTCGTCAGATACCCTTCAGTCGTTTAAAAATTCACAGGAAATTTCGCCCGGTATGACCTGCTTGAGATGTTCCTCTCTGATGGACCGTGAAAGCAGCTGGGAGACGCCTGAGCTTTAAAAAGCGACGAAAATGACGACAGGCACGGCGAGAACTTCGCTGTCGGGCTCGTGACCTCCTACATTTCAGCCGAAGCAGAGACGTCAGTCGCGGCTTTACCCCTGACTTAAACATGCTCTGACACGCATCCCTTGAATTTACTATTGACCTAGCAAATGTCGCCTTATTATACAACTGGAATTCTTTAAATAATAAGGACTTTATTTTGCAACATACAGGCTAAGACAGGCTATTGTGAGTGACTAGCATTGACCACATATACTGTATACTGAAACATGGTATATATTTTGTAACGTCATTTTGCACTATATTCCGCAATTTTTGAACTAAGTACACGAGTCTCGATAATGATTATGTATGAAACATATATTTAAATGCCTTTCTTTAACCATTTAATGTATTTTCATTAATGCAAGCTGTTCGTGTGATAATGAAAGTTTTGTTACAGGGCATGGTCAACCGAAAAGGACCGTGTTGACAATCAGATTTAGGGAATGATTAAGGGTTCGGATGTAGACCTTTAGTCAGAATCTGATCTTGACAATGGGTTTAACATCCCTGCTCTTTTAAAGCATACCACAGATTAAGTTCTCATCCAGAAGTGTGATCGCTTCTACAGCGCGAAGGCCACAATCACTGCTAGGATTCTGTGTTTCTGCAGGGATTTCTGTTTGAGAAGAGCACCCCCTGCTGGCCTGCTAATATCTCTTTTTGTGTTGGTCTCTCCTATCTAAGTGCTGACTGAGCTCAAGCCAGCATAGATTCAGTAGTTTTACACAGGAAGAAGGGTAGAGAGCTATGAGCAGAGATCCGGAACCTTCTCTGTGCTTTAGGCCGTCTCCACGTTCCCGCTCCGCTCCCCGTTCCCCATGTTCCCGCTCCTCACCCTGTTCTCCATGTTCCCACTCCTCACCCTGTTCTCCATGTTCCCACTCCTCACCCTGTTCTCCATGTTCCCGCTCCGCTCCCCGTTCTCCATGTTCCTGCTCCTCACCCTGTTCTCCATGTTCCCGCTCCGCTCCCCGTTCTCCATGTTCCCGCTCCTCACCCTGTTCTCCATGTTCCCACTCCGCTCCCCGTTCCCCATGTTCCCGCTCCGCTCCACGTTCCCCATGTTCCTGCTCCTCACCCTGTTCTCCATGTTCCCGCTCCTCACCCTGTTCTCCATGTTCCTGCTCCACTCCCCGTTCCCCATGTTCCCGCTCCTCACCCTGTTCTCCATGTTCCCGCCCCGCTCCCCGTTCCCCATGTTCCCGCTCCGCTCCCCGTTCCCCATGTTCCTGCTCCTCACCCTGTTCCCCATGTTCCCGCTCCTCACCCTGTTCTCCATGTTCCCGCTCCTCACCCTGTTCCCCATGTTCCCGCTCCTCACCCTGTTCTCCATGTTCCTGCTCCACTCCCCGTTCCCCATGTTCCCGCTCCTCACCCTGTTCCCCATGCTCCCGCTCCGCTCGCCGTTCCCCATGTTCCCGCTCCGCTCCCCGTTCCCCATGTTCCCGCTCCTCACCCTGTTCCCCATGTTCCCGCTCCGCTCCCCGTTCCTCATGTTCCCGCTCCTCACCCTGTTCCCCATGTTCCTGCTCCGCTCCCCGTTCCCCATGTTCCCGCTCCGCTCCCCGTTCCTCATGTTCCCGCTCCGCTCCCCGTTCCTCATGTTCCCGCTCCGCGTCCCGTCTCCATTGCTGACCCGAGGGCATTTTTTTTAACGGGGTGACGCTAGTGGATCGATAATTAGGCCTGTGATAACGAGCCCGCGTCTCATTCAGAAAAAAAGATGCTCAAATTAATCACACGCTCTGGTGACCCCCTCAGGTGCGTGAAAATTAATTGGGGAGAATCTGACAAGAAGCCGCCGCACAATCGCTGCCACAGAGTAACTATGGCAACCCTGGTTAAAATGTTCCTCAGGAGTCATGAGGCATTTCTCTAATTCTGTAATAGCTGTAATGGCAGATACTGGGCCCAATTTTTTCTTACCACTGTGTGTTCCCTTCCTGCCCTTTTTTATGTGGGGGTGGGGGGGGGGGGGGGTGGCAGGTTCAAGCCCTGTCTTTCCCAATTGTCCTATTTTTCTGTGAAGCCTCTTTGTGACAGTGTCTTCGGAGAAAGCATCTTACCAATTGTCGTGACTTTGAATTATATTGAACTGAATTAAATTGAGCTGAATTGAACTGAACTGAACTGAGCTGAACGAGCTGAGAATATCTCCCTGGTGCTTTAATGGTGGAAGCACATGCAGAGGAACCCTTTGTGAAGCCCTAACCTCCTGCCATACCTCCGGCTTCCCCATTTCAAAAGAGAAACAGCGGGGAAGGGCCCATGCTGTCAATCAAAAACCAACGGGGCTGCACATCCCATGGGGAAAGAGATGGGATGACCTGGAAACAGGCTGGCCTGACGTACTCTCATTCTGAGCCAAAATGGAGGACGGAGGAGCAGCTCTGCCCAGAGCCGGACTCCCACTCAGTATTGCAGGAGCCGTGCCCAGCCAGCCTGGCCGTGTCACAGCCGCGTCGGCATGGTTACACACAAGCCTTTCTCCGGGGCGCCTGCCACACCCGTGCTCACTTCAGGAACACAAACGCATTTTGGAACTGGAGCTAATAGCCCAGCACTCTGGCTCGAATTTAATGTCAAATGAAGGGATTATAAACGTAAGAAGTATTTCTGTCTTTTCCTCTCCAGCAAGACTCCCTCAGTGTCTCTCCTGCGTGCCTCAGCCTGTTCCTGCAGTCGTGTGCGTGTGAGTGCAAGTGCACGGCTGTGTGCGCTAACATGAACATACTCGCCACCATTTCCCCCTCTCTCTCTCTCCCTCTCCCTCTCTCTCTCCATCTTCCTCTCTCCCTCACTTTCTCTCGCTCTCTCTCCCTCTCTTCCTCTCTCTTTTTCACTCTCTCTCTCTTCCCCTCTCTCTCTCTCTCTCTGTCTCTCTCTCTCTGTCGCTAATCTGGTAAATACACAATAATAACAGGCGTCGATTCATCTCAACAATCGGATTAAAACTTTTCCTTCCCCCTCTGGAACGCCAGTCCCATGTTCTTCCTTTCTTTCCTTTTTTTGTTCTTGCGATCAAAAGAAAAATAAAGCCATTGTGCTGGCTTCCCTCGCTCCAAAGGCTGGGGCCTCTGCCGTCCCTGCGCCCCTTCCTCGGGGGCAAGAACGCGGGGTGGGGGTCGGGCAGTCCCCTCCAGAAACCCTGCGCGGTCTAATGTGCGTAATGGAGAATCATATACAGCAGGACCAGGCCTGAGAGCAGGACCCCAGCAATCCTCCTCAGACCCCAACCAACTCATTTTTGTCCCCTGTAGGGGACATGAGTCTCTCATTGTAATCACTCTCTTGCACTACAAGTGACATGCAATAAAAAATAACATATTTTTAAAAGCAAAATGTTTTTGTCATCCAAGACACTGGTATCATGTAAAAAAAAAATCAAATACTTAAACCTTCTTTCTTGCATGGTCTCAGGAGGATATCATGGTGTGCAGTCAGTAAAGCAGATACTACTACTCAACCATGTCAGAGCATAGATCACAGATTTACACATTCCCTGATTGATTATGCATGTCTGGATGGGGCACACCCAGTAAAAAGGTATGAAAAAGAGCCTATAAAGGTACACTTGTCACTGCAGTGGTGCCCTATGGGTACATACAACTACATTCCTAGCCAGCAATACATAATTCATTTGAACGTTTTTTGCTTGTATAAGGAACTTATTAGCACCCAAATAGAACATTATTGTACTTCCAGGGTACATCTGGGAAATGTATTCCCTCAAGTACAAAAATGTACCTCCAATGTACCTTTATTTCTGAGAGGGGGTAGTGGTGTACCCCACGGTCCAGTGTTGGGGGATCCTGACCCTGTCACTGTGGGGCGGTGGGCGGCAGCCCCTGACTAACTGGCATTAGGGACCCCCAGGGCCAAAAATGACTGGGTCTTGCAAATATATTCTTAAAATGTCCATTAAAACAGAGGGAATTTCTCTGCTTTAATGGCCTGTGAAAAACACTGCAAAGGCTCACAGCACATCGGTGGAGCTGACAAAAGATTTAAGATGGAGGTGTTTGCTGCCTTGCATACCGATCAAAAATGATTGAAATAGGTAGTTTCTGCAAAAAGGCTTAGTGAAATGTGGTGAGTGGTGAGCTGAAAATTGGTGGGGGCGCAAAACTTTCCTTTAAACTAATCGTTGATCTCAAACTGTTTTCATTCATTTTCAGTGATTAACAAGCATGCAAACGATCTGACTAATCAATTAGAAAGTGACACACAGCTTCTTCGCATTGTGTTAGGGAGATTAAATGATAAATGCGATTTAGAAAAATCCGTTTTAATCACTAAGCAGTGGCGGAAACTTCCCCTGATTTTCTTTGAGTATCAATACAATTAATCCACAAAATAGGCTACTCAATACTATCATATATAGCCAGCTCTCCCCAAATAGGCAGTTTTAGCGAGTTGCCTAGGCCTTATAGCCTACATTTATTTTCATTTGCAGTATGAAATTGTGCACATTTTTAATCAACATTATTTCTGGATACATGCACTTCTTTCTCCGCACTCTTATTTATGGCAAATATCTGCAATGCGTAGATTGTAACCAATCTTGGAGTGCAGGTTTTGTTTTTGCTGGTTATTCTGAAAGATAACATGGTAGATAACAGACTGGTTTATCGTGTTTGTTAAGTGTAGACTACTTGGTGATTAAAACGTATCTTTAATGGATAAATTGAATTTATGATTTAATCCCCCTAACACGGTATGAAGACGCTGTGTGTTAGGCTACTTGCCATTTGATTAGTCTGATTGTTGGCACGCTTGATAATAAAGGAAAATTTATGAAAACAGGTTGAGATCAATGATTAGTTTATAGGAAAGTTTTGCGCCCCTCCAATTTTCAGCTCACCAGTCGTTGCTGGACTTTGGTCCTTTTTTAATACAGAAAATGCCGTTCCATCTTATAAAATATGGATTAATTGTGCCTGGACCTATAATAGGGTGACTGGGGAGAAGTAAACATCCCTGGCTGCATCTCAACCCCATGACACTCGGGTGCTGAATTTGGCGGTATTTTGGGCCGACGGAAACAGGACAAAGACACCAGGCGTCCCACAGAGTCATGCTGACCCAGACAGCCACTCGTTGCCATGTTCGGAACACCTGCCCGACAACGTGCACAGCAACAAACGGTAACCTGGAAACGGGGTCATCTACGACTAGAGCAGAACAGAAAGGCTTTTTACCTTAGATGCAATGCAGTACTCTCTGTCTGTTCATAATTATTAAATCTTTTTCAAACTCTTAAAAACCGCTTGCCCTCAGGAGCGGCCACTGAGAAGGAAATGATACGCTCCAGCAAACTGATGATCTCCGTGAACAGCTGCTGGGTGCTCACAAACTGAAAGCTTTTGGAGATTCAAAAGCTTTTGTAGAGGTGAAGCTTTTGGAGAGTCAAAATTTGAATAGAGCTTGCGAGTTTCAAATTCAGCTTTTAACTGAACGAAAAAGGAATACTAAAAACCTTGAATTTGAAATGGATCCATACAAGTTCAAGTTTCTGAAATTCAGATTCAAATCACAGTATTCAGATTTAAAAGTTTGCATACTAATTCAAATTATGAAATATAAATTCAATGTAATTAAATTTCAAAACTTTATATACAGTTTAAAATTATGAAATACAAACTCAGATTTATTTAATTCCAATTCAGTTGTCTGGGGGCACAAGAGTTGCGCCATGCATGCCCTGCTTTTAGTGAGGCTCCGCCTCCTGCTCCCATTCCCTCAACTCTACTGTCCCTGAGGGACTCCCTCTATGGGACAGATGGCAGAGACTGCTGGTCCTTACAACACCCCTTCCTCCTCACACACACGCACACACATGCACGCACACACTCAAACACACTCATACACACACACATACACTCATACACACACGCACACACTCAAACACTCAGACACACACGCTCACACTCATACACACACATGCACACTCATACATACACACACGCACACACACTCACGCACACACACACACTCATACACACACACATACACACATGCACACTCACTCACGCACACATATACACATACACACACACACACACACACACACACATAGGCGTAGATTTTGGGGGGGGGGGCGCTACATCCCCCTCAATATTTAGAACATGTGCATTTGTCCCCCCCAATAAAAACATGAAAGGACTTTTATTTCCACTATAAATTGATGCAGAAATGGCACAAATTGGTGCATAAAAATTCACCAGAACGCAGGAAATGAAGTGATTGACACTCAAAATTTTCTGGGGGAGGACCCCCAGACCTCCTACTTAATGTGTCCCCCCAAATGTTCAAACGAAACCTACGCCACTGCACACATACGCACACACACGCACACACGCCCACACACACACACACACACAAACACACACAAAAACCTGACCATATGGCCTAGCCATACGGACACAAGCAGGCACAAGCCCTCCCCCCCATCGTTATAAACTCCATTGATCAGGCCTCTTGTCCGTAGGCAGTTCTGGGCTGAGCCCAGCAGTGCTGAACAAGGGGAATTTAAAGCCATATTCACATGAGTGTGAAAGAAAAGAACCACGCAGCCTTATCTCCCTCAGCCCCGATCCTGGAGGGCTGCAGGGTCCGCCTGTTCTTCTTTTCACCTTGAAATCACAAACCAATCCAAACCCTGGAAGTCAGGTGAGGTGAGTAAACTGTCCAATGAACTGCTTTAATTGATAAATTAAGAGCTGAGTACCGTGATCCAGCAGACCCTGCAACCCAGTTACTCAAATCAAGGTCCTCCAGGGCCATGAGCTGCTGGTCTCCCACCCTCCCTTTACCTGGGAGTCAGCCATGAATACAACCTGGCCAATCAGTAGCAGCTATTGTTCAGTTAATTACCTGGAAGAAAAGAAAACCAGGGCTGGATTTGGACATGGAGGGCCAGATTTGAATATCCATGCCCTATGGTAATGCAGAACCAGAACCACTGCTGCAGGTCCATTAATGGCTCATAGTTAGCTGCTTCAGCTGGAATAAAACCACTAGGGAAACGCTCTTTGGATCCCAGGGCTTCTGGGTCTTCAGCCCAATTAGATTCAATGGCTTCATACAAAAAGGCATTGACTGTGACCAAACCCACAGCACCATTTTGGCTCACATATGTTCCAGTATTTACCCTCCATTTAGACCTTTAGCATGATAGACTGAGCTGCATAAGTCTGCATCCAGGTGTAGGTAATAAACAACGCCGATGCTAACTCACCAGCATCATGGCCGATAGTAGTCATCAGTGCAATAATCTTAACAACATAAAGTTAGATGTCATAGTAGGTGCAAGAGGGACATGGGAAATGTAGTATAATTAGGAAGCAAATGGGTTTGGGGATTTAGTGCTAGCATAGGTAGCACGGGTACAGCTAGTACGCCCATGTTAAACCTTCACAGATGAGCACTGGGTCAGCCGAGGTGCAGTTCACAAACATTTTCAGACAGTGCCAGAAGATGGGCAGTGACCCCGTTGTTGTGTGGAAATAAAATGTTTTTGATTCATGTCAAAACAACACAAATGCATCTGAAATAATGCACTGCACGTAACAGAACCCGTGTTCCATTCTTACTGGTGAGGTCAGTTGAAATTGTGTCATATCGATAAGTAGCGTTTTGGGTTTTTTTTTCCAAGACTCATTTCATGACCCACTTCCCCACCCCCTCCCACACCCCCTAGAGGGGTCCTGAGCCCACAGATCTGTGAGTGAAACCACACATCCTCCGACGAGGTCACCTGGCATTGTCCGGCCGCTTGTGGGCGTAATAAATTTTTAAAAGGAGACTATTTACACGTCGGATTTTTAATCTGAACGACTATCAAATTGTGTTTCCTTCCGGTCGCTTCACCAGCTATCCCAACATGCCTTGCAGAGGCAAATAATCACTTAAATCCGTATTGAAAATGAACGGAGGCGATATCATCATCTGACAAGCATCTTCCTGCCTGCAAACCGTGGCAGAAAATAAATCAGAACAAAATGAACAGACGGAGATGATTTCTGAATCTGACTCTGAGACATAATACAACCCTGATAGATAATTCTGCCATTACAGTCTGTTTAAACAGGAAGTAGAAAACAAGATATCTACGGGATTTCAGACGGCGTGTTTAGCCAGGAGATCTCCAACGAGGTTTTCTCTCCTGACAGGACTCGTCATAATGAGTAATGGACCCGGGGCGGATGATTCCCGCTGTAAAGCAGTGTACTATGTCTCATTCACGGAGCCGGAGTGACAGCGAGCTCATTCGGCGCGATAGTGTCAGGTTGGGCGCGGAACCGGCGGAGCCCTACAGCCGTTTTACGTGCGCTGAACATCACAAATCGCACGTAGTCCGGCTTCTGCTCCGATCGCCTCATTAAAAGCCAATTCGGAGGAACCGAAGTCATAGCCCGGAGAAGCCAGGGCACTGTCACAGGAACAGCGGAGTCACCGGTGGTGAGATATATTTAATTGCGGGGGAGGAATGTAGTCAACTGCAGCTGCATCACGTGAGTGTGGTCGCTGTGTAGTATAATGGATTTATAAGAATATACGATTTATAACGCGTAGGCCTATACGCGTTTTGAGTTCTAAACGTTGTCGGTTCAATTCCCAGTTAGCACACTGATGTGGTACCCTTGTGCAAAGTGGTTAATCTGAATTGCTTCAGTATGTATCCGGCTGTGTAAATCCGCGCAATGTAAAAAAAAAAAAAACGCAAGAGTTGCTCTGGATAAGAGTCTGCTAAAAGCCAGTAATGCAATGCGTGGGTAACGCTAATGCGTACAGGGAGGAAGAAGGGAAAAGGGTTTGACAAATAAAAAAAGAATACTGAGAGTCTGAAGAAACTTCAGCTCAGGTACAGAATATACTGAATACCAAAAACACTAAACTGCCGTGCGCATTTGATTTCTCCACCAAAAAACCATGTTCAGTGAGAGAACATTGATTGAGTCCTTCAGTCACAAAAGACACAGTGAGGGGTTAATGGCTTTGCCCGGTTCACAGTAAATGCGGGCCAGCAGATTACAGTTACAACCACAGACAGTGCCGGGTTCGCTAAATAACCCGCAGACACACAGATTAGAGGTGTAGCCTAGTACCAGCCAATGAGAGTGTCCATTCTTCGGTATCAGATTAGATCCATGCTGAGAGCCAATCAGATCTCTTTCTTACTGTATGTGGCCAGAACTCACTCAGATTGGACTCCTACACAGCAGCGTCTTCATCACTGCATCACTATAAAATCCCCGTTTCAGAGCACAATGTCCTGCTCTTTCTCTTAATTCTTCTAGGGACTGAGTTGCCAGAGCAAGTGTAACAACGAACAACAACAGTAATTACAAAAAAATCAAGTCTACACCCTATTAACTAATATACACATATCATACGCACAAACAACATAAACAACAACATACGCATACTGCCGTATTTATGTTATATGATATACAATATGTATATCATATGACAACATTAAATAATGTTGACAGTCATAGCACTTCTGTGTCGATGACAGGTACAAACAGCTACTGGGGCTGTGTCCTTCACTCAGTAGAATGGGCCATTATCAGGAAGTGTGGCGAAATTTGGAAGTACTGGTTTCATTTTTTTTAAAGGAGTCCTTGCACATTTCAGTATGTTTATTACAGTGTAGGAGGAAGTGTATTTCTGTCTCAACCTCACCTGTCTCACAGTGATCGCATGTCCTCTCCTCTATGTGGTACCAGTCTCTCTCAATCTGTCTCAATCTGTCTCTCTCTCCCTCACTCTCTGTCTGTCTGTCTCAATCTGTCTCTCTCTCTCACTCTTGTTCATTCTGCAAATTTCTTAGTCCATTTTCTTAATTGTTTGTTATCTGCCTTCTTTTTAGAATCATGCATTGATCATTGCATTGTTTGACATGGACCGTGCCTCCCTCCACAAAATAATGTCCCCCTCACAACCAGCAGTGGCACACGGGGGCGTAACCTCAGCACACGGGCGAAACTGGAGGCCCGCGGGGACAAGGGCCCTGAGGGACCACCTTTCCCACTCTCCGGATGGGGGTAACCAGGCAACCAAGCAACCAGGCAACAGAGCCTTCTGGAGCATCACAGCTGCCATGCAGCCAACCCACAGCCCTGCTCCCACTTCCCCCACTTACCCCCCTCCCACATCAACTCGAGGTCGATGTCACTCGAGGTCAGTTCCGTCACAGTCAGTGGACAGACTGCAGAATGAAGTGACGTACTGGTGTAGAGATGAGCAGAAACAGATACTGTAAGCTTGAGGTTGCAGTTCAAACGGTTCAGGTGAACAGTTCTCGCTCGTCCCGACCATTGAGCTTCTCCTCCCTAGCTGCCCAGCGGTGGAATGAACTCTCTGTCCCCCTACGAACCACTCAATCACTGCCCATCTTCTGCTGTGGTCTGAAGACTCATCTCTTCAGACTGCACCTGGACTAACTATCACTACTCTGCAGGGCACTCACAATCTAGGATCATTCTTATCAATTGTAACCTTCTATCTTGTCCTCTAGCACTTTCATAGTGCACTTGTATCTCCATCCAGCACTTATATTTCACTTGTATCATTATCTTGATGTTGTAGCTTGTCATCATGCCTCCTATTGACTTTACCATAACTTTCTGACCCAGCCTATGCTTACTGTGTGAAATGGACTTAATGTGTTCATGGCTATGAATAACTGTTACAAAATGGGTATTGTACTACTACAATGGGAGTTGCTCCAATGACCTTCAGCACTCATTGCATGCCGCTTTGGATAAAAGCGTCTGGCACATAGATGTGATGTAATGCAGTGTAAACAGGAAGGAACGCTCACACTAAGCGTCTCGGCTGAAGGAGGGCCAAAATTGCGCCGCAGTTCCGGAGGTTTCATTTCCTAATTTAACGATGTGGGCGGGTGAGTCACCACGGGACCGTGAGTGCGTATTCTGGGGAGCTCAAGGGGTGGGGTGGGGGCTGGGGGGGGTTTGCACCCGCTGTCCAAAATGCGCCCCCTTGCTGAATCTGCCCTGCTATGATTGGTCAGAGTCAAAGCTGGAAAGTGGTCGGCTCCCCCCATTTCTTCCCGCAACAGTATTGTTTGAGAGAAGCAGGAGGAGACGGATCTTGGTGGTTTATTTTGGTGGCGGGAGCATTCTGTAAACTGTGACTATATTTATAGCAATATAAATAGCTCACTACAGCTTAGCACATATACGCTTCAACATTAAAAGGCTTAGTTTTTCCAAATTGTCATACATTATTCTTCCCCAAAAAACAGTTTCATTTCATTCTTAACAAGTACCTTTTCCAAAATGCCTGTAATTCATTTAAACTTTCAGATGTCAAGAGAGAGTTAACACCTCAGCTGGAGTCAGCCGCACGCTCGTGTCAGACTCTGACCAATCACAGCAGGGCAGACTCAGTGAGGGGCATGTCTTGGACGAAAGCGGGAGCAAGAATGAAAATAGGTTGCAGGCTCGATTCCCATGATTAGCACTTACTGTTGTACCCTTGTGCAATATAGGAAACCTGAATTGCTTCAGTAAACATCCAGCTGTGTAAATGAACTGTGAGTAAGCAATTTGTGTTCTGCTAATCACTCTGCATAACAGAGTCAGCTAAGTGTCTAAAAATGTGAAACAGGGCCTATTTGACTCACAGGAGCTATCCAGGGTCCTGAAAACTGGATTTTAGATGGCAAGAAAATAACAATGTAGTGCATTCGAGGTACTGTTACCTGATCAGGGGCTTTAGACAAACTACACTTTTCTAAAGGAAACAAAGAAGCTATAGCCAGATTTTGTTAATTTAAATATTTTAATAATACACCGCAGTTAATATGAACAGATGCATTCTCAAAATGGCGTCCTCATTTCCTGATATGAGCTACCCAGTTCATCTCTCCATAAGCCTCAGCACATGATCAAATGGTAAATGGACTGCATTTATATAGCGCTTTTATCCAAAGCGCTTTACAATTGATGCCTCTCATTCGCCAGAGCAGTTAGGGGTTAGGGGTTAGGTGTCTTGCTCAAGGACACTTCGACACGCACAGGAAAGTCATGCGCTGTGTGCTGGTGCGCAGTGAATCGGCACAGTGATATGTACACACAGTTAAGCCCTAAATGCAGAAAGCTCAGCTCCGGCACAGTGAATGCCTGGGTTTAGGCATAGGCAAAGCAAAAATACATCATCATCATTGAGAACAAAGCATGTTAGCAGCCTGTGTTTGCACAGCCTGGCTATCCTTTATTAAGACTGTTTCCTTTTTCATTCAAAAACATTCCAAAAAACATACTCTTCAAATGATTAATCTGACAACAGTGTGTGGGACAACCTTTTTGTCTGTATTCAACGGCATCTTTTAAAGGACATGCTGAGCTATTCTGAGTACCTGGTTAGTCTGAGCTTGTGTGCAGTGTATGCTTACGCTGTTCAGATTCTGATTTGCAAGATGGCTGTTGAGCCAGAAGTCAAAGGTTGTGCAGCAGACAGTCAATGAATGGCAACTAAAGATGACAAAAAAAAAAGTCAGAAGCCTGTTCTGGTGAGGCCGTGCCTGTATTGATCCCCACCCAAAACCGTCGGCAGGGAAAGCCTTTTGGTTTCCATCCAGATGGATTACAGGGTAACGGGGAGGGGTCTAGTTCTGAGGCAGCATCAGCCATCCCTCCTCTGATTAATTGAGTCCTTGCCCTCTGTCACCACTGCTTTTCATTGCTGCTGCTGCAGCTGCGGGAACATGGTGGCACAGCAGAGTAACGAAGGGGGAGGAGGACGGACAAAGGACAGCTGAATCATCCAGCGAGATGATTGGTCAGGACAGACTTGGTGCTGTGACAAAACTCAAGTGAGCTTTGTAAAATATGATGTCACAACAGACGTTAATCACAGATCATCTTTCTACATTAAGATGTCATAATAGACAATTTAACCACAGATAGAAGCTATACAATATGAATGTCATAATAGATTCTTAATAGATCGCAGAACAATGATGTCACAAAAGACGCTTAATCACAGATGAACATTCTAAAACATGACATCACAACTACCCTTAATCACTGATGTACATTCTGCAATAGGCTGTCCAAATAAACACTTGTTTGACCCTTTTGGACCAAAACTTGCCATGGCTGAATTTCCCTGTCTCCCAAAACTGAAATTCTGAGGCATGACAAGAGAAATTGGCTGTAATAGTGAATAAAATTAATCAAAGACACAATGCGCAGCGTCCCCTTTCTCTGAAGCCCTCTTTGCCCAACAGCTCAACAAAAGTCTCCAGCATTGGGTGGCACCTGTTCTGAATTGATAAACATTATAGCTGATTGGCCGATCACATCCTCTAGGGGAGAGGAACACTACACTCTAACATTAATGTCAGACCGGCTAGTCAAGCAATCAAATATTACAGAACCCATCCTCAATTCAGAAACTACAACAAGGAGACAGCCAGCGCATAGACAATCAAATATCAGAATGAAATGAAATTAGCCAAGATTAAACTATGCAGAAACGTCCCCCAAACAAAAGCCCTTCATGTCAGACCAACAGAGCTTGATGTTTGCTTGGAAAAACAGTACTGCACCAATACTGATTCCAGGCTATATGCTGTAATATAAAACTGTGGACTGTCAAACATTGTTTTTTTTGTTTTTTTTTAAATCCAATTTGATGCATCTTATAAATATTTATTAGGGGCTGGCCTTCCCAGGGAGCTGTACTGTAGCAGTGAATGCTCTGTGCTTGGCCTCGCCTTCATATTAATATTCATAAGCTGCATAAGCAGCTCCCCCTGCTGCTGGCCAGGGACCTACCAGTTACCAGTTGTCATCTGTGAGGGATATGCCTCACTGCCCACCAATGCTGGCTCTGCATTAGTACTGCATTGTGGTGGCTGTAGTGTTTACATTACATTACACTACAGGCAGACGCTCATATCCAGAGTGACTTTTTACACAGCATCCATTTATACCGTTAGATATATACTGAAGCAAAGCAACCTACATGGGCAATTTTGATGCCCCCGCACCCCATTGTCCCCCATAGCCAAAATCCTTAATGATTTTTTGCTAGTTGCCAAAAATACCAGAAAACAAAACACATTCCATCTCCCTGGGGAAGTCCAAGCTTTGGAGAGAGTGCTGACCAATATGAGCTATGTAGGATTCACGGCACCTGCTCCAAACGTTCTGTGCGGTCGTGGTTTCTGCGAGCAACCCCTTCAATTAACGCTAAGGATTATTTTAGATTTTACGCATGGCTGCGGCAACGCATGACAATTCACCGAAGGTGCACTGATCGGAAAGGTCTATTGCGCGCGAAAGAAAAGCGTTTCTCTGTCAGAGAGAGGCGTGCCGCGGGAAAGGGCCGTATGCAGGCGGCCCGCGCGGAAGACGGGCCGTATGATAGCCTTCCCAGCACCACCGAGGAGCGCCCGCCGCGAGGCGACGACCGTTTCTATTAAAAGTAAAAAGGATAAGCGCCAAGCAGCTTAATGAGGGCCAACAGATTACAGCCCACAGAAGAGAGCATTAAACGAGTACAGAGAGAGAGAGGGGGAAGAGGGAGGGGAGGGGGGGCAGTGAGAGAGAGGGGGGGGGGGGGGGGAAGAGAGAGAGAGCATGTTCGTGTAAACCCACACAAACACACACACACACACACACTCATACACACGCAAATGTACCCGTGCACAGACAGGGGCAGATGGCGGAGATGCTGAAAAGGACTGACAGGAGCGAAGCAGAGAAAGACTAACAGAGAAAGGAAAGAGAGCGCTGTTTGTCTTTTATTAAAGGCCCTTTATCTGAAATGAAACAGATTCAAGGGCATGGGGAAAAGACACTATTATACAGGCAGCCAACTCAAAAATGATAAAATAAGAGCACTGCAATGGTGAAGTCTTACGGTGGTTCCATAATGGCGGTCACATCTTGGCATGGCTTGAGCCTGGGAGAACTCTATATCCTTAGAAGCACTGATGCCAAGCCACTTAATGATACTGAGTGATCATCTGCACCCCATATTAAAGCACTTACTTCCCACAGAGAGGGTAGCCTTTCAAGACGTCAGTGCCTCCTTTGCTTCTGTCAACTTAGCATGGCATCCTCTTAGAATAGCGCTATATATAATACTGAGTATCGCACGGTCAGTTTACTCTTGCAGCATTCCAGACCCAAGGCCATGGCTACATGCAAGGCTGTTTTGGCCACTTTTCAAAGTGACATTTCATCGCTGTTTCCCGTTTTTGTTCACATCCTGCAAAATACGCGCATATTGTTGTACGAAATAAACAAGGAGCCGAACACTGTGCCCCGAGGTAGGGATTTTCGCTGCGTAGTGATTCACCGTCGGTGCAGATAAATCCTCTTTCATCGTAAACCAGCCCGCGGAGATGTAGAATTCTGCTGCAGCCACCAGATTGAACGTTTAACTGCTGGATGTTGTTGCTGGGGTTACTCAATCCCTCCAAATAACGGCTCCCCAAGCATGCTAAACCTCGACGAATACTCATGCCCATTCCTCAGTAATGACTTTTTATTTGGGAATTCATTTAAGCTTTTGCATTTTCAAAACAAATTATAATAATCTGCATTTCTGGTTTACTGATTGAAAATGCCTGTCTGAAACCAAAGTTAGATTACAGAATTTATCCACACGAGAGAAACCATTAAGACCAGCTGCGAAGTTGGATGGATTTTGTATTTCATGCCACAGAAAATATAAATGCTTCATCACAACAAGATGGTCCAGCTGTCAAGCTGTTTTTCCCACCCATGGCAAGTCAATCTTAATGATTCCATGATGTGCCACATTGAAATGTGTCACATTTTGCAGTGTGTCATTTGTATTAAGTGCGTTACACGCAGGCAGACAACACAATAATGTAATGGACTATATACAGAAACTTATGCATTTTTTATGGTATAAAGGTCTATTAAATGTGAGTGCTTTAATACTGTTTCATGATTTCATATAATACGAATTTTATTTATGTTACAAAACATTTTGAATGCTGCTGTCATGTGGTCGGATGTGGCCCGTGCCACTGCCAAACATTAATAATTCATAATCTTATTTTACTTACATACGTAACCTCCTAAATTTACCACATTCACCCGATTCCAGTTTGGCCTTTGACGCTGTTTTAAATCTCTTTTCAGATTATGGTTACCTCACATGACACATAACTATTAGAGAAGCAGTCAGTTAGCAATTAGCCGCAAGCCTGCTGTTTCTTGGAGACGCAGCGCACGCGCTTTAAGTGATGCACTAAGGCCCTCCGTGAAATCCTTGCAGACTTGCAGCTAGAACACAAACGACAAGCGTGCAGGATCATAGTGGCATGATCTGCTCGGAGCACAGGAACAAAAACCCACACCATTAAGGAAGGGGGTGGGGCTACCTAATGGGGTCTACCTAATCCGCCCGCTGTGCCAAGTGCCAGCAAGAAGAACAAATTCATCATTTATGCATCTTATTCTGCCAAGTGTCTTTCCTGCGGAGATGTGAAATCAGTGATGAGTCTGAGGACATTTTACACACGGGTAACGCTGAGTAACACAGCTGTGGAATGGACTCGGGAGGTAGAAAATCTGAGTAAAACTACTGTTTAAGATCCTTACAACAACAGAGAGCAGGAACTGAACCAGTCACCCACAAAATGAGTGAAGATATTTTACAGCTTTTATACAAAAAGGGAAAAAATCTACTGAACCAAGAAACAGTGGAGAGCACATAATTTAAATGATAATTTGTATCTGCACCCCAACCAAAAATGAATGCTGTATGATTGCAGTTCGTCACGAGTTATCGCTGCGCCTTGAGAACATGCAGGTTGTTTATCTAGACGCCGCTGTCCAAGGGGAGGACAATAACAGCGTGAACCCTACCGCGAGTAAAGTCACCTCCAATCCAGGCTTTCTCTCGCCCCCCTGTGGGCGGGCACGCGGCCTGCATATTAATACGCTTCTGCTGCTCGAGTCGGGATCACCATTCGGTCTCATTGCGAACATAAATTGTACCGAGAAACTACACCTCTGTATTCTGACATCCGAACAAGGTGCACATGAACGGTCTGAAGTGTACTGAAACCGTCCACGTCTGAAGTCTCCAGTGTAGCTGGAAACAGGCCTAATATTTATTGGAAAGAACAATCGGAGCAGTTTAACGCGCACGATCTTAACATTATGATGGATCGTGTTTCTCAGGAAGACAGATGTCGGTACCTGGTACTAGGTGAACCCATAATAGACGAAGGATTTGCACATTAATACGGGAGTGTTGTTTACAGACGCCGTCCTATTAAATACGCATTTTGTTGTGATGTAAGGGTGATCTGTTTCAATGGATTTTAAAACAACCACATTAAATGATGGTGCTTTAGGAATAACAACTGGTAACAAAAATGTTTATAGGTCAGGCAGAGGAAAAGATACGACATATCAAAATGTGAAAAACATTTTTAACTGCTGTTTTCGAAACAAGGCGATCCGCGGAGATGAGGATACTGTAACTGGCATGCTACACGAAGAAGTGTAAGATGCCGGATGCGCTGTATAGCTACCAAGGATGCTGCGCTCAACCACTGGAATGACGTCTCTCTCTCTCTCTTTCTCTCTCTCTCTCTCTCTCTCTCTCTCTCTCTCTCAGAAGGTCAAACGGCAGTGCTTGCTAAAATCTAGCGGCTTAAAGAAATGCGAACTGCAAACACACAGAAAATGCTTTTGTTACAAACCCTTATAACAAGACGCATTTTCACGTGTTACGCCAAACCGTCGTTTTAGTCAACCTCTTGTAAATTACTGAAGGTCAGGGCTTAACAAACACTGGCCTCTATAAGCTGGCCATAGCGCGCCGAGCCAGGAGTGACAAAATGGCAGATAGGCTATGTGTTTAAAAGGCCCCAATCGACGCGGGGGTACACATGCATAAACCTGTCACAAATGTAATTTCGGTGAATCATTCACATGGGCCTGGATGTCCTAAAACTCCTAGCAACCAGCGTGAGAAAGCAAAATAAAATCCGTCCGCAGTTCATCTTGGGCTGACATACACAAACATACCAATTTTATTAGCACTGAGAACTGCTGAGGTGTGCTTAACATTAACACTGCACATTACACTTTCTTGGTGCAGTTACTAAAATTTCATAAGCTGTACAGCTGTGCTGGAATTGGCAAAGGAACAAATTGTTTTTGTAGCCCTACTGCGACTAAAGAACCCTACTGCCACTATTTATAATTAGACCAACTAGCTTTGACTATTATTATTATTATTATTATTATTATTATTATTATTATTATTATTATTATTATTATCATCATCATCATCATCATCATCATTATCACCATCAGATGTAGTAACAGTAGGCTAGTAGTATTAGCAGCAGTAGTTATCCTAACCGTTATTGTTGTTGTTCTGCTGTTGAGCTGCAGTTTATCTGCTTTTATCTTTATCTTATCTTTTTAATGGGCACCTGTTTCCTGAATGACTATAGCGGAATAATTTTTCTGAGATGCGCAGGGTCGACCAGCAAACAGATATTAACCATCTGAGCGGCACGTCATGTGCAGAGTCTCATCAAGACAAATAATGGGCAAATCTTGGTCGCCTGGAATACGTCTGTTTAAAATGTCTTGCGCATGCACATAGCGCACTGCACATATGCGTAAACTGCATTTAGAATGTTGACCGTGCTCTGTTCATAAAACTGTATATTTCGCCACCTAAATCTGTGACCTTGGTTATAAATACTATCGTGTTATAGGGTGCAGGGATAACGTCATAGTACAAGATGTGCATGGATCGTCGAACAACGTTTTTTATCATATTTTCATTTTTGCATTTTCCCATGAACAACAGGACAGCTTAGCAGCTGGTCAGCAAGTAAAGCATTTGCAGTGCGTCGGGTTTATATAACAAAATAATCTGTTAGGATTTCCTTCCGGCATCATTCGATAAATATTTTCAGGCACCTTGGTCCTTTCAAAATCACAATTCGGCTACTTTTGCGGTGCAGTTTGTCTCAATTTGCAATACTGGATGTAAGGTTTGAGGGAATTTTGGTTGATTTAGACCCGTGACTGCTGAATGAGGTGTTAGGGGAAGAGATTTGGTTAACAGTGTGGACGGACTTGTAGCAGAGCTTCAATAAACAGATTTGAATATGTACCGAAACACTTACTTCCCCACGAAGTTCTCCAGCACCGAGCTCTTTCCGGCACTCTGGCCACCGACCACAGCGATCTGAGGGAGGTCCAGGTTGGCATTTTGTCCGATAGCGGAGAAGGCATCCTGCATTCGGTTCACTAGAGGAATAAGATCCTCCATACCTCGGTTACCCATCTTTGCAAAGGAACGGTGTGCCCTTTCTGAAAGTACAGCTGAATGATTGAGCGTTCACCCCTTAAACAGGTCTCTATCAACGCTTTTCACCCTCGTAAGCGCTATTTGGGTGTTGTGATGTCTTGAGCCACCGCCGTCTATTTTATTTTTGCATGCACCTTCATTGATTCTCGTCCGTCGGTTTCCCCGCTCCACAGAATGCTGCGTTACACCTCCCCCTCTTCGACCGCTATGCCGTCTAGCAGGCTGACGAGAGAAGATGATCTACTCAGAACAAACAGGGAGATCCCTGTACTGCCTGCTGTACACCACACGAGGGAGCAGTGAGATAGAGCGAAAATATATTCACCTTTCAGGAATGCTGGGTAATGTAATTTTACCAGCTTCATTTTCTCGAGATGGGTGCTTTTAATAGTGTTAAATCAAAAGCTACAAGTTATAACATGACATTCAATTATATTACTGGCACTTATTGTGGGGGGGGGGGGGGGGGGGGGATACTCCCTAGAGAGAAAGTAAGTCAAAGAAATGTAGATTGGCAATTTATTAGCCACTCTTGAACAGCAAACTAAGCTATACGAACAGGGAAAAAACTGCACTAATGAGCATTAACTGTGCTATATGAATGAGAGCAAAGAACCTCTAGACCGGAACTCTGAAAACAGAAAAGGAAGGTATACTTTGCCTGGTGTTGGGGAAAAGAGCCCGAGAGGTCCAGATGCGGGGGCTGAGATGCAGCCAGTTGTGGAATGGAGGGGTCTGTCCGGCGTGAACAGCCTGTCTGATAATCTGACAGGCAGTCCTTGGGTCAGCTAGAACTACCAAGGTTGTAAAACTGATGCGAGTGGTGATGTGGGAGTTGTTTGCAGGCTGTAAACCAAGTGAGCGACCTGATTTACCACCTGGATGAACTGCTGAGGCTGGATGGCAGGCCAGGAGATGCTTGCAGTCATCAAACTATTTTTTATTCGGCAACATTTTTTAAAAATGAAAAGTTTACATTTCCAATTGACAAAGGTGTTCATCCTCAAATCTAAATAATGTATTTCTGTTTGACATTGAGATTTACTTAATTAGGAGTAGAAAAAGCCCACATGGGTATATTTAATTTTGACTTTGCAACACAGCAAACGAAAATTTTTTGGCCATCTCTTTCCCACAAAATTCATTTGTCACCGTCAAGACTATATCATTGGAGAATGCTCTGCCTGTCCTGGCATGTTTGTTTGTTATATTATTTAGCTTAACTTTACAATAAGAAAAAAGAAATCCATTTCTAGTGAAATTTACATTAAATGTGTACTGTGACAGGGGGGTTTGCTAAGACTGTTGTTAAGGTTGAATAGTCTATGCCTCACTGTTCAGACACATTTTTTTTTTCCTAGTACACAACAGTTGTTTTTTTAAATATTATTTTGTGTACCGTTTACGTTACAATCTCACGTGACAGGTGTCCAAAATGAATATACAGAAAACCGTATATGGAGATAGTGGTGTGCTGCGACTTTGCAATCATTATTCGCCCACCTTTCTACTTATTTAATGGACCTGGCGTGGAGTTTTATTATTTGGTTAATAATTATCATGAACTGTGTTTAGTTCAAATCCCTGATCAAGATTGTTTTGTTTTTTTTAACATTTGTTAAATAACACACTGTTTGTAACACTGAACTGTCCATGGTGCTGAATTGTTAATATATCCCGTAGCTAATTTTCAGCTTAGTATAGGTTCCAAATTGACTTGTCAATAAAACAATATTAAAGTTTTATCTAAGATTGCACAAACGAAGCTTAGAATAAACTCAAAGGCTATTCGCAGTTAGAACCTTGATTTACATGCTCAGCTAACAGACCAAAAATAAATGTGCACAGCACATCTGGAAGCTTTAAATGCTGAATCTAAAACTGATGCTCAATAACACCTAGATGACCGCATCTTCAGTTAGTGGTTATGGTCTTTCCTAGTGTCTCTGTCGTTCAGTCATCACGTAAGTACCAGATACGTGACTGTACCATGGCATAGCAATGATGTTTCTTGTGTAGGAAAATGCTGCGTTTTACCCTCCCAGCCGAAGGGGGGCGATATTTCCCAAACCCGTCGCGCATGCTTTTCCAACAGCGACATAAAAAAAGGAAAAAAAGAAAACACCTTCGACAGCAGCAAACCGGTAATGATCGTGCGCACAACCAACGGACAATAAATAGCCCCGATGCAATCAGTATCAACAGGCTTCAGGAACGTCAGCAACCGGTTAATTCAAAAACACTTTTGTGGAATTCTTTGTTGAATTTTCCTCGCAAGGGCAGTTAACTTAGACAGCTCATTTTCAACTTACTGTTACAGCTTTAAGTGTTCAAAAGTTACAAGCAGCACTCACGGCTAGCTGGCTAATAAAGCTAGCTACGTCGCAAAAGGGAAACCGCATGAAAAAATGAACAAAAGCAGTAAAAGAGCAACCCAGCTACGCTACATTTAGATAGTTCGCAAGCTAGCACATTTTTATGTGTGTCGTGTTCGTGTAAATTGCAATGCCGTGGAAGCTCGCTGCTAGCTGCTGACTTGAGTATTGCATGTGAGAATTCAAAACAGTGTCGTTCAGTCATTCATAATAACGGCATCGGGTTTCGGGGTCGAAAAGCACCGCGCTAGCGTATGTTAGCACTGGTGGGATTTCCCCTTTATCTGGAAATCTTTATTGATGACCTGTACAGCATGGGCGAGCTCGTCGGTGTGGAAGCGTCATGTCTGGTTGGAGGTATTAAATATTAATAATACCCAACAGCTAAGAGGTTTAATTGTGGATTATCAAACGCTTCTCTTTTTTATCAAGACAGAGGAAAGAGTCAGCTAACTAGCTAGCTAGCTAGGCGGCTAACATTTGCTAGCTAACTTGCTGGCGAGCGCCGACGACTGGAGAGCGACAAGAAAACGCCGTGATGTTTAACCCTCACCACCACCAACAGCAGCAGCAGCAGCAGCAGTTCCACCAACACCTGCGGCAGCTCCAGCAACTTTTTCAGCAGCAACCCCCACCTCCCCCTCCGCCACCCCCACCCCCTCCACAACCTCCACCGGCGCACCATATACCGCACCACCATCAAGGAGGCCGGTAAGAGCTTGAACTCGAGGTCGGGGATCGACGAAAAGGCCTACTTGGGTCAAGTCTGAATGATGACAAATAAATGACTGAAAACGACTGCAAACATCCATTATAACGAAACAGCGCGTATGCAGTTTTATTCGGTATAATTAAATTCTGTATTGTTTAATCGTAGGAATACTGTGTTATACACTGTCAGGTTCGTGTGCCTTGGTTAGGTAGCGCTCTTAGCAACGCAACTAGTTTCCAAGTTACAATGGTAGCATGCTAACGTTCAAAAGTCGGATAGTCTATACGCTGGCTGGCTAAATGTAGCTATTGAGTGTACTGTCAACACACGGCTAGTTTGCTTCATTTTCCATCACTATCGCCATCGACCTGTTTACAGTTAACTATTCGCATTCACTCTGCTGATCTAGAATGTAAGGTGGCGAATAACAGTGCTCGGGTGCCCTACTTGTTTGTTAATTTTTTTAACGTTCTTTGCCAAATTTGCATTAATAGGATCTTGTTTTGAGGAAATGGTTAAAGGGCAGTCATATTTAGGCATATAAATGGACTGGAATGTGGTCTGAAATGTGTTTTGGTCTAATTACATAGGACACACTTGCATTCCTACTTTTTGTTTATTAACTAGAAAATAGTGTATTTTAACGAAAATGTGACTAAACGGTGACATTTTTAATTTAAACTCTTTAATCCGTGCGCAACCTTTCTCTCTCCCGTGGTGGACGTGCAGACCCATGGCTGTCCCTGGCCCGGCACCCCCCCCTCCCCGCTTGGTCAACCTGTGCTCCGCTACCCAAGCCACCATCATCGCCCCCAACCCCATGCTGCAGGGGGCGCTGCTCATGCAGCAGATGCAAGGTGGGTTGAGTACACGCTTTCAGGGACCTGTGCAGGTGTCGCGGTAGAGAACGCACACGACAAATCCGGAATAAGAGAACAGGTTTTGCACAGTCAGCAGTTTGAAAAGATAAACTGTAAGGTTAAAATGCAGGGCAGTTAATAATTTGGGTACTGCTGGGGTGAATATATATTTTTACTCACTTATGTTTACAAAAAGCTCAAAGTGTTTGGGGAAGTGATGGCTGTCATGTGCATTTTTGCCTCATATTTTTATAGCAAGTAGAGACATCCATGCCACACTGGTCTTCCTTTCTTTTCCCTCCATTGTTGTTTTTCATTCTCTCCTCCTCTGTTCCTTCCTGTGCTCTTCTTTTCCTCTCCTCTTGCATGTAACTTCCTGATTCTGCACTCCTACCCATCTCTTCTTCACCCCTCTGTCCTCTCATTCCCTTTCTCTGCCCATCTCTTCTTCACCCCTCTGTCCTCTCGTTCCCTTTCTCTCTCCATCTCTTCTTTTGCGCGTGTGGTCTAATCCGTCCCGCCCCCCTTCATGCAGGTAGCATGAGAGGATTTGCGATGGGGGCCCAGCCGTTCCCCCCGTTCTTCCCGGCCGGGGCGCGGTCCTCCCTCCTGGGCCCGGTCCCCATGGGCGTGGCCATCAAGACTCCGCACATGGGCTTCCCCCCCCGGCACTACCACCCGCACGCGCGCTACTTCAACAACGTGAGCCCCCCCCCCCCCCCCCTCCCAAGCATCCACTCCCTACCGCCAAAATGGGTGTGCGTCTCGGGGCAGAGAGCTTACACGCGGCTGTCTCGGCCACGCATTGTGTTTGCCTCGCGGTTCCTCGTTCAGTGACTAGGCTGTGCACTGTGATGTTGTGAGGGGGAGGGCCGCGGTGCTTTTGAGGTCTGAAGGGTTTTTGTCCGACCCGAGCAGGACTTTGCGGCTCGCCCGCCGGAGAGGAGCCGCGAGAGTGAACAGCGGGCGCTGCCGGCGGTCGACGGGCGCCCGGGCGGCAGTGGCATGGAGGTGGATACCAGCGACAGGGCCGTCATCAGAGGTACCCCGCCCTGGACCGCCTGAGACCCGCGTGATGTCTGACCCCTCTTCCCCTCACACTGTTTTAGAGTTCCAGTGTTCCGTTTCTCATCAAAGCTAGCCACGTCCCAGCTTTGTTTGGAAACAGTGAATTTTTTAACTGGAACCTTCTGCTTTCACTTGGCTTGCTATTTTTCCAACAGTGTGATGTCACTGTACCTTTGTGATGTCACTGTTCATTTGTGTTTTCACCATTCTTTTGCGGTGTCACTGTTTTTTATGTAAAGTCACAGTTCCCTTGTGATGTTACGGTCCGTTTGTCTTTCCAGGGGTTGCTTTGTGATGTCACTGTTCCATTGTGATGTGTTTTGTTCCGTTGTCCCCAGAGGAGGCCGCAGCAGTGCCTGAAGGACACGGCGACTCTCCTGCTGTGCAGCAGCAGGAGGAGCCTGCCCTGAAGAGGCCCAGAACTGAGGGGTGAGCCTCAGATCCTCCATCGCAGGGCTACAGTACACACACTTTCCCGCTAATGAAGTATTAGCGTCAGATGGTTTCATTTGTGCAGTCCACTTTTGAATAATGCATTTAGTTATCCAACTGCAATACACTGCAGCTTTTTTTCCCCACATTTGTAATCATTCCCCAATATCTATCACCAAAACCTAATTTTTAAGTCCATCCAGATAGTGCAGTCATCCACTTACTGAATTTCACTTTGGGCCACATGCAGTGCCATGAAGAATTATTTGCCCCCTATTGCATATTTGTCACACTGAATGCTTTCAGATCTTTTAACAAAATTTTATATTACATGAAGGGAAACTGACTAAATGAAAAAGACTTAAAAATAAATAAATAAATTAAATTAAAAAAAAAAAATTTCATTTATTTAAAAACCCATGTGGAAAAGTAATTGCTCCCTTGGTTACTCAGTCTACCAATTAATCAAATTTCATTGATAATTAGATTCAGCTGATTGAACATAGCCTTGTTTGATTGCTATCAGTCCTGTTGCATCTTAAACTCTCATATTGAGTCGTACTATCAGAGTGAAGTAGTCACCACTGAGTTTCTACAAGCACACTATGCCACGATCACAGGAAATCCCAGAAGAGATGAGTAAAAAGTTGCTGAAAGATATCAGTCTGGAAAGGGTTACAAAGCCATTTCTAAGGTTCTGGAACTCCGAACCACAGTGAGAGCCATTATCTCCAAATGGAGAACACTTTGAACAGTGGTGAATCTTCCCAGGAGTGGTTGACCAGCCAAAATTTCTCCCAAGGGTGCAGTGACAACTCATCCATCTCAGTTTGTGTGAATTAAAGCAGTTCTGCAAAGAAGAAGAGTGGGCTAAAATTCCTCCACAGCAATGTGAAAGACTGATATCAAATTACAGGAAGCATTTTGTTGCAGTTATTGCTGCTTAAGGTGGTGCAACCAGTTAAAATTATTAGGGAAGTTACTTTTTCACTTGGGTGCGCATGGGTGTCTGATAAATGTTTTCATTAAATAAATTTAACGTGATGTAATTTTGTCCAAGGATTTACATTCACAAATATAAAGGTGTCTGCCTTCGATTAACTAAACTAATCTCTATTCAAAGTAAGGTAATCAAAGTTATATTTACGACAGCCAGTGTATAGACAAGAGCCCCGTGGTGTTAGTAGAAGGTAGAGAGGGTGAGAAGCTCTCTGGAGCTGTTTTGATTAATCAAGTTTTCGCTCCCCCAACAGGACGAGCGAGCCCGTCGCCCTGCCCCCCCCGGCGGAGAGCGTCCTGGACGCGGATTACAAAAGTGCTGTTGACGAGGCGCAGCCCGGGGGTGAGTAACGCCCCTGCTGAACATGCAGCAGTGCGCAGGGAAACGTGCAACCCAAATTTAAGGAAACTGTTTCCGCTATTCAAAAAACCGCTGTGGTTTTTCTGTATAGAAAATGTAGTTTTCATATAGCCCCTTTTCCAATAAGTGATGTGCACGAGCAAAAATGGGGAACCAGGAAACATTAATAAGAAAAATAGATTTTTTGATACTGTCTGTGTCAAAATACTGTACTCTGTCCTTTAAGGACGTACTGAAGTGGATTAAGATGTTATAAAAATGCAGCCGGAACTTTAAGTCTCACAGTTGTTTAAGTGGGAGACATGAGTTTGGAAAGCTTATCTCTCCTGGTCTCTGTTTGGTAGACTGTGTGCCTCTTCAGGAAGGAGGAAGCGCAGTTGGACCGGAGGCCGTAGAGTTTGTGGAGGAAAGCAGAGCGGCTGAGGTGAGCAGGGAATGATGGGGCACTGGAGGAGTGTTATTTCCCATACTCGTGCCACCTTACAAGGCCTTCAGTGTATTTCCTCCGCTCCTGAGCAGGTCCTGGGGTCAGAGGGGTTGGCGAACGTCGTCGCCCCGCCCAATGACGAGACCCCGGCTTTCGGCCCCCGGCCCGAAGATGCGGGGGGCCCCGGGGGGGCCCCGGTGGCGCTGGTGGGGAGCGAGGAGGGCGGAGAGGCCACCAGCAAGTTCTACTGCTACATCTGCAGCATCACCTGTCATAACCAGCAGGTGAGGGGAGGGGCCAGAGGGCATTCGGACGTATCACAGTGCCCCCCTGTGTTGTACTGATGTAATAACACCGGGCACATCTGGTTTAGGGTCCATTTTGTGCAAGCTCATTGACACATCGGTTAATTTGGAGAGGCTAACATTACGTACCTCGGGTCAACATCGATTGTGTGTAATTGTGTGTGATGTTTGTGTGTAATTGTGTGCGATGGTTTGTGTGTGATTGTGTGTAATTGTGTGTGATGTTTGTGTGTGTTTGTGTGTAATTGTGTGTGATGTTTGTGTGTAATTGTGTGCGATGGTTTGTGTGTGATTGCGTGTAATTGTGTGTGATGGTTTGTGTGTGATTGTGTGTAATTCTGTGTGATTGTTTGTGATGGTTTGTGTGTGATGGTTTGTGTGTAATTGTGTGTGATGGATTGTGTGTAATTGTGTGTGATGGTTTGTGTGTAATTGTGTGTGATGTTTGTGCGTGATGGTTTGTGTGTGTTTGTGTGTAATTGTGTGTGATGGTTTGTGTGTGTTTGTGTATGTTTGTGTGTAATTGTGTGTGATGGTTTGTGTGTGTTTGTGTATGTTTGTGTGTAATTGTGTGTGATGGTGTGTTTATCAGTGTTCCTCTCGGCCCTCAGAACTTTCAGAGCCACATGAACGGCCTGGCGCACCAGCAGCGCATGATGGAGATCCAGCACATGAGTAACGCCTGCCTGGTCACCTTACTGCCCCGCGTGCAGGAGTCTCTGCAGGGAGTGCGCAGGGACGGGTGAGCCTTACAGGGAGTGTGCAGGGGTGGGGGAGCCTTACAGGGAGTGTGCAGGGATGGGGGAGCCTTACAGGGAGTGTGCAGGGGTGGGGGAGCCTTACAGGGAGTGCGCAGGGACGGGTGAGCCTTACAGGGAGTGTGCAGGGGTGGGGGAGCCTTACAGGGAGTGCGCAGGGACGGGTGAGCCTTACAGGAAGTGTGCAGGGGTGGGAGAGCCTTACAGGGAGTGTGCAGGGGTGGGTGAGCCTTACAGGGAGTGTGCAGGGGTGGGTCAGCCTTACAGGGAGTGTGCAGGGGTGGGTCAGCCTTACAGGGAGTGCGCAGGGACGGATGAGCCTTACAGGGAGTGTGCAGGGGTGGGGGAGCCTTACAGGGAGTGTGCAGGGGTGGGTGAGCCTTACAGGGAGTGTGCAGGGGTGGGTCAGCCTTACAGGGAGTGCGCAGGGACGGGTGAGCCTTACAGGGAGTGTGCAGGGGTGGGGGAGCCTTACAGGGAGTGTGCAGGGGTGGGTGAGCCTTACAGGGAGTGTGCAGGGGTGGGGGAGCCTTACAGGGAGTGTGCAGGGATGGGGGAGCCTTACAGGGAGTGTGCAGGGATGGGGGAGCCTTACAGGGAGTGTGCAGGGGTGGGGGAGCCTTACAGGGAGTGCGCAGGGACGGGTGAGCCTTACAGGGAGTGTGCAGGGGTGGGAGAGCCTTACAGGGAGTGTGCAGGGGTGGGTGAGCCTTACAGGGAGTGTGCAGGGGTGGGTCAGCCTTACAGGGAGTGCGCAGGGACGGGTGAGCCTTACAGGGAGTGTGCAGGGGTGGGGGAGCCTTACAGGGAGTGTGCAGGGGTGGGTCAGCCTTACAGGGAGTGTGCAGGGGTGGGTCAGCCTTACAGGGAGTGCGCAGGGACGGGTGAGCCTTACAGGGAGTGTGCAGGGGTGGGGGAGCCTTACAGGGAGTGTGCAGGGGTGGGTGAGCCTTACAGGGAGTGTGCAGGGGTGGGGGAGCCTTACAGGGAGTGTGCAGGGGTGGGGGAGCCTTACAGGGAGTGTGCAGGGATGGGGGAGCCTTACAGGGAGTGTGCAGGGATGGGGGAGCCTTACAGGGAGTGTGCAGGGATGGGGGAGCCTTACAG
Organism: Anguilla pacifica; assembly: GCA_039654925.1. NCBI lineage: Eukaryota > Metazoa > Chordata > Actinopteri > Anguilliformes > Anguillidae > Anguilla > Anguilla pacifica. Next base: position 36,379,015 of record CM077297.1, read on the forward strand.
GGAGTGTGCAGGGGTGGGGGAGCCTTACAGGGAGTGTGCAGGGGTGGGGGGAGCCTTACAGGGAGTGTGCAGGGGTGGGGGGAGCCTTACAGGGAGTGTGCAGGGGTGGGGGAACCTTACAGGGAGTGCGCAGGGGTGGGGGAGCCTTACAGGGAGTGTGCAGGGGTGGGGGAGCCTTACAGGGAGTGTGCAGGGGTAGGGGAGCCTTACAGGGAGTGTGCAGGGATGGGTCAGCCTTACAGGGAGTGCGCCGGGGGTGGGGGTGTAGTGCCGGGACGGAGGTGTGGTGCTGGGGCAGTGATGGAGTTTTGGGATGGGGGTGTATTTTGACGCGGCCGTACGGGACGTTTCAGGGAGAAGAGACCGGGCCTTCAGCGCTGGTGCGCCACCTGCCAAACGCACTTCACCAGTAACGTCATGGAACACCGGCGCACCAAGGAGCACAAGGTAGGACCCGCTGCCGTCGCAACAAATTTCATCCCCCTTACACATTTCATCCCCCCCATTCACGTCTGGGGTTACGTTGTGCCATTACATTGCGCCGATTGGTCAAATCTCTCTGTCCAAAGATTCAAATTCAAATAAGCTTCATGGGCATGACGTATAAATACACATATTGCAAAAACATGAGTACAACAAACAATAAACTTATGAACATAATACAAATATGTGTGTGGTATTTCTGTATCTTAGCTTGTGTAATGGCGTATGTAAATTAGGTGAAACAGTGAGTACAATAATTAATATAAAAAAATATATCTCTCTAGCAAAATTCATAGATCGCTAGCTGGCTAGCAAGAGAAATAAATAAATAGCCAGCGAGACAGGTCACTAGCTAGCTAGCTGGAAGAGCTTCTCAGACTTTTATAAAAGCATCTCTTCCTAGCTAGCCAGCTAGCTAGCCAGCTAGCTAGCGATCGCCCAATGTCATTAGCAACCAGCAGAGAGTGCTTGGAAACCATGTATGTAAGGTAGTCAAGTTGACGCTAACTTACTCATTAAGGAAACGTAACCAGAAACATAACCCCGGAAATGAATAGGGGGACGGAATTTGTTGTGACACTGCCCCGCCCAGGTTCGGGAGGGGAAACGTTCGCGCGGTGAGTCACTGATTGGTCCCTGTCTCACCCCCTCGCCCCCCTCCCCCAGCTGCTGAGCCGCTCCTCCTGCCCCACCTGCACCGTCTGCAAGCTCAGCTTCAGGTCGTCCCGCCAGTTTGTGGTGCACATGGACTCCCCCGAGCACAAGCAGAGGACTGAGGAGGTAGGAAGCCCCGCCCCCAGTGATGTAAAGAGTGCTTATTGGCCAGGCACTGTTGTTGCTTCCCAATCTGTTGGACCTGCATGTTCTTTATAGGTTTTACAGTTAAAAGCATAAGGGGGCGTGGTCTCTGCCTGCTTAGTGAGTAACCGCACGGCCTGTTGATGTCACAGGAGGAACAGGGCAGTATGGGGTCTGTAGTGTGTAACCGGCGTGCTGATGTCACAGCAGCAGGGGGAACAGGGCAGTATGGGGTATGTAGTCTGTAACCAGCATGCTGATGTCACAATTACGGGGAGAACAGGGCATTGTGGGGTCTGTAAACCGTAACGAGCGTGCTGATGTCAGAGCTGCTGGGGGAACAGGGCAGTATGGGGTATGTAGTCTGTAACTGGCGTGCTGATGTCACAGCTGCAGGGGGAACAGGGCATTATGGGGTATGTAGTCTGTAACCGGCGTGCTGATGTCACAGCTGCAGGGGGAAGGCGGAGCAGAAGCGCTAGAGGGGCGGGTCCCTGCAGAGGCTCTGAGCTTCATTGAGGCGGAGGACTTTGAGGAAGAGTTTGGTGAGGACGAGGAGGGGGAGGAAGGGGAAGAAGGGACTGAGTCCAGCCCCCAGGACCAGGTGAGGGTTCTGAGCTCTCCCATGAAAATGATTGAGGTTGAGTTTCCCAGAAATGAAACTGCTTGTACGCGTGCATGTGTAGTCCCGCTCGCCACCCGTAACACGGAAGTTTCCCGGATCTACGCAGAAGACGAACAACACGAGCATGGTGTGCTGTGTACATGCACATGGTGTGTGTGTGTGTGTGTGTGTGTGTGTGTGTGTGTGTGTTGGGTGTGTTTGTGTTAACCCATCTGGCTGTTCCGGTAGGGAGGGTGGCACATTCAGAAGGAGGTCACCCTGGAGGACATGCAGGATGATGAGGAATACGACCCAGACACGCAGTATGGTGAGTCCACCACCGGAGGGCAGCATCGACCCACATTTCAGCTGTAGCCCTGTATCCGTGGCATTGAAGTGACTCGTGCATTAAAATGAACCACGTTTGGACTATGAAAGCACTGTGGTCTTAAGACATTTAACCCTCAGCTGACCATAGTCAAGGACAGCTTCAGAGAATATATTAGCAATGAAAGAGAGCAGTTCAGTTCATACCTTGCCCCGTTACATTACATTATAGAGCGACTTGCACAACTTTTTACATTACATCCGTGTATACTGCTGAATACATACTGAAGCAATGCAGGTTAAGTACCTTGCTCAAGGGTATAGCGACAGTGTCTTCCCCGGGAATCAAACCTGCGACCTTCAGGTTACAAAGCCAGCTCCCTAACCATTATACTGCACTGAAGGCCAGTGCGGGTCTGAAATAGACTGGCTAAAAGAGGTCTGCATGGCAGAGGTGTACATTACGCAGCCAGAGGGCGTGGCTGGATATGTGCAGGACTGGTGGAGCGGCATGCATGTCACATACGTACCGTGATGTCACACATGTGCGGCACACCAGGAAGTAAACGGAGAAATTACTGATCAAAATGGTTGCTGTTTTGTCCATGGTCTGAGGGATGTAAATGGCTCCATGCTGATGCGTGTGAGATGGGTGGGTGATTAGCCGATATTCTGTCTGGGTCCCCCTGGCTCCTCACCGTGCCCTGTCTCTGTTTTTGGGTTCCCCAGGGCCCAGCTTCATGGTCCCGGTGGCGGGGTTCCTGTGTCGGCTCTGCCACCACTTCTACCCCGCCGGGTCCCCCGCCCGACTCACCCACTGCAAGTCCCGTGCGCACTTCCACAACCTGCAGGTAGGGGGCGCTGATGGCACAGTGTGTGAGCATGTGTGAGAGCATGTGTGTGTCAGTTTGTGTGAGTGTGGGTGTGTGTGAGAGAGTGTGTGTGTGTGTGTGTGAGCGTGTGTGTCAGTGTGTGCGTGTGTGTGAGAGAGTGTGTGTGAGGGTGTGTGAGTGTAACCTGACCTTGCACTGAAACTAAAGAATCAGAGCCCTGCTTCCCATTCTGGTTTCCAGTGCTTCTGTAAAGTAAAGGTGCTCCATATCCACTGCCTGTAATGTAGTTATATACGATGCCCCAGTTGCATTTCAGGGTGGACCTAGCAGAATGAAAATCTGGTTTATGGTTGATCAATACAACATTCAATATTGTTCTTTTTTTGTTTTTTTTAATGGGATGAATTCCCTTGTCATAATATGAATTATAATTGCAAAGCCTGTTTAACCACCTGCAGAATACGAGGCACATAAAATGTGGTTGGAAAGAGACTGAAATCGAACCAGACTCAAAAATATTCTCGTGCTGATTCAGAGGTGATGCTTTGTGTGCTCTCTCTGTAAGCCACAACTCCCCCGTCAACATTGCAGCTGCTTCAGTGAGACCTCTCATTATGCAGACGAAAGCGTTTGGAGAGGAGCTGTCGTCCTTTGATCTGGGGGTTTATGAGCGCGTTGTTACTCCAGGCTTTCTCTGGACAGGCTCCGGTCTCAGAGTGGAGGGGCGGAGTGCGTGCTTAACTCTGGCCTCTCTCTCCTGTGACAGAAGTACCGCGCCTCGCAGAATCAGGGGGCGGCGGCAGACGCTGTGGGCGGGGCGGAGGCGGGGCCAGACAAACAGGACGGCCCCCAAACGCGCGGAGAGCCCGCCAGCACCGCGGGGAGGGGGGACGGCAGCGCCGGCCCGGGGACCCCCGAACCGGCCGACGCGTGCCGGGACGAGGCGGAGCGCCCCGAAACCTCGGGCGGAGGCGGCGGGCGGGAGGAAGAGGCGGGGGAGGAAGGGGAATCCGCCCCCGCCCAGCCCTGCCAGACCGCCGGCTCCGCGAGCCCTCCCGCTTCCTGCGTACCGGAGGAAGAGGAGGAGCCCGCGAAGGAAGAGGAGGAGCCCGCGAAGGAAGAGGAGGAGCCTGCGAAGGAAGAGGAGGGGGAGGACGGAGCCGACGCGGCGGAAGAGAAGGGGGCGGGCGGCCGCGCGCGGGCGACGCCCAGGAGGAGGTCCGGGAGGGCCACGCGGAGGCGCTGAGGAGGCCGGAGGAGAGAGAGAGCGCGCGATGGAGAGACAGCCGCAGGAACCCAAACGGGTTCTCCAACACCCCTGGAGCGGGGCGTTTCTGATTGGGCGACAAGGGGTGGAGAGAGGGGAGGGACGGAGAGGGAGAGCCACACCCTCTCTGCTGTAGAAATCTCGGACCAGGGGCTCAGTCGTGAGCCAAAGCCCAAAAGTAATTTACTTGGCTGGCTGGTTTTGAAAGCCAGGAGTTCAAGGGGGCCAGTCCCAGACGTTCCTGGACCTGGTATGACACAAAAGGCGTTGAGGAGAAGAAGAAGCATGGGTTTGGGGATCCAAACCGGTTATGTAATTGTGTTGAGTAGCTTTGGCTTGATCTTAAAAGTGTTGAAAAAAAAGAAAAAAAACAATTCAAGAGCAGACGCGAGCGAGGGTCTGTTTGCAGACAGACTGCGTCACCGCGAGGCCCGCTCGCGCTCTGCCCAGCCGGTACGGTCGATTTAGCGGGTAGTTTCCAGTTGAATTTCTGACGCTGTGGATCGTGTATTTTTTAGTGAGCTTTAGAACGTTAACTGCACAGAACCAAGAGATGCTTCTCGCCGGGTGGCCAGCCTTTCTAATCTAATGTAAAAGAAAAAAGAAAAAAAAAAAAATCTACATTGATGATAATGGTAGCGTTTCTGACTATGGAGAAAGGCGTAAACGTCTAGGGTTGAGCAGGTCAGTCTTTTGGGAGGCACCTCTCTGTTGAAGGGAGAGTCTGCCGTACACATTCACCCTGCTGCACGCTCCTCCCTGTCTTTCATTGCAATGTAAACTCACGAATGTTATGAAGTCAAACATTTTTACCCTCCAGCATCCGAGGCTGATGAGAGTCTAGCAGGGAAGGTCCCTGAATACAGTTTGGCCCTAACTTTTCCTTTTTATTTTTTGGACTGGCAGTTGGAAATGGCCCTACTGGTGCCTCCCAAGTCCACATCCATCTGGCTCTTTTGTGCCTGTGTGGTAAAGGAAAAAAACTGATTTTTTGTGAAAGATTTTGTTTTATTTATGTGGTTGAAACACTGGAATCGTGACCACAGAGTCATGTTGTTTTTTAACTCCTGCTATGCCCAAGAAGGTACTACAGTCACACAGTTCCCCAACCAAAGCCTACGCAGTGTACTTCGCACTGTTGGAGAAATATGACATTGATACGTAGCCCTGATTGTCAAGGATTTTAACTTCTGTTTGTACAGCTGAGGTCAGTTGAGCTACACTGTGCCTCAGAACAGGTATAGCTACCCAACCCCCACGGCCCTGTAGAGCTACCCAACCCCCACGGCCCTGTAGAGCTACCCAACCCCCACGGCCCTGTAGAGCTACCCAACCCCCACGGCCCTGTAGAGCTACCCAACCCCTGTGACCCTGTAGAGCTACCCAACCCCCACGACCCTGTAGAGCTACCCAACCCCCACGGCCCTACAGAGCTACCCAACCCCCGTGGCCCTGTAGAGCTACCCAACCCCCACGACCCTGTAGAGCTACCCAACCCCCGTGGCCCTGTAGAGCTACCCAACCCCCACGGCCCTACAGAGCTACCCAACCCCTGTGGCCCTGTAGAGCTACCCAACCCCTGTGGCCCTGTAGAGCTACCCAACCCCCACGGCCCTACAGAGCTACCCAACCCCCGTGGCCCTGTAGAGCTACCCAACCCCCACGGCCCTACAGAGCTACCCAACCCCCGTGGCCCTACAGAGCTACCCAACCCCCGTGGCCCTGTAGAGCTACCCAACCCCCGTGGCCCTGTAGAGCTACCCAACCCCCGTGGCCCTGTAGAGCTACCCAGCCCCCGCGGCCCTGCAGAGCTACCCAACCCCACGCGCTGTAGAGCTACCCAACCCCCACGCGCTGTAGAGCTACCCAACCCCACGGCCCTGCAGAGCTACCCAACCCCGCGCGCTGTAGAGCTACCCAACCCTGCGCCCCTGTAGAGCTACCCAACCCCCGCGGCCCTGTAGAGCTACCCAACCCCCACGGCCCTGTAGAGCTACCCAACCCCGCGCGCTGTAGAGCTACCCAACCCCCACGGCCCTGTAGAGCTACCCAACCCCGCGCGCTGTAGAGCTACCCAACCCCGCGCGCTGTAGAGCTACCCAACCCCGCGCGCTGTAGAGCTACTCAACCCCGCGCGCTGTAGAACTACCCAACCCCGCGCACTGTAGAGCTGAGCATTAGTTCCTGCTGTAGGAGACATGGGCCCCAGCAGCCATTCATCTGGTACTGCAGAACGCGTCTGCTGACGGCGCTGTCTCAGAGCGGGATTATACGCCCGTGAGCGGTGGGAATCTGTTTTGCCCACACAGCCATCGCTCTGTAGCACTCCTTCTTGTTACAAAGGGAAAAATGGGTACTTAGGGGCAGTCTTGTGAACGCTTACCTTGGCCGAAGGCCGTGGTTTTCACAACACACTGAACAAGGCCGACGCAGAGTTGGTCAGTGAGGCTACAGGTGGCTAGCACTTGTCCTGAGTCAACAAAACTGGCTTCTGTCCTTGGCTGTGTAATTTATAGTTCCTTCTGGGGTCTTTGTTTTTAAACGATGAACCATCTCTCCCTCGTTGGTTTTGCTTATACTTTGTCCCTTAAGTACATTTTAATTTTTTAAACTATTGTTGTGTGAAACAAATATGCCTTGGGTTTGCGCGGTCAGCCAGCAGATTGGGTTTGAGATAAACGGCTGACCCTTACCGTATGTTGAGCGCAAATGCGGAGATTATAGGAGTCACCCTCACGCGCTCCACGTTTAATCCCTCGTGAGGCGTTTTGACGTCACAAGAGCGGCGGTTCCCCATTTTAAACTGCTATCGTGAGGATGTAGCAAAGGGAGCGCTTCTGGAGTTAAACTGTTCCAATTCCTTAGTTGCAAGTAGACCTAATTGTGGTCTCCAACACCCTTAAAATAACCTCAGAATGTTTCGCAGCTCTAAACCTTTTTTCCCCTCAACAAATAGCCTATAGTCATTACGAATGCAAGATTCTAGAAGTTTCTCGCTTAGTTTTGATAGAACTACAACGGATATCGTTCAGATAAATAAAATAAAAAAACTGATTTTCAATCGTATTTCATTCCTGAGGTAATCGATACAGATCTGCCTGGGTAAATTCTGGAGATTATAGGAACAGAATCGAAGCACTCTTCAGAAAAACAATGCTGTCCGTTTCATTATGTATTTCAGCTCGACAAATGGAAAAACTAAAAATGATCAAATGTGTGCCGTTTTGGTTTTTAGCTGCTGGAAATTTGTCATGTATTGTTTTTGTTGTTTTTCCTGTATTTGGGTCTTTTTAATTTATATATTAAAATCTTTGACAATTTACCACCCATCGCCAGTGGCTCGATTTACTGCATCTTGTGAATTGCACATCTTTATTGACAAATCATTCACAATTGGACCACAGCCGTGTCCTGCATTGAGAATGTATGTACACACAAACATTTCACAAAATACCACTGCCAAGATGAATCTCAGAACACAAGTGAATTTCAACAGACAAAAAAAAATCACAGACTGGTCAAATATTTAACTTTAGGTACAAGTCATGATGTAAACGACGAAGAACGAGTGTGACATGCTCCTGCTTCACATTTCTTATTGCTGAATGATTAAATGTGTAAATTAACATAAGGCGTCCTAGCAAATAAGGAAAATGGCCAGGATATATTTTTTCTTAAACAACATCGCCAGTGACGTTGCTCCACAGGATATTCCATTCAACCACAATTTGACAGCTGTAGCCTATAGTAAATGACGTGATGTGCCTAGTTATCCGATTGCAAATCTGCGTTTTAATATAATGCAATGTCGTCTTTGCTGAAGCAACTCCAGTATACATTGTGAACGGCTCTAAGAACGTTAAATTATTGTACAGGAAACTGACAACATGAAAATGACTCTGTATTTGGATGGAAAACGGATGGACGAAGCTTTGGCTCAGCTTTGACTTCGCAGGAACCATGACTGGTCTGGATCACATCCGCAGCCAAGTATATTGAAGCTGTGGATTTTGGGTGGCGAAGGGTGAGGGGGGCGGTTAATTTCCCAGATCTTTGTAACTAAAAGCAGTCCAGCTCGGGAAATAAAACGGTGGCCGACTTGAGAGCAACGGAGTCTTGAACAGTGACTGGAAGATGGGCAAAGTTAACGGAGATTCAGCCCTCAGATGTCCTCATTTAGCCTGGTCTCTCTGACGCCGCAGGGTCCTGTTCTGGGGGTGGAGGCTGCTGTTCACCCGGCGATGTCCCGTTCAGTTGCTCCCGGAACTCCAACCTCGCCTGCCGATTAGACTCCAGGAGTTCCTGAAGTTTGCCGTTTAGCGCGTCATTGCGCTCCTCCAGGTCATCGAGGCAGGAGTTGATTTGGTCCAGCATGGAATTAATCGCCGCGTACTCTAGGAATGTGAAGGAAAGAGCACACTTTGGATAAGAAGAAACCCTTAAAATAATAGCCAGATATTACAAATGCAAGATGGTATTTTGTCATTGGTAGTGGCCCAACTGACTTGTATGATCTGAAAAGGTTGTATAAAAAGAGAACAAATTACTATAGAAATAATACATTATGCGCTCGCTATATTTATTGTAGCCTATAATAGTACAATACAGGCGTTGTGAGGTTGTAATAAGATTATACACACAGATGAAACAATGTTATTTACGTGTAGCTCGCTTCCCAGTATGCACTACTATCCAATAATTTGTCATTTACCTTCCTCGTTGAATTCTTCTTCATCCGTATCTTCGTTAATTGTAAGGTTGGGGTCGCCGTTTGGTCCAGACATGTTTTGTATTGACTTCGCAGTATGATTTGGCGTCGCAATGTGAACCGTCGGAGATCGCTAGCTATAGCTAATTTTAGGCGACTAGCTCGATTGTTACGAAGCCAAATGCGATCTGAATTCGGGAAGTTATGTCATGGACATTCTATATTCAAAAGCTGTTCTTCATTATATAGCAAGCTGTAACTAGCTAGTAGGCGAACAAGAACGTTTAAGTCGGATATTAGATGATGGAAATGATGACCAATTCGCTAATAACTAATTGTTTTTATTTTATTACTAGCGTACGGATGAATATAATGCGTCCATCTGCAAATATCGGCATTTCCAGACGTACATTTACGATGGAATCCTTCAAACAGTTTAGACGAGCTTGTAAATTCTGCTGCCCGAACTAATGCCTTAAATTATATTCAATACGTGTGGGAAAAGTAGCATAATCATACTTATAATAAAATTATACTCTATGGAAAATGTATTCACATATACTTGCACGAATGTAGGCTATAGATTTACCATGAATTAGGTGTCTATTTAGGATATGTAGCAAGAATATATTTATACAGGCAGCATCATAGAGAGCTATTTGGGCCCTATGGGCCTTGGATCATATGATCTCATATCATATGATGTTGCGTAAATATAGGATTGCCCGAGCAATTGTCAGATTAGATTAGACTTTACTGTCCAATTGTTTGAAAATCGAAGTCTTTGTCAGCATCGGGATACTCAATACAAATAACAACATAATTCAGGACCGTACATATACCCTATATAATGAATAAAAATAATAATTAATCATTTAATTAAAATACCACCGCTTCTGTTCCAGTAGTAACGTTAAATTTGCCTGGTAGAGGACGCCGGTGGATCTTGCCCCGCACAGCGTGGCTGTATAACCTTAATTAAAGTTACTTCAAGTGGTACTGCCACTGGTAGCCTATTTTCTTACTTTAAACTATCAAATGCTCCTATACTAGCCATTAGTCATCAGAATCTTCTATAAGTATCTAAAATATCCTTCATTGCGCATTGAAAAAACGTCGTCTGGACCATTCGAAAATATACATTGAAACTGAAATAAATCCGATAATGAGAACTCGTTCAACTCTATGATATACGCTCTATGTGTGAACTATGAGTTCCATCGATTAGCACCATAGAAGAAGAGTTACTTCCGTTACGTCAGAGAACAGCGATTTGACGCGATCTGTTTCGGGATCAGCGTGTCCCCACAGGGTCCTTACCTCATTAACTATGTGAAAAATATTAAACTGATCCAGAGTCAGGCGCAGAGCTCAGGGAACGATATTTTCTCCACCGCCTCCTCTCTCCACGTGTGTCCTGATCTGACAAAGTTTGTGGGTAGCACAGATAAAATTGTATTATCTTTTCATATCAAATATCATGGAAGAGATACCCGCAGATGTGCGTATGTTCATACAAGACCATCCATTTTTACAACTGACAGAGGCTAAAAGGGTGAGTTCCTTCCGCGTTTTCTTTTCCCCTTACCAGCAAGAAAGATCGCAGACTAGCCTGGGGACGTTTACTGTATGCCCATTGTAGCTTGTCAGACCCTTTAGCATGTAAATGTCATGTATGTTGATTGTTAGCTCGATAACAAGACAGCAAGTAAGTGTATCACGGTTTTATTATTAAATTTCAACAGAGCGTCATACGCACCTGTTAAACTCATTGACCCAGTAGCTGGCTAGACATCTGCATGACTGAAGCTCATTGTTCGGATCTTGGAATAGTTTTATTCGATTAGTCGTTAATATTGTTTTATGTGTAATTAATGTTCTCCTTAGGTTAAATGCACGTTAAATGGACACGAGTTTCCGTGTAATCTAAAAGAACTCCAGGACTTCACATCTGGGAAGAAGTATCTAAAGCTAAGCGCAGTCGCCCAGTTCAACTACAGTCAATATGAACCACACGTGGTGCCAAGCACCAAACAACCGTGAGTTTATTTTTTGACCATGTCGGTCCGTTTACGGAAGCGGCATGCTATTCACATCGTGAATTGTAGACATAGTTTTGTTATATAGAAATCAGAAGTAGAGACTTGACATGACTGTTAATGGTTGACTGTTTTAACCTTGCAATCGCTACTATGTATGCTTCCCCTCAGAAATCACCTTTTCTGCAAGCTTACCTTGCGGCACATCAACCGACTTCCACACCATGTTTTGCGTCATGTCAACGGGAAACGGTACCAACGAGCCTTGCAGAAATGTGAGTGGATCCGGTTAATTTTTCGGTCCAACTATTATTTTACACCTTTTAACGTACGAAAAAAACTGAAAACATGTCACATTAATACATGTGATGACATACCTTTATATTGTAGCCACGTTACGATTTACAGAGCAATTGGCAACAACCGTGTAAATGACTTGAGGTTTCGTTCTTAATGAAAGTAAGAAAAGAGACGCATTTGCGGGAGAAAATTGTTTGACATTTTTTATTAACTTTTTTAAACATGTGATCCATGTGCAGAACATACAGTTGAGGCCAAAGGTTTACATGCACCTAGGCTAAAGACATTCAAACCCAATTTTTCACAACTCCACACATTTCATGTTACCATACATTTCCTTTGTTAAGTCAATTAGGGTATCTACTTTATCTCCATAAGAGGTCATTTCAAAATAATAGCTAAGACAGATTTATTTAAGCTTTTTTGTACTATATCAGATTTTTAGTGGGTCAAAAGTTTGCATTCACTTTGTTAGTATTTGGTGGCATTGCCTTTTAATTGCTTAACTTGAATAAAACACTTGGGGTAGCCTTCCACAAGCTTCTCACAATTTTTTCCCATTCCTCCTGACAGAACTTGTGTAACTCAGTCAGGTTTGTGGGCCTCCTTGCTCGAACATGCTTTTTCAGTTAAGTCTAAAAATTGTCCATGGGATTCAGGTCAGGGCTTTGTGATGGCCACTCCAATACTTTCACTTTGTTGTCTTTAAGCCATTTTGTTATGCTTAGAATCATTGTCCTGCTGGAAGACCCAGTTGCAACCAAGTTTTAACTTTCTAGCTGATGTCTTGAGGTGTTGCTTCAGTATTTCTAGATAATCCTCCTTCCTCATGATGCCATCAATTTTCTGAAGTCCACCAGTCCCTTTTCCAGCAAAACACCCCCACAACATGATGCTGCCATCCCCATGCTTCACAGCTGGGATGGTGTTCTTTGGATTAAAAGCCTCACCCTTTTTCCTCCATACATAGCACTGATCATTATGGTCAAACTGTTCAATTTTTGTTTCATCTGACCAGAGAATACTCCTCCAAAAGGCTAGGTCTTCATCCTAGTGATCACCTGCAAACTTCATTCTGGTTTTTATATGCTGGTCTTGGAGTAGTTGCTTCTTCCTTGCACGACAACCTTTCAGGCCAGGGCGATGCAGGATTCTCTTAATGGAGGATATAGATACTTTGGTACCTGGTGCCTCCATCTCCTTCATTAGTTCCTTTGTTGTTGCCTTGGGGTTCAGTTGAACCTTTCAGACCAAAGTTTGTTCAGCCCTGGGAGTTAATTTGTGCCGCCTTCCTGAACGATGCAGTGTCCCAAGATTTTAATATTTGCATACATTTGTTTATGCAGATGCTCGTGGTACCTTCAGGTGTTTAGAAATTGCTCCTAAGGAGGAACCAGACTTGTGGAGGTCGACAGTTTTTTTCTGAGGTCTTGGCTGAGTTGCTTGGACTTTCCCATTGTATCAAGGGCAAAAAAGCAGTGGCTCTAAAGGCAGGCCCTTAAATACAGCCACAGGTGCCAATTAACTCCTAATTATGACAATTAGCCGATCAGAAGCTTCTAAAACGTCATTACATCAACTTCTGGAATCTTCCAGACTGTTTGAAGAGACAGTCAACTTGGTGTATGTAAACTTTTGACCCACTGGAATTCTGATATAGTGAATTAAAGCCGAAATAAATCTGTCTAATCGATTATTTTAAAATTACCTCTGATGTGAACAAAGTAGATGCCATAATTGACATGCCAAACAAAAATTTATGGTAACATGAAATGTGCGGAGTTGTGAAAAACTGATTTTGAACATATTTAGCCTAGGTGTATGTAAAATTTTGGCCTCATCTGTAACAGCTTTTTACCTTGCTGAACACACCCCCCCCCCTCCCCCCGCCCCCAGATGAGGAGTGCGTGCGAGAGGGCGTGGCCTTTGTTCCCGCCAGCCTGAGACAGAAGAAGCCCAGAGACGCGGGGGAGGGGGAGCGCGGCCGCCACTCCGAGCGTGGGAATGGCTTCTGGGAGCCCAGCTCCAGCGGAGGGGAGGGCGAGGACTCGGACGACAGCATGAGCGACCTGTATCCATGTAAGCATCGCGCCATTTAACGTCTTTATTGTACTAAATTTGCATTTTATATGTTAAAACACACACAGACATACACATCCACACACACACGGTCTTCCAGATCGTGTCTTGACTTTGACAGTTCTACATCACTTCCATTTCTTAAAGACGTTTCTGGCTGTGGACATTCCATGCTGGAAGCATTTGCATATCTTTTTGTAGCCCTGGGATGGTGGGAGGTTATGTTTGTCTTTTACTTACCAGGTGGATTCCATTTACCTGGTGCTCTACCCGTGCAGTCAGCATATTGGCCTTAGTATACGGGTACAATGTCAAAGATGTCATGGTTAGACTGCTTCACACTTGTAGCTGAATTACGGGATAGAAGGGGTCTTTGTGATGACATTGGGTGTTTTAGCGGCGGCCATTTTGATGTCTGCACAGCCACCATTTTCACTTTGAAGAAGCCGGAGGGCGGAGAAGGGGAGATGGCGGAGGTGGAGGGCAGTGACAGCTTTCAGACCGACAGCGACGATGAGGAGGCCTCCCCAATGGAGGTAGACAAGCAGGCACCGCAGAAGCGCAGAAAGGTCAGCTGGTGTCACCGTCTTCCGTGTTCTAGAACTCTTCCTCATCATCGTCTCCCGTGTTCTAGAATTTTTCCCCGTTCTGAGTTTGTGTGCATTTGAGGTTCTGGTCAGAGTTCCATAAGATGGGAAGAAACAAGTTGCAAGTTATTCTTTTTTTTTTTTTGGAAATGACATTTTAGTGAGGGCTAGCATTTCATGGTTTTGTGTTCGCTCTCCACAGGCACAGACAGCTGCGTTTAAGAAGAAGTTCAAGAGTCACAATAAGAAGAAAAAATGGTTCAAGAAAGGTGGAACGGTAAAAAATGGAAAGTAATAAAGTGTTTGCTTGGTCATCATTTAGGCCTCTGACATTTTCATTGTCATCGCTGTTTTGGTCTACTGAAGACGGTATGTAAATGTGATTTATGTGTCAAAATAGTGTCCAGACCCAGTTCTGTATCCTGTAATTCAGTTGAAATTAGCAGTCTAACCCTAGCAGATGACAAGAAAGCGTGAACATTATCAAGAAGCGAGATGCAATAAATCTGTTACGATCAAATCATTACATTTACTAGCCATGTAAATTGTCATCAGATTAAAAAATTTTAGTATGTTAAAAAACAAATATGTGCAGTTAACATATTTTAGTTATTGGTAAGCATGAATGATGAACGTCTCATTAATGCATGAGTAATGTTGATTAAGACGGATAAATATTTAGCTGCCATGAACGCCACCTGTGTGCCTAATAAAGATTACCCAGCATGCTCCTTAATGAAGAGGCTGTGTCAGCATCTTGCAGCTGAAGGACTGAATTATAGGTTATAGAGTGTGTTCTCCTGAGGACTTGTGAACTGATTAAAGCAGTGTATTTTACCACCACTGCACCGGGATGAGTAAACAAGGTAACAGTGCCACACATTTGAGAGGAATACTATACATATATAATTTCAGTTGGAGTAAGACTCAGGACGCTGAGAGATTATTCTGGGGGGGGTAGAATAGATGTATGAGATCAAAATGAATTTGTTGTGACCAATAAGATGTCTGCCATTTAAAAGATGCAATTAGCTTATAAATTAATTTCTTGTTTAAAGACATAATTAAAAAAAAAAATACATTTATAAAAAATAAAAACATGTCTAGTAAGCTGCACTTTGAAGAACAGTGCAAGAATAGGCTTGTCCCTGGTGCAGAAGGTTAAAAAGGAACACTGCAGAAGCAGGGGACTTCTATCATAAATTTTAAAAAATAAGGAAGACCAATGAAATCTTTGAACAATAGTTTTGTTTTAGGCACATTGCTGGTGCATAAAATAAACTTAAATCAGTGGCACAAAACCACAGAGTGATGCAGCACAGGATATAGGATGCAATTAGTCATTAACACTAGTGCAGTAGGGGCAGTCGGGCGAAATTCAAAATTATATTATTCTTCCTGTGCCTGGGACACAGACCGATCATTTGGTCACCTTCGGGACTAATAAATATATGCATCCAACAAATAATCTGTGGATCTTCGAATAGGGCATTCGGATTCGGATACAACCGTTCTAACCTACGTTATGGTTCACATCCACGCCTGTGATCACATCCCCGCACACGGAGGCCTACGTAGGGAAACGAAGGAACCACGACCAAGATTACGCGACTGTTGTTGTCCAGCGCACACTGAATGACGACAGAGCAGCGCCTGGCGGGGGTTGTCGCACATCGAGTTTGTGTTCGATGTCCTGAACAAAATAGAATAGCGGATCAAAGCTTTACGTTGATTTAACGGTAAGAAGATAAATATCGCTGTATTTACGGTGCATCTTTTGCACGAAGTAATCCCATTTCCTTGTTACTGAAACCAAGCAGCTAGCTGGTTTGTAGCTAGACGGCTGTTTAACAGAGCTCGTGGCCGACGGATGGTCAACAAACAGGAATTGCGGGAGGTAGCCACACAATGGATACAGCTTTCTGCTATGAACTCGGCATGTAGCTAGCTATGCACCTTGTCCATTAGATTAGGGAGCAGCCATTAAATGCTAATGTGCACAATCTATGTGAAATGTGTAATATTTACAGCATTCCAGATTTCAAGACAGGCGAAATATGGTTTTCCCCCTAAACCTAACAAGCTAACTTGGCTAGCCGCATATAGTAATGTGTTGAGGTGCGGTCTGTGACACCGGCCGTATTAGCTAGCTATTTAACTTCTACCCTTAGTAATGGTGAACAGCCATTGTAGCGAGGTAGCTCGTGTGTTTTTGGAGAGTGCAGCTGTTCATGTTAATAGCTATAGCATCAAAGATAACGTGGCTACAAGTTGGTTTTTATTCGTTACTGAATATTGGAATCGTTAGCATACACATTTGGTCTCTTCGCTCCTATATTATCATTGCCCATAAACGCTATTTAAGTGGATACGGAGACCGCACATTTTAGACTAAATTTGTGTAGTTAATTTCTCAGAATAAGGAAAAAGACAGAAGCACCTGTACGAAATAATGTCAATATGCCTTTGTTGGCCAAATTCCTCTTAAAAGCCATATAATGCCCGTGCACACACATTATAATCTAAGATTTATCCATGCTTTGCATTTGTGTATAAATGTGATGTTTTCATCTCGAGCTACATTATTTCATGATTGTGACTGTGGATGAGTTCATGATTCTGTGATTACACATAGCTGCCTTTTGTCTTTGCCTCTGCAACAGAAACCGCACTCTTTGGCGCATTTGAAAGTCCACAAGTTGCAACCCACCTGGGCCTCCCTCCCCATTGCACACCATGGCGACCGCTTCCCCTAGGTTCACCTGGTGCACCTGTCGCAAACACAAGATCCCTTCCAAGGACACCCACGAGCTGTGCTTGCACTGCCTGGGGATCCAGCACGCCAAAGAGGCGGTGCTGGAGTACGGCAAGTGCCCTCACTGCGCCAAAATGGACTGGAGCACCTGCATCAACCGGCTCACCAAAGTGCAGGAGGTCATCTACCGGGAGAACCAGCTGAAGAAGAGCGAGGCGGCTCAGTCCGAGTCCCAGCCCAAGCCCGAGTCTTCCCTGGTCCCCGTCAGCGAATCGAAAGCGAATAAAGATGCACCGCCCGTCGTGCCCACCCCGGCGCCCATGGGTGCCGCGTCAATGCCGTCGTCCACCGTCCCGGTGATGTTCACCATCCTGTCCCCGCCCCCCGCGCAGATGGAAGCCAATGGCAGCGTGCTGAGGGGCGCTCGCGCGCCCCCGTTGGCCGTTCAGCAGCCGGCCGCCGCCGGCCTGGGCCAGTCGGGGGCGGAGCATGCGCGGGCGGCGCACTCTTGCAAGCGCAAGCACTTTTCGGCGTGCCACTCGCGGTGCTCCAAACGCCCGAAGCGGGGCCACGGGAGCCACCGGCGCAGACGCTCCCCCTCTTCCTCGTCCTCGTCTTCCTCCTCGCCCTGCTGGAGCGGCTCGGAGTCCTCCTGCTCCCGGAAGAAGGGGAGGTCGCGGCGGGGTCGGGCGGAGCGGCAGCAGGGCCGGCTGCTGGAGGTGGTGCAGCAGAAGCTGGAGGCCCAGCAGCAGGCGGTGCAGGCCCAGTGGACCCTGCTGGAGAAGCGCATCGAGGCCCTGGAGAAGAGGGGGGCGGAGCCTACGGGCGCGGTCGCCGCCCCCTCCGCGGCCTGCGCCGCGGCCCCGGCGCCCGGCTCTTCGCAGGGCGGGGAGCGGGAGGCGGAGCGGAGGGCGGAGTCCGGGCCATCCGCGGACGCGCCGGCGAGGGAGCCCGCCATCTCCACCGTGGTGAAGCTGGAGGAGGAGCCCGTCACGGTCACGGCGGGCACGGAGAGGGAGGAGGGCAGCGAGGGGGACGCCGAGGACGCGCCCCTGCTCCCCGACGACCCCGTCTCCAGGCAGGACGTCCTGTCGGCCTCAGAGCTGCAGGCCCTCATCGGCCGGGCCGCCAAGTACCTGGGCGTCACCTTCCCCAGCACGTCGACCGGGTCGGGCTCCTTGGACCCCACCATGGTGCCCGAGTTCGAGGACCTGGTCCAGAGCACCTGGCCCAACCCGGCCAGCTCCCAGCCCTTCCGGGAGGTGTTCTCCAAGATGTACCGGCTGCACGAGTGCCAGGCCCCGGCCTACGACCGCATGCCCCAGGTCAACCGCTTCATGTCCGCCATCTTCCAGGCCGTCAAGCCCACGGAGAACAAGGAGGCGTCCGTGCCCGCGGAGCGCTGGCGCTTCACCGAGACGCTGGCCGAGAGGGTGTACCAGACCGCCGGCATGCTGGCCAGGACCGCCAACTACCTGCGCTACCTGTCCGACTACCAGAAGCGGCTCCTGGTGGAGATCACGGAGGAACGGTCCGCCCAGCGGTTCCTGACCGTCCTGAACGAGCTCAAGCTGATCGGGGAGTTCACCTTCCAGCTGTCCTCGCACCAGGCCGAGCTCTCCGGCCGGGTGATGGCCTCCTCCGTGGCCGTCCGCCGGCAGATCTGGATGGCGAAGACCAACTACACCGACGCTTTGAAAGCCACGGTGGCGGATCTGCCCTTCGTCGTCAGCCACACCTTCGGCGCCGGCACGGGCTCTGCTCCCAGCGAACCCGTGTGCAAACAGGAAGCACTGTGAGCACAGAGCCAGCACAGGAACTGCTCCCAGTGAACCCGTGTGCAAACAGGAAGCACTGTGCGCACAGAGCAAGCACAGGAACTGCTCCCAATGAACCCGTGTGCAAACAGGAAGCACTGTGCGCACAGAGCAAGCACAGGAACTGCTCCCAGTGAACCCGTGTGCAAACAGGAAGCACTGTGCGCACAGAGCAAGCACAGGAACTGCTCCCAGTGAACCCGTGTGCAAACAGGAAGCACTGTGAGCACGGAAACCCCCCCCCCCGGTAACATTAGCGGCACTCACTTGCTGGCTCAGTTTAGAAGCTCCCTCAGAAGTGATGGTAGTACATGTTTTGACCACCGGGGGGCAGGAAAAGCCAACTGAGAAGTTCTTGTTCCCTGTTTTTTACATTTACAGAAAATCAATGACTACTGTGTGGACTTTAGCTTTTGGAAAGTAATGATGTCTGTTAATGTAGCACCACAAATTGTGAAAACTCCAGTTAATTATGTTGAGGTGACTACCTTTGAATTAAATAGTTGTTTAAATTTAATTTTAAATGATTCAAGGCCTTGGACCAATTGTACTTAATTGTACTTGTACAGTTCTACTTGTTTTTCAAAAACGTGACATCTCAGTAATAATGAGCATTGTGGAACAATAATGTCAACACCTGTCTGAAACGGGAGATTTAAGCCTTTGATTTGAACACATTGCAGCTTCCTGTACTAAAATGCATTTGATTTTGTTCATGTTTTGTTACATAACATTATGAAGCAGTCAGGAAGTACTGTATGAAAGTAATAAATGAAAACCTGCTTAAATGTTAAATTAGTCAGAAACAGTAATGTGCGTACATTGAATCCAATATTAAATGTGTACCCCGAACAAATTATAAAGGGTTTATTCAAATAAAGGAGTTTGATGACATTTTTACTGCAATTTATAATATGACAAAAACAGCCAAGCGATTATTTTAATAGAAAATGTTATTTGTGGAGTAACTGAATGTGTTCAGTAATTAAATCTGACAAGCATTTTACAGTAATTAAATCTGACAAGCATTTTACAGTCAAGTTTCCCTTGTCTCCAAATCTTCCAAGTTGCTAGCTGCAAGGTGGAATATGATGTGTCCTCATTT
Source organism: Anguilla pacifica (assembly GCA_039654925.1). NCBI lineage: Eukaryota > Metazoa > Chordata > Actinopteri > Anguilliformes > Anguillidae > Anguilla > Anguilla pacifica. The sequence goes on from CM077297.1 coordinate 36,398,717, forward strand.
AATATGTTGAAAATTAGGAAATCAGAGTTAAGCTATGAAGCTCTTACATTTATATTTATAGGCACTCCCTTTATGAACTGGATTGACACTGTACCTTACTTTATAACGAATTTGCATGTAGAAAGAACTTTTGTGTACCAAACAGTTTGTCTACTCTCACATGCAGTAATATTTTTAAAAATGTCTCTCTCTGCAATGTTCTAAAGGAATGGTTCACATTCTGGGGTTTTGTGATTGTATTAAGTTTTAGTGTATGTTTTAAGTGGGGTCAGACAGTTTCTGTGCAGAGAAATATATTTGAGGTATTTACAGAAGTTGCAGATGTCCTGCTGGCTTTACCATGGCAGGTAAAGGAGTATACGCTTAAGGTAACTCCGAAGCAAGTTGTACAGCTTTGACCTCCCGTATTGAACCCCATAATGCCCCTACACCAGCCATTTTATACTGGAAGGTCATTAGAAATGTAGGTTACATTTGTGAAATATCCTTAATTGCATGCAAAAACTGCGTGGGCCAATTGAAAATGTACACTCGAACCGAAATGTCAAAATGAACCCCCGAAAAAGCGAACTACCCTTATGGCTTTTGCCCCCCCCCCCCGAAAAAGCGAACTATCCTTATGGCTTTGCCCCCCCCCCGTTTCGTTGTTTAGTGCACAGTTTTGTAGCATTGGAACAGGTGCATGTTATGACTACACCATTTTTGTGTCAGGGTTGTAAAAATGTATTTTAGACATGTTTGTGCATCTTGACGATACCACTGGCAGTCTTGTCCTGGGGAGTCCTCTAAATACCGTCTGATCTTATCCTGAATTTTCTAACCTGAGGTCACACAGACGATGGGGAACAGCGGGAAAGTTTTAGTCTAATGGTTTGGGGCACTGGTAGTAGGCCTCATCCTTTTTTCTTTTTTTTTTGTATATGCATCTACCTCATGTATTTTTTATTAGAATGTCTTGTGTTTTACCTGTAATAAAATGTTACTTTTATTTGGACTGACTTTTATCCCTTCCATGCTTTGGAATGACTCTACATCTGTAGGCACACTTGACAGTGGTGGCAAATTATCTTCATTTGTGTTTGTCATCATCTTTACAATATTAGTAGCTATGTCATTTAATATGTGCTATTGAAGCTGGATTTTGAATTGCACTTTGGAGTGTTTGATGTGTACTTTAGCTAGAAACCCGAAATGATGTCTGAATTACAAATAGGCTTGCCATATTGGTTGTTTATGTTGATGAAATGAAACTAAAGCAATTACAACAAATGAGTATTTCTTGCATGGTAGATAGCCATAGTTCAGTCTGGGTTTGGGGCAGGACCTCTCGTATTGACAGCTAGCTACATGAAACGCTGGTAAAATACCACTTGCTTGGTCAGTATTAGTTATTGTTGAAATTATATCAGGGCTGTGGGCAAATTCATTCAATTCCGAAAGTAGCACTCTGATGAATCACAAAAAGGCCACTTTTGGATCAGCATACGTGGCACACCCTGGCCCCTGGAGCTCACGAGCGGTAGTCAGCGCGGCGCAGCGCATTGTGGGGCGGAGGCGGCCTTTCCTGGTGAGGCAGGCAGAGACAGACAGCTTCGCGACTGCGGGGCTGAATTCTACGAGGGAAACCGATATAAGTTAGCGACTCAGGGGGTGTCTTCGCTGCACTGCTGTTACTTCAGCACCGAGCCACATTAAAGCCCGAGACATGGCACAGGAAGATTTAATGAGTACCGCCGAGGACGTGGCAGACCAGGTGAGCACACGGGCCCCCGGCAACCGCTAAGCGGCGAACATGAGTGTTGAGACGAGCTGTGGTCAGCTAGCAACCATTTGAGCCCCAATTTGAATGCCGGCGCTGCAGCAAGACTCAGCCTTTGCTTCGTCTGGTTCACGCTGAGTCGCAGGCGGGTTAGGGTTAGCTAAGCTGCTGTTTTTCTGGCCAGCGGAAAGGTAACTTAGTCGGGTTAGCTTGATAGCAATCTGGGGTTTTATGGTTACCGACGCTCGACCAGTAGCCCCCAATGACAGCGGTTCATTATGCCTAGGAAGCCGTCCACTTGTTGGGTACAAGCCGAAACTATCTGAAAATATCCAACATAGCCAACGAGAACATTATTTGTAAACCGAGAACGTAGGTGTCTGTCCTGCCAGCCGCTAACTGCTCAGTGAAATGGCACCGCTATGTTTGCTAGCTAACATAACGTTTGCAGCTTAACTGTTAGCTTAGCTTAGCTAGCCTGGCTAAGAAAAGAAAGAGTTGTCGCATAACTCACATTTCAAGGCAAAGTTAGCTTAGTCGGTGTCACCAATGATAAAGAATTTATAGCCAGGCGGCTGGCTATAAACTCAACCGCAGTTATACGGATCTCAGCAGTAGTTATGAATGGGATCAATTTCTATAACGTTAAAGCTAACTTGTTAGCTACGTAACGTAAATAATTAGCTAGCTCACATGCTTAGGCTAACTATAGTTGGTAAGATCTATAGCGAGTATGAAGTTGGTTACTATAGCTAGCTTGTTAATAATGTTCTAGCGTGTTAATAACATCGAGCATTTAGCTAGATGGTATCTGTTTTGCATGTTGTGCTTGTCAACATGAAATTAAGTTTAATTAGACAATTTTTAGCTAGGTAAGATAGCTAAAAGTTGCTGGTTAACTCACTCAAAATCAAACCGTTAGACAAACGCTAGATGACTTGCATAAGACTTTGCACACTACTGACATATGTTGCACTAAACCACATTGATTTTTAAAATTGTTGTCATTTGCCTCTGGCTGTATTTAGTTAATAAAAACGCGAAAGTCGGTGGAAACCAGCCCTACACGTCATTTTTTTTTTGGGGGGGGGGGGGGGGGGCGGGGGGGGGGGATTGTGAAATAGTAAAATCGTGACTGTTTCCTCACGTCATGCCCCCGGACCACCCCCCCCCCCAACCCAAAAATAAATAAATAAATAGAATAATGAAACAACATGCTTATCTGGACCAATCGCACTGAAAGGTCATTTTCAGAGACTTTAGCTACACACGCTGTATACCAGCAAGAAATTCAAGAGCCACTGGCCTCCTCAACAACAAAGTGGTGAAAACTTGTCCGAGTTCAGCCTGGTGTTGCGCCAGCAGGCTTATTCAAAGCCATTTGCACGTTATATAACTTTAAATGCGGAGTGCTCAATGGTGCTGTGCCCAACTGGATTTGAACCCGCAGATCAATAATCTTTAAATGCTCCACAGCGGTACCTCTAGCGCATACTGGAGTAAAATGGAGGCCGTCTCCGGGCTCAGATAGTAAGACATTGCGCTGGCGGTCGCGCCCCCAGCGGGTGTAGACGTGTTTAGCTTAGCGTTATGTCTGCAGCACTTGCTGCGTGGCCGTATTTGGAATCCCCTGGAGATTCTTTGGTCTATATGTGGAGAGCCGTCTTTCACTTTAGTTCAGTGGGCTCCACCCTCCCTTAAGCTGCCGTGCCTGGTAACTGCAAGGGCTTGTGTGTGTACACACACACACACACACACACATTCACACACACACACACACACACACACACACACACATACATACACTCACACACGCACACACACATACACACGCATGCGCGCACACACACACACACACACAAGCACACATACATACACTCGCACACGCACGCACACACACACATGCGCACCGCACGCACGCATTCATACACACACGCCGCACGCATGCAGGCACGCACGCACACACACACACATATATACTCACACATGCACGCACACACACATGCGCACCGCACACACACACGCAAGCACGCACACACACGCATTCACACACACGCAGGCACAAACACGCGCGCATACATTCACACACACAAACACACACACACACACAAACATGACATAATATAAAACTGCTGAGTATTTGTAAAAAATCTCAGCAGGAGGTTAGGCGGCACTGTCTGTGTATAAGCATTCATTCTGTGTTACATTGGGAGGGTATTCCCACCTCCAGTGCTACACCCAGAAATTACAAAGGGGAGCGGCTCGGCTTACAGGCTTACAGAGTGTCCTCACAGGAGCAGCGGGCATTTAATGCGGTCAAAAATGCGTCGGATGCAATAGGTGGCTGATCCCTCTGTGACTCGTGTTTGCATCGCATGCTTGTAGGTTGCTCTAGAATTTGTGGGTGTGTATGTACATGTCTGCGGACCTACGTACGTCCTTTGAGTTTGTGGTCTCTCGTCTACAGTTTTCAGTGGGAATAAGCGCTTAAGCTTTAAGTTTTTTGTAGAGGAGAATTTCCGTTGTTTAAAGGAAACGTTAAGCGTGGAGCTCGGCTCGGCTCGGCTCGGCTCGGCTCGGCTCGGCTCGGCTCGGCTCGGCTCGGCTCGGCTCGGCTCAGCTCGGCTCGGCTCAGCTCAGCTCGGCTCGGGTGGTTTTTAACGGGTTCCTGTGTTTTTGGGGAGCGAGAGAAGGCAGGTGTTTAATGAAAGCAGCGGAGAGGGTCATTGAGCTAACAGAAAATAAAATTACAGCGGCTGGGCGGTGAGGAGGTGTGGCTGTGTGACATCCAGAGGGTGCGAAAATGAAGTTCTTTTTTTGTTTTGGATAATTCAGGTTTGTCTGCCGTACATTCCCCACCCCCCCCCCCTTTTCGCCTTTAGCTTCTATTCAGACTCACTGCCGCATTTTCGAACAGCTCTGTGTTCCCTCGACGCAGAAAGTGTTTTGTTTTTGTGATGGTTACCTGCTTTTCATCGTAGGTAAATCTTACAGCCTCAGGGTAGAATCGGAGGTGGTTTGGATGATGATTCATTCGCTGGCTGAACACTGACAGGGCAATATGATAGGTGCTCTGCAGGCATTGCAGTAAGCGACCCTCTGGGATTCAGTCTCCAGCCTCTAAAGGTTTGATAAAGGACCTTTGTGGCGAGGCTTTTCAGCCTGCTCGGTTGCACATTAGCAACGCAGCCCGCTGTGACCCACTTTAATGGCAGAACCTGGCTTACTTTCCATGTGCCGGTCGGCCTGTCCTGGGTAAGAAGAGATCTCCTCAGGACACGGGTGGCGTGAGGGAGGAGTCGAGACGTAGGGCCGCGTTTTAGATGAAAACGAGGTCTTTCTCTTCCTCCGTTTCCCACCCGATTTAACTCACCGTGTCTGGACCGACAGGTCCCTGAGTCCACCTGTCCTCTCTGCTCCTGTAAGTTTAGGCCATAGCGAGGCATTGGCTGAGCACAGACCGCAAGGAGCATCGCCTGTTTCTGAACACACCCGCTCATTGACGGTGGAACGCAGCCTAAAACTAGATCTGGAAATGTGCTAGGCAATTTTTAAATGACTACGGTCAGAATTATGCAGGCCACTGCAAGTGAGAACTTAACCTCAGTCAACACAAATATAGCTGGGGCTAATAATAGGGTCCCATTCTGACAGAGCGTGAGCACACACCGCTGGGCTGTAGTACGCGCTACTGGCCTGTGCCAGACTGAAAGGCGTACGGCAGCCTGTGGAACGCACCGATTGGCCGCTGAGCTTCCCATTCATGAAAGCCGGGGGAGCGCATGTGGGACTTGTTGAACCGTGATTGGCCGCTCGGACTTGGCAGTGCTGATGTGGACGGTTTGGTGGGCGGGGCCGAGGGAGTAGAGCAGCCCGCTCGTGATTGGCTGGGGCTCTCTGAACTCTTGTTCTGCGCTGAGATTAGGAGGGAGCAAGTTTTTTATTTATTTTTTTACACTCGTCTGTTGTGAAATAAAGGTGCTTTGGACTGGTTAACGGTCCAAGAAAATAAGTAATTGAAATACTATGGATGACTTGGCTAGCTTTATGTTTTTTTTAAATGTTATATTTATGGTCTGTTACAAATTTGTTTAGTCTTGTTATGTTTTTCTTAAACAACATTAAACATTATTAGCTGCTTTAATGACAACACGAGTACAGCATAAATATTTGACATCTGTTTAATTAAGTCCTGCTGAGTTTGAAAATCTTTTTCATGGAGACCGGAGCAAGAACGCAGACCTGATGTTTTATGACTGTAAAAGGGGATGAAAAATAAGAACTGTTTTTCCAATACCGTTGGTAAAAAGATATGGAACAGTGCTGAACTGTTAGGCGATGGATTGAGACCTTTTTAGTACTGCAGTTCCAGTGAGGCGGGAGAACTTCTTCAGCATGTGTATGGAGTTAATGTTTTTTTTTTTTCCAGTTTCATTTGACAAGGCAGTGTAGAGAGACAGGAAGAACTAGGAGGAGAGAGAGAGGGAGAGACGTGCGACAAAGGTCGGCGGTCGGACTCGAACCGCCGACGTCACGGCTCGCAGCGAGCGCGTGGAAAGCGCTCTACAGGCTACGCCACACGAGACACTTCGGAGTTAATGTTTTTAGTCGAGTCCTGGGCCTCATGCCTGCTCTTTCAAAATGGGAGCCGTAGAAGCATGCGGCTGCGTGAGGGTGTTAGGTGCTCGTTCGCATTTTATACTGGCAGACCTGTGCCATCCCTCTCTTATAGCGGGAATATCCTTCAGGGTAGAAAAGTTGTAAATGAAGCTTTCAGTCGACAGAAACGGGTTCTGCAGTCATTTCCGCAGAACAAAGAGCATTTTTCTGGGACAGGGAAGGCAAAACGAGGTCAGGTCAGTCGGGCGTCTGCTCTTGTTGCGTCTGCTCAATACGGAATTCGCAATGTGGCTGAGAGGCCTTTATCCCCTCTTAGAAGCGTTGTCAGGAAGTGGTTAGATAATTTATTTCCTGTTTTCTTGAAATGCAGTCTCTCATGTCTGAAAGAGCCCTTGAACTGACTCTTTTGAGGAGCAGAGACCTGGTGTGGTGTCACTCCTGCTCACAGTGCAGGTGACTTACTGAGCTCGCAGGAAACAGCTCTGTGCTGCTGCTGTTGAGCTCACAGGAAGCAGCTCTGTGCTGCTGCTGTTGAGCTCACAGGAAACCGCTCTGTGCTGCTGCTGTTGAGCTCACAGGAAACCGCTCTGTGCTGCTGCTGTTGAGCTCACAGGAAACCGCTCTGTGCTGCTGCTGTTGAGCTCACAGGAAGCAGCTCTGTGCTGCTGCTGTTGAGCTCACAGGAAGCAGCTCTGTGCTGCTGCTGTTGAGCTCACAGGAAGCAGCTCTGCGCTTATGATGCATTACGTTTTTAGGGATTTTGGCTGGCTGTCATCAGTGTGGTGTAAATGAATAGATTCAGCCTTAAACGTGCAGCCTTAAACAGATTGATTTTGGTGGCTGAATTTATCTTTCATCTTCTCTTTCTTTCTGCTAACGATCAGGATCTTTCACTTCCAGACAGTTCCTAGTGTTTGAGTGTAAGCTTCTCTTTTATGGTCACTTAAAGAGACCATTTAATGGTGCGTGTGCGTGTGCGCGTGTGTGTGTGTGTGTGTGTGTGTGTGTGTGTTTGCCTAAATTAGTATTCATACACAGGAAATGTCGCACGTGGGAGCACTATGCTGTGTGCTGAAAGGGCCTGCTATCCACAGAGTGATAAACATGGGCATGTTAGGGGGAATAATCTAGATTTGACTGGAAAAATCTTACTTGCATAGAGCCTGAGGGAATGTCTTAATCAGTGGCTTAAGGGGGCTTTACACATCCAGCTAGACTCGCTGCAGGGCAGTACTGCATATATGTAAAACGGAGATGGTCTGCACTGCCCCACGCTGACGTTGCACTGACAGGACAGGACTAAAGTGCTTCTGGGGGCTTTTGAATTTGGAGAAAAGGGAAATAAGGGACTTAAAAGACGCTTGGTACAGCCTGCAGTACTGACACAGCTCTTCCAGGGTAAGAATACAGCCTGCAGTACTGACACAGCTCTTCCAGGGTAAGAGTACAGCCTGCAGTACTGACACAGCTCTTTCAGGGTGAGAGTACAACCTGCAGTACTGACACAGCTCTTTCAGGGTGTGAGTACAGCCTGCAGTACTGACAGCTCTTAGGGGGAGTGTACAATCTGCAGTACTGATGCAATATAACCTGAAGTTTGCCGTTTCGATTCCCAGGTTAGGCCACTGCGGTTGCACCATTGTGCAAGGTACTTAATATAAGTTGCTTCAGTATATATCCAACTGTATAAAGCGGATAGCATGTAGAAATGCTAAGTTGTGTAAGTGCTAAATGCCCGTGATGTAATATAAAGTATGCCCAGGCCTGAACCTACAGGGGTGTTACACTCACCACTAAAGTATGCAATAATAATGATTTGAGATTATGCAGTTGGAGATTCCTTTCATTTCTGCATCTCTGAACCCTTTCTGGTGAAATTATTTTTTAGAGGGGGGTGGTGTCAGCTGGGCTGTGTTTTCCTGTGATGCTGATACCCTCTCCCCTCCTTCCACAGTTCCTCCGCGTGACGAAGCAGTACCTGCCCCACCTGGCCCGGCTGTGCCTGATCAGCACCTTCCTGGAGGACGGCATCCGCATGTGGTTCCAGTGGAGCGAGCAGCGGGACTACATCGAGGCCACCTGGAACTGCGGCTACTTCCTGGCCACCTGCTTCGTGCTGCTCAACCTCCTGGGACAGCTTGGTGAGCGGGGCGGGGCAGGGCAGGGTGGGGGGGGCAAGGCGGGATGGGGGGGGCTGGGGCTCAGGGATGGGGAGGCTGGGGGGGCTGGGGGTCGGGGCTGGGGCGAGCTGTGGGTCGGAGGGTCTTTTGAGGGTAACGAGACCAGGGGAGGCAAAAATCGGAGGTGTAGTTCATCTAGACACTATAATATTGGTTGATGTTGCCTCTTCCAATTGGTCTAGACCAGTGGTAGCCAGCCCTGTTCCTGGATATCTACCGTCCTGTAGGTTTGCCCTCCAGCCCTAACAAAGCCACGCCTCATTCAGCAGCTAGAGATCTGCATTGAGATGCTAATTAGTCAAGTCAGTTTGCCAAACTAGGGTTGAAATTAAAACCTACAGGACAGCAGATCTCCAGAAACAGAGTTGGTTTCCGCTGGTCTAGAAAAGTCCATGTGATACAACAAACTGTGTCCGTGTGGGTTCTGTGAATGACTTGTGGGATAGGAAACATTAAAAACGCAAGGGACAGTTTTTTCTAAACTGGGAGTGTTGAGGCACTGGAGAAGTCTTAGGAGTGGGCTGGGAGTGTTGAGGCTCTGGAGATGTCTTAGAAGCGCTAGAAGTGTTGAGGCACTGGAGATGAGAGCACTGGCACTGGGAGGGTTGGCACTGGGAGTATTAAGGCATTGAGAGTGTTGGAGGCACTGGGAGGGTTAAGGCACTGGGAGGGTTGGTGCTGAGAGGGTTGGTACTGGGAGTGTTAAGGCACTGGGAGGGTTGGCACTGGGAGTGTTAAGGCGCTGGGCGGGTTGGCACTGGGAGTGTTAAGGCACTGGGAGTATTAAGGCATTGAGAGTGTTGGAGGCACTGGGAGGGTTGGCACTGGGAGTGTTAAGGCACTGGGCGGGTTGGCACTGGGAGTGTTAAGGCACTGGGCGGGTTGGCACTGGGAGTGTTGGAGGCACTGGGCGGGTTGGCGCTGAGAGTGTTGGAGGCACTGGGAGTGTTAAGGCACTGGGCGGGTTGGCGCTGAGAGGGTTGGCACTGGGAGGGTTGGTACTGAGAGAGTTGGCACTGGGAGGGTTGGCACTGGGAGTGTTAAGGCACTGGGAGGGTTGGCACTGGGAGTGTTAAGGCACTGGGCGGGTTGGCACTGGGAGTGTTAAGGCACTGGGAGGGTTGGTGCTGAGAGAGTTGGCACTGGGAGTGTTGGTGCTGAGAGAGTTGGCACTGGGAGTGTTAAGGCACTGGGCAGGTTGGCGCTGGGAGTGTTAAGGCACTGGGCGGGTTGGTGCTGGGAGTGTTAAGGCACTGGGCAGGTTGGCGCTGGGAGTGTTAAGGCACTGGGCAGGTTGGCGCTGGGAGTGTTAAGGCACTGGGCGGGTTGGCGCTGGGAGTGTTAAGGCACTGGGCGGGTTGGCGCTGTGTGAAGGGCAGGACTCTCCACAGCAGTGGGCAGGTTTGTGTGCTCACTGAGGTTTTTAGAGTCGTTCTCTGAATGCCAGATTTGCTTGTGTGTACAAAACAAAACAGTAAACATATCGCATTCCCCTCCCCCACACAGGCGGCTGCGTCCTCATCCTCAGCAGGAACTTTGTACAGTATGCCTGCTTCGGGCTGTTTGGAATCATCGCTCTTCAGGTGAGTTCTGAAGACCATTACATTACGTTACAATACATTACATTACATTACAGTACATTACACTAAATTACATTACAGTACATTATAGTACAGTACATTACACTACATTGCAGTACAATACATTACCGTAAATTACAGTGCAGTACATTATAGTACAGTACAGTTTATTACAGTACATTACAGTACAGTTCATTACACGACATTACAGTACATTACACTACATTACAGTACAATACCTTACAGTACAGTACATTACTCTACGTTACAGTACAGTACATTACATTAAATTACAGTACAGTACCGAACAGTTCATTACAGTACATTACATTACAGTACATTACACTACATTACATTTCAGTACATTACAGTACATTAAAGGCATTTAGCAGACGCTCTTATCCAAAGTGACTTCCGCATCTTTCTCAGTTTTACATAGTAAATCCATTTACTTAGCTGGATGTTTTTACTGAAATTCAGGTTAAGCACCTTGCTCAAGGGTATAGCAGCGGTGTCCTACCTGGGAATCTGGCCTGCAACCTGACCTGCGATTGAAAGAATTCTGCCAGAAAATAAAACCAGAATAAGTGATTTTTTTTTAAAAAGTTGTTTTGTGTCATGGGTACCCTTTTGTTTTCTTTCAGACTGTAGCTTACAGCATTCTATGGGACCTGAAATTTTTGATGAGGTGAGCATTGCAACCCGTAAGACATCAGCCTCGACTTCTGCCTTGCAAATGTGTGTCAGGGATGTTTTAGAACCACCTTTTTAAACCCCTGGTAGTTCAGCCAGAAGTGTAATATTGAGGTCTTGAGTGAGACATTGTGTCTATCTGAAATCCACATGCTCAGATTTTTTGTATTTATTAATGTGGAGTGATTGATGAGTGGTTGTCCTACCCCCCGTCTCCTGTCCTACCCCCCGTCTCCTGTCCTGCCCCCCATCTCCTGTTCCCCCCCCCCAGGAACCTGGCGTTGGGCGGCGGCCTGCTGCTGCTGCTGGCGGAGTCCCGCTCGGAGGGGAAGAGCATGTTCGCGGGGGTCCCCTCCATGGGCGAGAGCTCCCCGAAACAGTACATGCAGCTGGGGGGGCGTGTTCTCCTGGTGCTCATGTTCATGACCCTGCTGCACTTTGACTCCAGCTTCTTCTCTGTGAGTGCCTCCGCCCTGCCGGCCCCCCTGCTAGGCTCAGCCCCACCCCCTCCGTGACTCGGCCCCGCCCCCTGCTCTGCTAAACCCCGTCCCCTGCTTAGCTCGTCCCCACACCTCTCTCACATTTAAAATTCCAGGAAAAAATCTAAATGTTAATTCGGGAGGATGCTCTGCCTTCTCCTGATGGAATTAGCGGAACACTTTGAGTGAGGGGAGATCTGTGTAGTTACTTATCTGTGGAACACACAAGGACTGAGTGTGATGTATCATGTGAACAAGGTAGATGAGTAGCTGTAGTGTGTGGCAGAGTGTGTCTGTCTGTGAGAGAGTGTGTGAGATTGAGTTGGAATGTGGTTTGTCAGGGTGTTTCTGAACGTGGAGTGCCTCCCGCTCCCCTAACCCTAACCTGTGGAGTGCTTCTCGCTCCCCTAACCCTAACCTGTGGAGTGCTTCTCACTCCCCTAACCCTAACCTGTGGAGTGCTTCTCACTCCCCTAACCCTAACCTGTGGGGTGCCTCCCGCTCCCCTAACCCTAACTCGTCCTCCTGCTCCTCAGATCCTGCAGAACATGGTGGGCACGGCCCTCATCGTCCTGGTGGCCATCGGCTTCAAGACCAAGCTGGCGGCCCTCACCCTGGTGGTGTGGCTCCTGGCCATCAACGTCTACTTCAACGCCTTCTGGACGGTGCCCGCCTACAAGCCCATGCACGACTTCCTCAAGTACGACTTCTTCCAGACCACGTCCGTCATCGGCGGCCTGCTGCTGGTGGTGGCGCTCGGGCCGGGGGGCGTGTCCATGGACGAGAAGAAGAAGGAGTGGTGAGCCCGCCAGGCCTCGCCCCAAAACCTTCGCCGTAACCTCGCTGGGACACGGGGGTGGGGGGGGACCCCAGCGACCCAGTACCTGCATCGTCAAAACACCGCAGTGACGGCATGCCCCGTCTCTCTCTCTCTCTCTCTCTCTCTCTCTCTCTCTCTCCCCCTCTCCCCCATCCATTCTTCCAGCCGTTATTTTTGTTTGTTTTAATTATCTCGGAAGAATTTTTTTATACGTATGTATTGAACCCCACCTTCACTGAGATGCCAAGAAAAAAAAAGTGACTGATTAAATTACACACATCAGGGTGAAAGGAGGCTCCTTTCTGTGGTGGTGCATGGGTGGTGTTGCCATTTTCCTTTTATGGTTTTGTTTGTTTGTTTTCCTCTCTCTGTACATTAGCACTGACACCAGCGCCCCCTGTAGGACACTGCAGGCCTTTTCAGAAAGCGTTCGTGAATACTTCTTTTCAATGGGGGGCGTTTTGAATGTGTCTGTTTTTGGCTATTTTAACTGGAAATGCTCCCCCCTGCTCAGCAAACCAGAGCCATCTTTATTTTTGTGTTTAGGGAGGAAGAAGGAAGAGAGCGGGTGAGAGTGGGGGTGGGGTGGGGTGGGGTGAGAGTGGGGGTGGGGTGGGGGATGGGGGTGGCAGGGAGAAACCTCCCGAAATAGCAACGGTTTCCTAGGCCACAAACGCACATCTTTCCTTTTCCTTTTCGACGGTGGACGTCCCTCGATCTCCGTATCGATGTTGACGTCCCGCAGCACTGAGGACTGTGTTTACGCTCTCTTCCGGAAGGTTCCGAGCCCGTCGGTCGAAAGAGCCCCGCCAAGCCCCGCCGCTCGGTGCCACGGTCTTTCAGAACCCTCCGGTTTTAGGGACGGGAGCCATGAAAACAGGAGAGGGGGGTGCGTCGTGTACCCCTTTTTCAAAAAATGTAGAAGTATAACAAAAAAAACAAAAAAAAAACGAATTTGGCCTTTAAAAAAAAAATCTCTATTTTTACGGTTAATTTTTGTTCCCCTGCCTTTTGAAAGTCGGTGCGCGCCGGCACGAACGCGTGGTTCTTTCCCCGGTGACCGGTGCTTCGCCGGTCTCCGATCAGGCGAGAGTTTTACAGTCCGTCAGTCGCCATGTCGCACACTCCCACCACAGTGAGACGGGCGGCACTTCAGCCCCCCCCCCCCGCCTGCTGAACCCTGCGCCGCCCCCCCTCTGCGTTTTCACACCTGTGACAGCTAAAGAAACTCTGTGTACGGATTATCAGAAGTTTATATTGTATTTTTTTTTGGAAGTCATTGTAAAGGAAAGAATTAAAAAGGCAAAAAAAAAAATGCACCGTCAGTGTGAAATATGTTGCTTCCATGTTCCCTCTGATTGTGAGTATTAGGTACCCGTCGTGGATATGGATGCAAAGAGTATTGATACAGTGAGCTTTGATGCAGTTGGTGCCTGTCTGTTCTTGACTGGAAATGCACAGTCACTAAAAACAGGGCTCTCCTGGATGCCTCATGTTGACTGCAGACCGTCAGGACGGGCCCCAGGATCTGGTGTCAAACCCGAGTCGCCGGCTGTGGCCGAAGCCCCTGGCTCGTGGGTGTTTTGAGTCCTCGGCACTGACTTCCAGTCAGCCGCTGACTGTGAGGCAGGTCCCGCCCTCCAAGAGTATCATCCAATCACCACAAACCCCCGCCTGCTAGGGTTACATTTTCTTAAACAAAGAATGGGCCAACAACGACCCGTTTCTGATTCTTATCTTTGCAAATTTATGAGAGCTAAGTGAGGCTAAGTTTGGCTACATGTCTCCAAGCGCTTAGGGTTTAGCAGAAAGGTTTTATAGCATAGTGGTTAGAAAGAAAACAGAAGAACTTTGAATGCAGGCAGGGTTTGAGGTGATTGGTTCATACTCTTGGAGGGGTACCTCAAAGACAGAAGCTGATTGGAAGTCAGTGCAGAGGGCCAAAACGCCAGCGAGCCCAGTCCTGCAGCACTGCCCGGGAAGGAAGGGTTTCGTTCAGCTTGTATGAGCGAGAATTATTGCTCTCTGGCGACCCCTGCTGGCCGATCGGTCTGCCCTCCAGTTGAGCTGCACATGATGGGTCTTCCTCCGACTCGCGTCTGTTTGAGCCGGACCAGGAGAGCGTTCTCCCGAATCGATAACGGAGGTCACAACAGTTGGCCCCAATAAACACCATTTGGAGAAATAAATAAGGGGGGGAGGGGGGCACAGAAGGAGGGGCAGCTATGCTTTCCCCCTGTGCTGCTGAGTCATTCTACTTATAAGGCGAAATTGCCTGAAGACCAGGACAGCCATATCGTCGTGTGTACAGTTTTATTTTCTGAGCGTCAGCTGGGAGAAAAGGTGAAAGGTTGTGGTGGAAGTGAAGTGCATCCTGGGATACTCTCTCCCCTCTTGCTCTCCCGCTGTGCTACATGGCTGCTGTTGAGTTGAATTCAAATCTCCAGTCCTCCCAGGGGCACTGCACCACTCGCATGTTGCCTTGCCTGTGCGTTCATTTGAATGCTGACAAATGATCAGCTGCGTAACTCCGGATCCACCCGGGGGCCCGGTCCACCTCCATCCTGAGGCCCGGTCCACCTCCATCCTGAGGCCTGGTCCACCTCCACCCGGGGGCCCGGTCTACCTCCACCTTGAGGCCTGGTCCACCTCCACCCGGGGGCCCGGTCTACCTCCACCTTGAGGCCCGGTCCACCTCCACCCGGGGCCTGGTCCACCTCCATGCCACTCACAGAGTCAAGCAGACGCCACCCGGAGGGGGGGGGAGGAACAGGTGAGTAATGATTTCAAATAGGGTCGCCCAAACGGCCTATGAGAGTGCTGGCCGGCATTCCAGCTGAAAATTCTATTCCATGAGTGTGATGACCAGCCTGAGTGTACACCAAGCTTCTTGCATGTATGCTCTGCCGGTGTGTCTGTGTGCGCGCGTATGTGTGAATACAGCACGTGTGTGTGTAACATGGTTAATAATGATTACACTTGCCATTGTACCAGAGGTGTATGTGTGTATCTTGGGTCTAGTGTTCTGTCACTTTAAAATACTTGTGTAGTTGCCTTTAAGGCAATGACGCATGTTACGTTCTTCCCAGTTTAACTTGCCCATGCAAGCGGTAGGTCACGTTTTAACATTGTGCTGATTATTTTAAGAAATTGTTCATATTTGTTCACAATTATATCGTTATATCAATGCATATGTACCTAAAGGAGTTTAAATATGGACAAAGGCTTTTGTGCATTTGTAGATTTGTATATCCACTATATCTGTTCTACGAACTGCGACGAACGGCATGTAGGCATGTTGCTAGCTAAGTTAGCCACTTACCAGGCCGTGTGTGTGTGTGGTAACATGAGTGTTTCTACATTTTTAGATCACCACTGCTCAAGATACATGTTGAGAACAGTCCAGTGATCGCACTGTTTGTCCATTATCAGGTACATATGTATGCTGTAATTGATATTGTTGGTTATATTGCCCAGTTTAACTTGCCCATGCAAGCGATCACCATTGCTGAAGATACATGTTGAGAACAGTCCAGTGATCGCACTGTTTGAATAAATCAGCTCACCTGGGAATTCTGGTTTGTGGTGCTTTTACACAACACAACGCAAGATCACGCCTGTTACACTTGCATGTGAGTGTGTGTATTTCCAGTACATTTGTGTGCATGTGAGTGTGTGTGTGTGTATATATACATTAGATGTGTGTTAGATGTGTGTGTGTGTGTGTGTATTTACAGTACACGTGTGCATGTGTGTGTGTGTATTTACAGTACGCGTGTGCATGTGTGTGTGTGTGTATATATACATTAGCTGTGTGTGTGTGTGTGTGTGTGTGTGTGTGTGTATTTACAGTACACGTGTGCATGTGTGTGTGTGTATTTACAGTACGCGTGTGCATGTGAGTGTGTGTGTGTGTGTGTGTATACAGTACATGTGCGTGAGTGTGTGTGTGCAACACTGTAATGCCTTTCCTTTACAGGGTATGCAATAATTTGTTTTTCCAGTCTTTTTCTCTGGATTACCAATTCTTATCAATACGCTTTTAAATTCCAGGCACAGATTTATAAACAGGGCCTACATTATTTCTGCTGAGAATTGTAAGGTGCAGTTACAGCAGCACCACTTTCCCTCCAGATTACAGACAGGGCTCCAGTGAGCAAATGTGTTCTCTCACCGTGGGTCAGAGTCCCAGAGCCTTACAGAGGGCTTTGTACCCTTCTTCTAAACTTTGAACCAAATGCCTCCAAATTCATTGTATTCACTGTAGAGGTCTTCCTTGGCTTACCAGGCTCTTTCTGATTTCTGAGCTTACCAGTGCTCTCTGTTTAATGATGTTCCAACAGTTCATTTTGGTTAGCTTTAGGTTTGGCCCACGTCTCTGATTTTATTTTTCTTATTTCTTAGCCTCATAATGGCTTTCTTGACCTTCATTGGCACAATGGTCCTCATGTTGACAAACAGCAATAACAGACTTCAGAGGCAATCAAAAAGCTTGATACAGCATTCAAAACTGCCCACTTTTTCTCTCTCTTATTCAGTTATTACTACTATATTATACTTCAGAGTTTAAAGTTAAATGTTCAGCAATTATTATTATTATTATTATTATTATTATTATTATTATTATTATTATTATGCTGCGTTGACATAGCCTCGTCTTCTGGAAACAATAAATGATGAATGGACTAGAAACAGCCACCTTGTCACAGGCATTTATAATAAGCACACACCAGATTAGCCTGTATGATGGGCCATTGCTTTGTAAAAAGCTTACCAGGGTATAAATAAATAAACAAAAGCAGCTTTCCTTGTCAATGTGGATGGTGCCACAACTCAAGTCGCGAGGATGCTGGCGCGTCAATGTTTACACAGACTTTTTTCACGAATAAAGCCCCATGCGTCACAATCTGATGATCTGACTGGTCTCACGCTACCATTGGATATGCGTTTCCTTGATTCATATAAGTATGTGCAAAAAAAGAAAAACGTATACGCACATTATAGGGCGTTTTCATTGACTAATTCCTCACTTCCGCAAATTCTGTTGAAATCATACGGGCTAGGTGGTAATATCGGACTGTGTGTACTTTGGTTTAAGTTGTATTCGACTCGTTAAGAAGTTAAGAATATAATTGACACATCAAAGCTGTGTGAAGTAAAATTTAATTGTGCGAGGCTAAATGTTTTCTGAGTAAATTAGCAAAACAGCATTTATAGCGACACTCCCCTATATGATATGAATAGGCTATCAAACTAGTATTATTGCTGCTCAGTCCTGTGTTGTGTTTGTATCTGTTTCGTGTAGTGTCTTGGTATTGTTTCATAGGTGTCAGTTTGGTCCAGTCCATTCCTGTCTTGCTCAGTCCAGTCCGGTGTTTCTGTCTCGTCTCAGTCCAGTGTTCAGTCTTGTCTCAGTCCAGTCCGGTGTTTCTGTCGCGTCTGAGTCCAGTCCGAGTCCCGTTCCCCGTCTGAGTCCAGTCCGAGTTCCGTTCCCCGTCCCGAGTCCTGTCTCCAGTGTGCTCCAGTCCCGGGTCCTGTTCCCCGTCCCGAGTCCTGTCTCCAGTGTACTCCAGTCCTGGGTCCTGTTCCCCGTCCCGAGTCCTGTCTCCAGTGTGCTCCAGTCCTGAGTCCTGTCTCCAGTGTGCTCCAGTCCTGAGTCCTGTCTCCAGTGTGCTCCAGTCCTGAGTCCTGTTCCCCGTCCCGAGTCCTGTCTCCAGTGTGCTTCAGTCCCGAGTCCTGCCTCCAGTGTGCTCCAGTCCTGAGTCCTGTTCCCCGTCCCGAGTCCTGTCTCTTGTCTGCTCCATTCCCGAGTTCTGTCCTGTCTCCTGCTCCACCCTCTGTTTCACTCCCTCCCCAGGTCGGCCTTCTGGGACGTCAGGAGCTGTCCCTTGGGGGGGGGGGGTACTCTCATGTTCTGTGGTTTGTCTGTGCTTCCCTTTTTGGGCCGCCAGGTGGCGGCACTTCAGTTTTTAGTTCTGTCCTTTTACCCTGTTTAATTGTATTATTGTTTTCAATTATTCTATTATTGTTTTTGGGTTGTCTCGTTTTCCCTTCCCTCTCTGTGGCCTGATTGTTCATTGTGCCCTCCTGTGTCTCGTCAGTGTCGTGTCTATTTAAGTTCCCTTCTCCCTGACTCAGGTGCTGGATCCTTGTTTGTTTTTTGTGTGCGTATTGGATGGTGTTTCGGTTTGTGCTCCTTCTTGTTCTTGTGACTCAGTGTTTTGCCGTGAGTGTCTTCCTCCCTGCCCGTGTTCTGTTTTTGCATTGTTTTTTTTTTTTAATTTCTGCTTTTCTCTGTTTTTGCGCAGTAAGAACTTTTGTCCTTTTTTGACTTGCCCTATGCGGCTTCGTTTTTGTTCCCTTTTGTTTTTTGTTCTAATTAAAAGCAACATTCCTGGTTTTGCGTTTACTCTGTGGATTTTGAGTGTTTTTTGACTCCGCGTTTGGGTCCATTCCCTCGCCCACCCTGACATTTTCTCCCTTGAAAGCTTTATTAATGTATTGCCTATTGGGGGTCGGAGACCTTGCATGGCTATATGCTGCACAAAGATCCATATTCCTTTTGTGTGAATGCAATCAGTAATATTTAATTGAAATCACTGACAGAAAACCTTAATGTCTGTATAGATATGGGTTGTGAGGCCTCATCATGGAAATCTTCAGGGAATTACACTTAAAGGCAGAAAATAACGTGGTACAATTGTTTTTGTTACATGGAAAATATTTTACTTGAAATGTAGAGTACATCTGGCTGTCAATGACAATTACTTGTCTACAAATTTCACCCCTTCTTACAAATAGGTGTAAATGTCCTTTTTTAAGGGATATGCAGTAGCTGGTTGGTAAGATATTCATGTTTGGTGTCTTTTTGATGGGCTTGAAACCAGGAATCCTCTGATAATAATTTTATAGTGTTTAGCCTTAAACATAAGGCAACTTTAACATGAGTCAGCTTTCAGAAAAGACAATCCCTGCCTGACCCTGCTATCACACTTCTGCCCTTCCACGCCTCAGCCAATCAGCCATGTCGCCCCCGTCTCCCTCCATAATCCCCCCAGGCCCCCACCCCCCTCAGACAACATAAAATGCGTACTCCTGTCTGCTCTAGTCTGTCTGGAGTGTTTGGGTGCTTAACTTGAGCCAGTTTACATCTGTGGTGGTGGAGATTTGGGGTGTTATCTGATTTGCATGAGGGACCTGAGCCTTGCATCTGGACCTGCTGTTTCTCTGTGTTTGGTGTGTGCAGGGTCTAATGTCTTTGTCTTACAGCTCATCTGGCATTTTTTGCATTTCCATCCCAGACTTTTTGGAACATTCGGCTATCTTTTGGTTTTTGAACTTTGATTCGGAAGAAACAAGCTGTGGTTTGATATTTTGTTTGAACGTTTGTTATTTAAGGTAGCTGACCTTTGTCTTTAGACTTTTTTTTTTTTTTTTTTTTACTGTAATTTAATAGATTTCTTACTTTCAATCTGGCTGTGAGTTGTACATTTTGATAAAGGTTGATCCAACAGATTGTTCTGCCTACAGTATCATCAATTTTGGAGATTTAATTGATTATCAATATCTTTAATAATAATTACCAAATTAAATCTAAAAAATATATTATATGTTGGATAAGTGAGAAGTTTCTTCTGGTGATACAGTTGTGTTCAGCATTGAGAGCCGTTGGATTCAGAACATAAAAGTTTTACTCAGTCCTTACTGTTCTTACATTACAAATGCACCAACACTGAACAATAATGGAATACCAATTAAGGTAATCTGGCATGTCGCAATGATCTTAACCAATCAGGATACAGGATAATATTATTGCATTTACAAAGAACAGGGCAATAAACACTTAACGGGCAGTTGTTTTATTTGGTATCAATATAAATGTGTGGCATGCCAAAGGAAAACGTGCAGGGAACCATCCATTTCGTTTTAGAACTACTAGGATTATAATCCAGCAAGAGATGCAGACGGGAAGAATTAAAGAATTAATTAATCATCGGCGACCTCTGGCAGCAGGGCATGTAACTATGACGGCAAACAACTTAAGAACAGTACAGTCATGATCTGTGCAAATCTCAAATGCATATTAGCTACATGTTCTTCTAATTTTTCTGCCTTTACATTAAATCCGGTGCTGGTCAAGCGACTGAAGTTGGCCCATTGTGTAAAATCACGTCCCCTACCAAAATTGTAACTCGCCATTTGATTGGCTCGTAGTCCTGGTTTCGCAAATCTTGGGTCGAGTGCTCTGTGAAATCGCACACTTCTGAGCAAATGCGCTGCACTACTGCAAGAAGGAGCCCGTTCCCCAAGTGAGAAGTGAACAGTCCAGGTTTGGCCAAGAAAAGTTCCTCACATCAAAATTTTTTAAAAGTCATAGTAAGTGATTTCTTTCCCTTGCATGGTTGTAGATACATTATTGCCAGTATATACATGTGCGTCCCGGGTCGCGTGGCAGTATTTGCCGGGAACCAGCGACATAGATGGTGAGCTATATGCAGGGAACCACGCTGTCTGTACTCATACTTCTGCAGCAAATTCTGTGATTGTTGAAAAGTTCACCGACAAGCAATATCGTTACTATAACATATGAATATACGTTCATAGCATAGTCGCCGCGACTAAATTAATAAAGAGAATATTTAGGCTAAAGTAACGTTAGCTTAATTGGACTTCGCCAGACCTCCAGATCCCCACCCCCACCCCCACCTTACTAACCCAGTTTTGCAAACGAGCAGGTTTGGAATTAGCATTAATGACTTGCTGGAGATGAAATGAACTGTCTATATTCATTCAAATCTAGGCCTGCCATTAAAAGATAGAAAAATGTACAGGTTACATTAAACTATTGGCTATCTTAGCTCACTAAAAATTAAACAAGCTGTATTCCAAAGCAATGCTACCCATTGTTTCCTAAATTCTTTCTGTGGAAAGGTCTCAGTCCCGAGGCTCTGAGGCGCGTGCAGCTCTGCTACTACATCACAAAATAATTTAAAGACGGTTACCTGTAAGTCCATGTGCCGGTGCTCCTGTACACCGTCGTTCAGTGTGATATAACGATTGAATGTGCCGTCATCTTTTCCGTAATGTAGCTAAATATTGCTAAAATACGTTAAAAATGGACCTTCAAAAATCAACCACCTATGCCTGTTGCACACCTTAATATGAACAATTCGACAGTCGTTAGTTTTTGTTTGAATTGTAATCATTTATTCCAAGCTGTTCTAATGGCAAGGCAACAAAAATGTAACTTTATTTGCCCTTTATTTACTGTATCTGAAGTATTATAATGTAAATCTATCTCTGGGTCCCAGCCAGGTACATGGTGCGCACAAGTGTGTGGGTGCATGTGTGAGAGAGCAGGGTTCGAATTACAGGTGGAATTGGGGGGTTTGACGCAACTGATGGAAAATATGTTATAATATTTACAATTACAGGTAAGAAGGATATATAGATGTTTCGACACCCTGACCTGTTGTTTTTGCCTCTTTTGGGGGGGTCCAAGTCTTAATTAGGGGGGTCAGACCCCCCAGTTCCGCCTGTAATTCGAACCCTGTGAGAGAGTGAGTTTTCATACAATGTCATAATGTAGTGTGCCGATGTCGGGGGTGGAGGGGTGCGTTGGAGTGGGGTCTTTTTCTTGGCTTGAGCCCCTGCCCCTAAAAATGTCTGTGCACGCCCCTGGTCCCATCTGAAATGGGCAGAGCATGGGTATGTGGGATTTCTTTATTGGCTGCTGTTCCCTTGCAGGTTGTAAGATCCGGTGTGGTGTGGCGGACTACCATCGGCTGACATCATGTCTAAAGGGACTGTGGTTCTGGCCTACAGTGGGGGACTGGACACTTCCTGCATTCTGGTGTGGCTCAAGGAGCAGGGCTATGACATCATCACTTACCTGGTATGGGTCAGGACGCTTAGTATGCTGGTGCATCGTGGGTAGTCCCCTCTTTGTGCTTCTGAATGTTTTTGGCACATTGGTCTAACCCACGGTCTCGAAATGCCTTGTGGTGCTTCTGCAACCAATATACTCCTCACATAAACTCTACCTGTAGTCTTCTTAATTAATTTTTCCTTTAATTGCATTAGTTATTAGACTTTTTGTAGTGGGTCCCAGTAAAAACTCATGGATGGGCTGCCCATGAAAAGGTTAGGACCCGTTCCCATAGAGTATTATTATAACAGGCAGCATGCCTTGCATAGATTATTGCTGTCTACTTGTGCTTTGGGAAGCAAATGTCACAGCTGCGCTTTTTGTGTATGCAATGCTGCACAAAGGCTGCACGCCTGACCTAACTTGATTTCGGAAGGAAAAGGATTTGAAACAAGAAATATCGTAATGATGGACACGTTATCCTAAATATCCTAAAGTTACACATGCTATGTAAAGTCATCCTTTGGATGACTGTCTGTTTGGTGTATGGACTTGGGATGGGATGGGGGGGGGTTTGAGGGGGGTGCAGGGTGGGAGCTGGCGTGTATGTGTGTCGTGACCTCAGGGAAGAACTGCTAACGGTGCAGAATTTCCACCTGTCTGGTGCCAAATAAAGGGCAGTGTCAGGGGCCGTTCGGCTAGCGTGACCAGCCGCGGTGTTTGCATAAGGTGTTGTTTTTAGAAAAATCGACAAGGAAGAGGCAGGAAGGGGGGTAAAGACCATACCCCCCCCCCCCCCCCAAAAAAAAGGGTGTTTGGTGGCGCTGTCCCCTAGGGTATATGAGGTCCAATATTACTATGCTGTGTGACGTGGAAGCAGAAAACCATGTTTAGACAAGCAGTTATTCAAAAAGGCGAGCGGCTTTCCCTTGGAAGCAGGCAGTCGTTCCCAAGCAAAGAACATATGTTGTGGGAACAGCTTTGTAACCTCAGAGAAGCTTCAGTGTGCCACTCGCTCATTATTCAGTAGCATGCCCTGAATCTGAGAGATAGTCATAAAAGGACTTCAACAGCCCTGAACAAAGCCCACAGAATAATCTTTTATCTGTCTTGGCCTTTCTTTGTGGGTGTCAGGGTACAGTGAGTACATCGGGAGAATGTTTTTTTGAAATGATTATCTCTGGGTTTAGATATTACCAGTGACGGCTGTCCACAGTGTCTTGTTGAAGCTGCTGGTGACAAATTCATTGAGCTGTTCTCGGGTCAAGAGTCCAGCAATCCGGTTGGACCCAAGAAACCAATGTTCTGCAACACCCATTGGTTCATTAACACAATTTGAGTTGTTCATTTAGTAAGCAGCTCAGTAAAAAGCAGAGGCAAAGCCACCTGGAGACTGCTGGGGGGGTGGGGGGGGTGTACTGAAGTAGCTGTCCATTGGCTGTTGCCATGGAGCATTCCTTGCAAGACCACAGACCACAGGTTTCCTGGCCAGACCAGGAGGTCACTGTGACAAGTCCACAGACATCTCTCTGGGGTACTTGTGGGTCAACCAATGAGAACCAGAGGACCCGACAGGGGGGGCAGCCTGAGCAGTAATCGGCGAATGAAGCCATTTTACTGATCTCCAAATGAGATTTCTTGTCCTCCATTAACAGGAAGTACTTCTGGAAGTTACGTTGCAGTGCCATTGTTTGTGAATTTTGTCTATCCCAGGCAAATATCGGACAGGATGAGGACTTCGAAGCCGCTCGCAAGAAGGCAGAGAGTCTCGGCGCCAAAAAGGTGAGGGCAGGAAGTGCAGTCCTTTTTTGGGGTGAGACGCCCCTCCCCTGGTGGGGCAGCGGTCTGGAGGGGTGGTGTAACGGTCATTTATATGGAACGCCACTTTAAGCGGGTTTGGTTATTGTATACATATGTATGAGCATCGTGCTGTAGTCCCTGGCACTGCTGCAGTGGGGTCGGGGTTGAGATAGCGTTGATGGATGACAGCGTAAAGTTACACGCCTCTGCATCTACAGTGCCATGAAAAAGTATTCACCCCATTCCTGATTTCCTCTGTTATTGCATATTTGTCACTGAACGGTTTCATATCTTTCTACAAAATGTAATATTAGCCAAAGGGAACCTGAGTAAAGGCAAAACACATTTTAAAAATTATTATTTCATTTATGTAATGAAAAAGGTTATCAAACACCCATTGCCCCCTTAAACTTAATAACTGGTTGCACCGCCTTTAGCAGCAATAACTGCAACCAAACACTTCCTATTTGATATCAGTCTTTCATTTCACTGTGGTCCACTCTTCATTGCAGAACTGCTTTAATTCAGGCAGGTATTAGGTTTTTGTGTATGAACTGTTTGTTTCAGGGTTCAAGTCATGACTTTGACTGTGCCACTCTAAACCTTAAATGTAGGTTTTTTTCAGCCATTCAGATGAGGACTTGCTTTTGTGTTTTGGGTCATTTTCTTGCTGCATAACCCAATTACACTCCAGCTTCAGCTCAGATGAGGGAACATTCTCCTTAAGAATGTTCTAGTGCAGAGCAGAAGTCATGGTTCCTTCAGTAATGGCAAGTCGTCCAGGTCCCGAGGCAGCAAAAGCCCTACCACCACCATCACACTACCACCACCATGTTTGACTGTTGGTATGATGTTCTTACTTTGGAATGCTGTATTTGCTTTATGTCTGACATAATGGGACCCATGTTGCTCACAAAGTTCCCATTTTGACTCGTCTGTCCACAGAAAATTATCCCAAAAGGCTTGGGGATCATCCAGGTGCTTTTTTTTGCAGTTGTGAGATGAGCATTGATGTTCATCTTGGTTAGCAGTGGTTTCTGCCTTGCTACTCTCCCATGAATCCCATTTTTGCCAAGTCTCTTTCTTATAGTGGAGTCATGAACACTGACATAGCTGGGGCTAGAAAGGACTGCAGTTCTTTGTGTGTTCTTCTGGGTTCTTTTGTGACTTCCTGGATGAGTTGTAGCTGTGCCCTTGGAGACATTTTGGCTGGCCAGCTGTTCCTGGGAAGATTCACTATTTGGAGATAATGGCTCTCACTGTGGTTCAGTGGAGTCCCAGAGCCATAGAAATAGCCTTCTAACGCTTTCCAGACTGATATATTTCCAAAAGAATTTCCTCATCCTCACCTCTTCTGGAATTTCCTTTGATCATGGCATAGTGTGCTTGTAGAAACTTTGTGGTGACTGCTTCACTCTGATGGTAAGGTTCGATATGAGTGAGATTTAGATTCAGCAGAGCTGGCTACAGTCAAGTCTGGCTGTGTTACGTCAACTGAATCTAATTATCAATTAAATGCGGTTAATTGGTCGATTGAGAAACTAAGGAGGTGATTACTCTTTTGCATGGGTGACGTGGGAGTTTGATAACTTTTTTCATTAAATGCAGAGAGCGTGTATTTAAGGTCCTGGTTGGGCTGGATGCCCTGTTCTCGTTCTCGTCTTTCACGGTTTCCCGCGCTCTCAGGTGTTCATTGAGGACCTGCGGGCGGAGTTCGTGGAGGAGTTCATCTGGCCGTCGGTCCAGGCAGGCGCCATTTACGAGGACCGCTACCTGCTGGGGACCTCCATCGCCCGGCCGTGCATCGCCCGGCGCCAGGTGCAGATCGCCCGCCAGGAGGGGGCGCAGTTCGTCTCCCACGGCGCCACTGGGAAGGTGAGGCGCGGCAGGGGCCCGGGTTACTGCTTCGATCTTCACGTGCGTTGTGGAAATGGCCGCCCTGAGCTTTGGCGGTACTCCAAAGAGAGATGCATTGTTTATTCATGCAGGCGTGAACATCACAGTCTTGTGATTCTCTGACTGAGGTCTTCTGTCTTGCTTGTTGTTACAGCCCAGCTGGAAAAGCCACAACAACAAGTCCAATATACCCAAAAACAACAATCCAAAACCTGATTTAAAAACACAAACCCAGACATTTATTAGAATAAATAACAAACTAATCACAAACTAAAACAAAGGAAAACCCACAGAGTCCAAACAAAACCATCTTCACAAAAACTACAAACCCAAACCACAAACCGCACACAAAAGAAACCCGAAAGAAGATCCTCCCCTGCCTCATACAGCTGGGGTTTAGTGGGTTCACAGGCAGGTGGAGGCAATCCTCTTGCAGGCAATTAGGTAATTAAGCAACTACCTCCACCTGCACTACCCAGGCAAGCAGAGGCAGGGGACGTAACACTTGTGCAGTGCAATACTAGGTCTCACTTGTATCTTTTTCTGCTTGCTACAATTTGCCACTGCTGTTGGGAGTAGCACAAACTCTGTTTTTCCACCTTGAACACAAACTTATATCAGCAGGCTGCTTCTGATATTTCAAGGAAAACATTCTGTTCTAGTACTTGTCCCTTGTCTGACATCCACACGCAGGTTTGCCCCAGAAACCTGTTGGTCTAGTCCTGCCAACCCAGATTGATCTCAAACAGCCGCAGCTCAATGTGTTAGGTGGTGCGCAACAATTCCTGACTCTATGACCTTATATGGTGAACAAGACCAGGTCGAAACCTAGTATATAGCTGGACCGGCCGACCAATGGTGTAACTTCATCACTCACTCACTCAGTCACAGACATTCGCGTTGGTAGGGCTGGCCCCACTGTTGTGGTCCAGCCAAAAACACAGGAAGTGAAATCATGTAAGAGGAAGGAGTTACCTTCAGGAAAGTATTGGCAGTCTTTACAATTCAGGTTGGCACAAAACCGGAGAGTTTTCTGTTTGTGGCCAGCAGGATTGGACAACCGAAGACCCATAAAAAAGGTGGATTGCCTCACGGTGATGAACGCAGGACCTTTGCTGTGTGTGGCCAAAACTCACACTATATGCCCTTACTAACGAAAACAGGTCCATGACAATAGTTCAGAACACAAAGCGATACTCAACAGACTGACAGGGTCAAAACATTCCTGAGAAAATCCAAAGTTTTGCCATGGATTTCCAGGCACGGAGTGCAGAGAGCATTGACAGTGTTCCTGAGACGACAGAGCTGAGAGAGTCTGTCTGTTTACAGCGTGTAACAGCTATTCTCAGGTCCCTGTCACACGCTCTAATGCTACGAAATCCTCCGCCCAAAATTTTATTTGGTTGGAGGAAAGGAAAAATGTGCCCACTCTGTGCTCTCTTTCTGTATCTTTCCTCTGTTATAAAGGCGGATGTGACATGGATACTGTGATGGTAGCTGTTAGTGCTGAGCACAGAGAAATCAGTTGTTGTTGTAGTGTCTGCTGTGCCCACTAGGTGGAGCCAAATGTCAAAGGATGATTCAAATGATTTTGTATGGGGACCACTGGGAGTTATCTGAATGATCTTTATGTTTTTGTATTTTGAAAAGGGAAGTATCGTTTCTCACTGTTTTGTAAATGCTCTGGCCTAACTGCTTATCTACCTCTTGCAGGGAAACGATCAGATTCGATTTGAACTCACGTGTTACGCCCTTTACCCTGAAGTGCAGGTACGTTTCTACCTGTCATTGAATCAATAGATGTTTGGGAATACATCAATGAACTACTATATGTTCCAAATATTAATTCCCACTGAGTGAGGCTACCAAATGTTCTGTGTTTTTCAGAGTCAGGCCATTCTGTGTTTCTGAACCACACTTTTTACAATGTTTAAGATTTAGCAAGGTTCTGACCTGCAGATTTAGCTGTGTTCTCACCTGCAGATTTAGCTGTGTTCTCACCTGCAGATTTAGCTGTGTTCTCACCTGCAGATTTAGTGATGTTCTGACCTTCAGATTTAGCTGTGTTCTGACCTGCAGCTTTAGCGATGTTCTGACCTGCAGATGTAACAATGTTCTGACCTGCAGAGTTAGCGATATTCTGACCTGCAGATTTAGCGGTGTTCTGACCTGCAGATTTAGCTGTGTTCTGACCTGCAGATTTAGCTGTGTTCTGACCTGCAGATTTAGCGGTGTTCTGACCTGCAGATTTAGCGGTGTTCTAACCTGCAGATTTAGCTGTGTTCTAACCTGCAGATTTAGCGGTGTTCTGACCTGCAGATTTAGCGGTGTTCTGACCTGCAGATTTAGCTGTGTTCTGACCTGCAGATTTAGCGGTGTTCTGACCTGCAGATTTAGCGGTGTTCTAACCTACAGATTTAGCGGTGTTCTAACCTGCAGATTTAGCGGTGTTCTGACCTGCAGATTTAGCTGTGTTCTGACCTGCAGATTTAGCGGTGTTCTGACCTGCAGATTTAGCGGTGTTCATTTATGATCATCATTTTCCTTCTTTTCCTCTCTGCTTCCAGATCATTGCACCATGGCGAATACCCGAGTTCTACAACCGCTTCAAAGGACGAAAGGACCTGATGGAGTATGCACAGGTAATGTCTCTGCCACAGGTACACCTGTGTGTGTGTGCATGTGTGTGTGTGCGTGTGTGCATGCTTGTGTGTGTGTGTGCGTGTGTGTGTGCGTTTGTGTGCGTGTGTGTTTGTGTGTGTGTTTGTGCATGTGTGTGTGTGTATGTGTGCTTGTGTGTGTGTGCGTATGTGTGCATATGTGTGTGTGTGTGTGTGTGTGTGTGTGTGTGTGAAAGCATGAACTGGTACCAGTTTAGGGATCGCAGTTAAATTTATTCCTTTAGTTTTCTTAATCTGCACTTGAGTTTGTCAAATATCCAGTCAATGTCTATTAATGACATAAATGCATTATATGAAATACCTCTCTGTTGATATATTCACTTAAGCAACAAATAATCAGAAACCAAATATTTAGAGTTTGTCCACTGGGCTTTGTCAAAGGGCTTCAAATAAGATCATGAACAGTCATGGAATCTTGGAATCTTTGAAATTGCTGTCTCACGTACGTTAAAATAAGAAATGCAATTCTTTGTATAACCTTTGCGCTCACTGCAGTGCATTTGACAGGTGTGAATATGAGCAGGATGTGTATTTTGCACGGTTAGGGTGTGATTATCGTGTGTACCGCCCAACTCGCTGGTGACCCCCCCGGTGGGTCGCGGCTCACAGGCTGGGGACCCCTGCTCTATGAGTGTCTCTGCTCTCTGCAGGAAAAGGGGATCCCTGTGCCTGTGTCCCCCAAAGCGCCCTGGAGCATGGATGCCAACCTCATGCACATCAGGTGGGTAAGGGGGCGGGGCCTACCGTTGGCTTACACCAGAACCTCTGCATTCAGACCCAGAAGGCTGACGGTTCAAATTCATCTACGACATTGGTATACATGCATTTACTCATGTGACTACAAGATGTCCTTGGATCCCTAATCTAGAAGCCAATGTGCCATCAGAACACACAGCCTATGGGGCATCAGAGCACCCTGCCTATGGGGCATCAGAACACACAGCTTATGGGGCATCAGAGCACCCAGCCTATGGGGCATCAGAACACACAGCCTATGGGGCATCAGAGGACGCAGCCTATAGGGCATCAGAGCACACAGCCTATGGGGCATCAGAGCACACAGCCTATGGGGCATCAGAACACACAGCCTAAGGAGCATCAGAGCACACAGCCTATGGGGCATCAGAACACACAGCCTAAGGAGCATCAGAGCACACAGCCTATGAGGCATCAGAGCACACAGCCTATGGGGCATCAGAACACACAGCCTAAGGCGCATCAGAGCACACAGCCTATGGGGCATCAGAACACACAGCCTAAGGGGCATCAGAGCATGCAGGCCTGGGCTCAGCTGAAACATTTATAAAGTTATTGGGAGCTAAATCAACTGTAGCGTTGCTGCTTAACTAGTTAATGTTTTACATGTCTTTAAACAGTCAATCAGTTTCACTGTCTTATTGTGTTTACTGTTGCACCCCCCCCCCCATTCTTGTGCAGCTATGAGTCTGGAATTCTGGAAAACCCTAAGGTAAGCTAACGCTAACTCTTTCAATGAATTTTCCAGCTGCTACACCCAGGTGTGCCATACCTGTCAGGGCTGTTGCAGTGGACTCTCACATGATTGAGATTCATTTGGAGTAGCAGCTAAGCCAGCTGTCACCTGTCAAGCCTCATTTCCCAACACTTTTTACATCCTGTCAAAATAATTTATTTTCACTTCGTTAAATTTTATTTAAAAACACCCCGGGCGGCCCTAAAGATGGCTAAGGTCGTATCATCCCCATTACACCCCCACCCCCTCAGGAGCGTAACAGAGCTTCTCACTGATGTCCAGGCAGGAGGTCAGAGGTCAGATATTAAAGGCTGAGACACATCAGGGAAATTCACCCCCAAGCCCTGAAACAACCAGCAAACTCTCCTCATAGACCTCTCAGTCAATCTTTCTTTATGTCTTTGTCAGTATCTCAATCTTTCCTTTACTTACTCTTTAACTCTCAGTCTTTCTGTCTTTCTCTTTCTCCTTCTCCCTCTCAATATTTTTTCTCTCGTTCACTATCTCTCTTTCAGTTTCTCTCTCTTTCATACTCACTCAGTCTCTCTCTCTCTCTCTCTCTCTCTCTCTCTCTCTCTCTGTCCCCCTGTCATCCTCCCTTTATTTGTATTTCCTGGGAATCCTGGGAAGTTTTCCCCACACAGTCACCGGCCTGTCCTCAGAGACGCTCTCTGAAATTTCCGATTTCACGGGAGCGTTGGGGGGGTGGGGGCGACGCAGGGGTGGCGCAGCGAGCCCCAGCTGGCCTGGGACCCCCCCACCGCCGGCTGCGCGGGGGGGCCCATTGTATGGGGGGGCTCCCAGCGGCTGGCGGTGTGGGCGGGATGCCGTTCCCAGTGACACCGTGACACCAAAGTGTCAGCAGCGGCCGCCATCCACAGGGGCCTCATTTCCCCTTTTATCTCTGATGAGCTGCACAGCCCTGTCCTCCGTCTTTCTCTTCTTTTCACTCACTCACTGTTCACCCACTCACTCACTCACGATTCACTAACTCAATCACCCACTCACTCACTCAACATCACTCACTCACTCACTGTTCACCCACTCACTCACTGTTCACTAACTCAATCACTTAGTGTTCACTTACTCAATCGCCCACTCACTCACTCACTGTTCACCCACTCACTCACTCACGATTCACTAACTCAATCACCCACTCACTCACTCACTGTTCACCCACTCACTCACTGTTCACTAACTCAATCACTGACTCACTCACCATTCACCCACTCATTCACTCACTCACTCACTCACTCACTGTTCACCCACTCACTCAGTGTTCACTTACTCAATCACCCACTCACTCACTCACTGTTCACCCACTCACTCACTCAGTGTTCACTTACTCAATCACCCACTCACTCACTCACTGTTCACCCACTCACTCACTCACTGTTCACTTACTCAATCACCCACTCACTGACTGTTCACTCACTCTTTCACTGACTTACTCAACCACACTCACTTCACTCTTCACTCACTCACTCCGTGTTCACTCACTCATTTACTGTTCACTCACTCACTCACTCACTCAACCACACTCATTCACTTACTCAACCTCACTCACTTCACTCTTCACTCGCTCACTCAGTGTTTACTCACTCACTCACTCATTTACTGTTGACTCACTCACCCAGTGTGTGCACCGGGCCCTGCCCTGGTCATATGCAGGCGCTTCCCAGAGGTTCTGCTGTGTCCTGTTGTGTGTTAAAGAGCTGCTGAAAGTGTGTAGAGGCCATGCTGAGGGAGTTCTGCATGTTCCAGACTCACGGCCCCTCTGACCTCTACCTGATGACCAAGAACCCTGAGGATGCTCCCAATTCCCCGGATGTGCTGGAGATCGAGTTCAGTAAAGGTCTGTCTCTCGCTCTCTCGCTCACACACACACGCACACACAAACGCTTCCTCTCTCTCTCCCTCTCTTCTTCACCTGACTTCCTATTGGCCAGGGCGACATAGCTCAGGAGGTAAGAGCGGTTGTCTGGCAGTCAGAGGGTTGCCGGTTCGATCCCCCGCCCTGGGCATATCGAAGTGTCCCTGAGCAAGACACCTAACCCTTAACTGCTCCCAACGAGCTGATTGGTACTTTTCACCGTTGGTGTGTGTGTGTGTGAATGGGTGAATGAGAGGCATCAATTGTAAAGTTCTTTGGATAAAAACGCTATATAAATGCAGTCCATTTACCATTTACTGTGTTCGCCCCTCAGAAGCTGCCCGTGACTCAGTCCATCGATCCATTTCCATGACGGTCTGTAGTTTCTAGCTTCTGCTGGGACTTCACAGAGTACTGCACTTAACGAGCTAAGGTCAGAGAGGGCTGTCATAAGATCAGAACTTAGCAGAAATGCCCAGAGGGGTTTTCTGGAAACAGGATGGCACAATTGACCCTGGTTTTTGTGGGCCACCCAGAACTGGATGAGTTCTCTCACCCTGGGTCCTCTGTGAATCAGCGAATTGCCTTGGGGTCTTAACACGATGATTAATTATCTGCCTGGCTGTTGGTTGGGGGGATTATGGAGGGCACTCTTATAAGTGTTTTATGTGGTAGGGAATGGACTGTATGCACGGTGATGGAATGTTGAATGTTTCTATCGCCCGTTCCCGATTAAATAGATGCTGGTGAATTACCAAACTAGCTAAGTTGCAACTATAAACAGTAACATCAGCTACCATAGGGGGGACGACATCTTAATGGGAGAACAGAATTCAATTAAAAATCTACCCAACCTTGGGCATCTATATGCCTAACATAACTGGCTCGCTAAAAGTAATGTTATTTACAGGTCCAACAGAAAACACTACAACTCCGCGTCACTTTTCATCCCCTTGGTGAACTTTAGCTGACGCCACCGAGGAAAAGCAATTCCAAGGTTTACTCTAGTTACTCAACACGCCCTGTCAGCTTGTCTTTTTGCTTCGCTGTATCTTCTTACCATCCGTCTTAGCAGCGGCTAACAAGCAACAGACACTTCTGGGATCTGATCCTAAACCACAGGCTCTATAGCTACGCCCACCCCTCCCCACACTGAAAAGAGTGCCACACGCGGTAACGCCCTGAACACGTTTTATAATAACATATACAGGTAAAAGGTGCATGAATTTGTGGGCGGCAGTGTAGTATAATGGGTAAGGAACTGCTTTTGTAACCTGACTTTTAACCTGAAGGTCACAGGTTCTGCTGACCTGTGGTAGGACACTGCCATTGTACCCTTGAGCTAAGGTACTTAACCTGCATTGCTTTAGTATATATCCGGGCTTATAAATGGATGCAATGTAAATGCCATGTAGAATATATATACAGTACAGGCTAAAAGCCTGTGTGTGTGTGTTTTTTTTGTTTGTTTGTTTGTTTTTTTTTAAACATTTGCTAGACAGCATGTCAGTTAATATATGCACATTTATCGAATAACAAACCAAAGTGTAAACACTTTTTCAATGTCTACAATAACCCAAAAAAATTAGTTTTACTAAATCTAAAATCTACTAAAATCTTAGACAGCTCTCCTCAGAATAGTCTCCTATGGCTTTAATTACAATTATCCACATTATTGGAAGTCAATCCAATCTTGCAAAGTGCAAGGTGGAGGGGTGGGGCAAAGTGGGAGGAGGTGGGGGTGGGAGGGAGGTGGAGGGGTAATTCAGTTGAGTGAAACCCAGAGACTGTAAAAAATGAAACCCTATCCCTAACAAGTTTTTTTTTTCTAAACCACAGGTAGCCTAATACCATTGGCTCATTGTGTAAGTGAAATATGCATTGATAGTTGCAAGAAATATGGCGAAGAAGAAGGAGTTAGGCTTTTAACAGCCTCAATAACAGAATGGTCACGTTAGAGTTGCGATCCGGGACAGACTCTCACGGACTGACGAGTATTAATCTGTCCCAAAGTGATGGAAAGAGAAACTAAATGGTGATGGAAAGAGTCCCCTAAAATGGGGGCCTACATGGATCACTGGATATGGATGTAAAGCTGACACTCTACATCTTAATCTCATATTCATGGTTTCATTTCAAATCGAAGGTACTTGAGTACAAAGCCGAAACAACAAAAATTGTGTCACTGTCCAAATACTTACGGACTGCACTGTATGTACCTATCTCAAATTTCCGGGTTGGCAAATTAGTCGGGAAAATTTTA
>CM077297.1:36437720-36795220 GCA_039654925.1 Anguilla pacifica
TCTTTATTGGTATTGGTGTTATGTTTCTATTGGTGTGTGTGTGTGTGTGTTTTATGCTTTCATTGGTGCGCATGTGTGTGCGTGTGTGTATAGTGTATGCGCGTGTGCCTGTGTGCCTGTGTGTGAGTGTACATGTGTGTGTGTGTGTGTGTATAGTGCATGCATGTGTGTCAGTGTGCATGCGCGTGTGTGTGTGCCTGTGAGTGTACGTGCATGTGTGTGTATAGTGCATGCACGTGTGCATGTGTGTGTGAGTGTGCATGTGTGTGAGTGTGCATGCATGTGTATGAGTGTGTGTGTGAGTGTGCATGTATGTGTATGAGTGTGTGTGTGTGTGTGTGTGTGTGTATGAGTGTGTGTGTGTGTGTGTGTGTGTGTATGTGTATGAGTGTGTGTGTGTGTGTGTGTGCGTGTGTATGAGTGTGTGTGTGAGTGTGCATGTATGTGTATGAGTGTGTGTGTGTGAGTGTGTGTGTGTGTGTGTGTGTGTGTGTGTGTGTGTATGAGTGTGTGTGTGTGTGTGTGTGTGTGTGTATGAGTGTGTGTGTGTGTGTGTGTGTGTGACTCCATGCCGCTGATGCTGAGTAAATCAGCACTGCAGCAGGTAAGTGTTAAGAATGTAAAAGCTGGCTTATAGAGAGGAATCTGTACCTGTGCAAAGTGCTGGCAGGATGGCCAGGGGGGGGACACTACTATCCTCTCCCCCCCCCCCCCCCCCCCGCCCCCAAGCGCACCATTCAGCAGAGCCAGATTAGCGAGACTGAAACTGTTTAAAAGATTAATACCTGAAAATGAGTTTGGGTAATCCAGTCCAGTTAGTCCTCACCCAAACGGCTGCAGACACTTAGAGCTGATTGAGATGGGTTTGGGTGGGTGTGGGGCGGGGAGGGGGGAGGGGGTGTCACATACTCTATTCTCCTTGCTGCCCTCACCTGAGTCAGGGAAAATATAGTGCCAGTGACTCTTCAACTTTAACATGGTCACTTTCCAGCTCTGCACAATCATATCAAGTCTTCCAGCAACTTCCAGGGGAATCAAAAATGACCCAGGAGAGGTACAGACAGACTCAGACGTACAGGCAAAAAGTGTAAAAACAAAAATCACACAGAAAAAAATCCTGTCGTAACTGACTGGAGTAGACAGCAGTTTGGTCGCTGTTCTTTCCGAGTGTGATGACCTCAGCCGGGAGGTGTAGGAGAGGCGCTTGTTTTTGGGTAAGTTGTTGGTAAAATAATGAAAGCGTGGACGCTCTGTGTTTGCTCAGGTCACGGAGTGGTGTGCTCTTCTGCTTGTCAGGTATCTATGAGACTCCGGGGGGCACCATCCTGCACCACGCCCACCTGGACATAGAGACCTTCACCATGGACAGAGAGGTCCGCCGGATCAAGCAGGGCCTGGGAGTCAAGTTCTCTGAACTCATTTACTGTGGTATGAGTCTCATACAAGAGAGAGTATATCCGCACACTGTTTTATTTGCTCCCAAAGTGATTTAATAGTACAACGTTTCGACCTCAAAGGTCTTCATCAGGTACATCAACAGGACTGCATGAGTCTCATACACACACACACACACACAGTCCCATACTGTTATCCTTGTGGGGACTTCCCATTGACTACATTCATTCCGTAACCTCTAGCCCTAACCCTAACCCTAACCCCAACCACTACATGCCTAACCTTAACCCTAACATTAACCTAAATGTAACCCTAACCCTAACCCTAAGTCCTAACCCTAAAACAGCCTCTTGACCTTGTGGGGACCAGCAAAAGGTCCCCACAAATCTTATTTTCCTCATCTCTCTATCCTTGTGGGTACATTTGGTCCCCACAAAGATAGTATTACAAGTTCACACAGACGCGAGTATACGTTTGTGTAATGTACTAATGCTAATGAATATATTAATGCATTTGAATGTATTACATACCAATAGCAACAGACAAATATATGAAGTGAAGCTTCACATCAGATATACACGCACATTACCAAACACACAGATGCACTCATACACAAACATACCCCCACATACACACACACATGCTTACTTGTGTGTAATAAGTACATATCCTTCTACATGTATGCATGCTGGCTTCCATAAGAATGTGTTCATTTCAGCTAGCAAGCTACAATGTGGACACTCTCAGAACGTCACAGCGAGAGGCTTAGCCATTTAGATGTAAAGGACTCATCCATGAGGTTCTGTTCATTTTCCATTCTGTAAGAGTAAGCTAATGATGCGACGAATGCATTGCGCTGCTTAGGGAACTGGGCTTGCGTTCGATTCAAAAGCTTCAGATTCGATTCCCAGTGCTGCATTGCTTATGGAACTGGGCTTGCGTTCGATTCAAAAGCTTCAGATTTGATTCCCAGTACTGCCGTGCTTATGGAACTGGGCTTGTGTCCGATCCAAAGTTTTCAGATTCAATTCCCAGCATTGCGATACTTAGAGAACTGGGCTTGTGTTCGATTCGAAGGCTTCAGATTCGATTCTCAACATCGCAATGCTTAGAGAACTGGACTTGTGTTTGATTCAAAGGCTTCAGATTCGATTCCCAGTATTGCATTGCTTATGGAACTGGGCTTGTGTTTGATTCAAAGGCTTCAGATTCGATTCCCAGATGGGGAGCTGTCTTTGTCCCCTTGAACAAGGTACTTAACCTGAATTAAACCTTCAGTAGATGTCCAGCTGTATAAATGGATTGCATGTAAAACAATGCAAGCTGTGTAAGTCAGTCTGGATAAGAGTGTCTGCAAATGTTGTGTAAAAATGTTACATTTAGGGTCGATTTGTAAATTCCACTTTCTTATGATACAAAATGCATGTTTGTAGGTTACCACACCCTTGACCGTTAGGTAAAATACATTTCTTAGCTTTTTCGTGTGTAACTGCAGCCAATAAGCCATGTGGAAACAAAGATGCTTCTGATTGGCCATTAAAACTGAGATTAGATATAATTACCTATATTGTAGAAATGTGGCTGTCAGCCAAAGTATAGGTGAGCACTCATTTGCGACAGGATTGTGACATCACAGTCATAATGGTGGGGGCGGGACAGGTGGGCGTTGCTGCAGGATTATGACATCACAGTCATAATGGAGTGGGCGGGACCGATGGGCGTTGGGTTTCTAAGCACCAGTGGATCCTACCTCCCCGCCTCGTATTGTTCTATTAGACGTTAGTATCACAGGCCAAACCAAGTTAAGGGGGTGTGGATGGGGGTGGGGGGTGGAGAGGAGTTCCAGAATCACCAGCTGATCCTCTTAAAGCAGCCTGTCTCTAGAAATAGCCCCTTTGTGGCAGCCCAGTCTGGATCAGGTGTCCTTATCTCATTGTGTGAGGCGCTGGTTTTCTCCTCTTCATCCGCATAATAGGATTGGAGCCATTACAGGGCTGTTTACAGGCAGGGTGATTAAGCACCTATGAGACCTGCGGTAGGAGTGGGGGGAGGGGGGGGGGGCATGATTTAAATCATTGGAGTCTTAGACCTGGGAAATTTAAGATCCTCCACAACAACAGCTCAAGGGTTTGCACAGAGACTGACACACAGTGAGTGTGTGTGTGTGTGTGTGTGCGTGTGTGTGTGTGTTTGTGTGTGTGTGCTTTCTTTCTCACTATACACACCTTCACCGTATATGCTGACACAGCTTTGCAAACGGGCCATGGACCAGGTCAGTCTGGATGGATCAGTGTGGGTGGAGTGAGGGGGTTTTAGTGGGTCAGTTTGGGTGGGGTGAGGGGGTTTGAGTGGGTTTGGGCGGGGTGAGGGGATTTGAGTGGGTCGGTTTGGGGTGAGGGGGTTTGAGTGGGTCTGTGTGGGGTGAGGGGGTTTGAGTGGGTTGGTTTGGGGTGAGGGGGTTTGAGTGGGTCGGTTTGGGGTGAGTGGGTTTGAGTGGGTTTGGGTGGGGTGAGGGGGTTTGAGTGGGTTGGTTTGGGGTGAGGGGGTTTGAGTGGGTTTGGGTGG
The DNA here is from genome assembly GCA_039654925.1 of Anguilla pacifica. Lineage (NCBI taxonomy): Eukaryota > Metazoa > Chordata > Actinopteri > Anguilliformes > Anguillidae > Anguilla > Anguilla pacifica. Next base: position 36,441,681 of record CM077297.1, read on the forward strand.
GGTGAGGGGGTTTGAGTGGGTCGGTTTGGGGTGAGTGGGTTTGAGTGGGATTGGGTGGGGTGAGGGGGTTTGAGTGGGTTTGAGTGGGTTGGTTTGGGGTGAGGGGGTTTGAGTGGGTTTGGGTGGGGTGAGGGGGTTTGAGTGGGTCGGTTTGGGGTGAGTGGGTTTGAGTGGGATTGGGTGGGATGAGGGGGTTTGAGTGGGTTTGGGTGGGGTGAGGGGGTTTGAGTAGGATTGGCCGGTCGCAGATGCAGTGTATTCTCAGGTTGTGTTCAGGGGGCAGTGTGGATTAGGAGAGACAGAGGGAGAGGAGAAGGAAAATGGAGGGGGTGCTCAGATCTCAGATGTGAGCGAAGAAAGCTCCTGTGGAGAAGGGGTTTGTTGGGGGGGGGGGGGGTCAGGCCCTTGGGGGCTGATTTCTTTCTGCCCAGTGGGAGAGTCACCTGAGCCTGAGGAGGGCGTCGGGGTGGGGCTCACCTGTCAAGGGGGGGGGTGTTCACCTGTAGGCTGAGACCAGCGTTTGTGAGAGAGAAACAGATGCAGATGCTCATAAAGGGCAGTGGGGGGGGCATCTCCCTTAACCCCCCCCCCCCATTAGCACAGGGTGAGGTTCCTCCATCTGTTTTCTCATTTAATGTGTCAATGCACTTTGTATTCAGTGATGTAGACATCTCACATTGGTCAGTTTGGTAAGCAAGTTAAAGAAAGGGCTGTTCTGATCTACACCGCTTCTGGTATTTGTTCTGCTACTGTTCTGTTGAATAAGTACCGGTTTTTAAAAATTAAACAAGATTGTACTGCCCCTCTTGCCTGTTTGCTTTAAAATTGCATGCATTTGGTCAGCAGTCACTGTCACCCAGAGCAACATGGTTCATACAATAAGGCTGTCATTACAAAAACCTATTCTGTTATAAATGCAATGGCAGGTGTAAGTAAAGCTGAAATGCTAATATTATGTCATACATTAGCTTCAAGGGAAGCAGCTGTACAGTAGTACCTGAAGACCACTGAGTGTGAGATTGGAGAGAGAAGCATTCTGGGTACTGTAGTCATAACCCTTTTTCTTGTGAGGAATGGTTGCTGCTGTCTGACCATGGCTGTGACGGGAGTTATCTGCCTCCTGGTTCCTCCCCGCTGTTCCGTGCCTCTCACCCGTCTGTGTGCGTCCGTAGGGTTCTGGTACAGCCCGGAATGTGCCTTTCTCCGCCACTGCATCCAGAAGTCCCAGGAGAATGTGGAGGGCAAGGTGCAGCTGTCCGTCTTCAAGGGCCAGGTGTACATCATGGGGCGCGAGTCACCGCAGTCGCTCTACAACCAGGAGCTCGTCAGGTGAGGTGCGAGTGTGTGACAGCACGTACAGTTCTGTGTGTGTCAGTGTGTGACAGCACGTACAGTTCTGTGTGTGTCAGTGTGTGACAGCACGTACAGTTCTGTGTGTGTCAGTGTGTGACAGCATGTAGAGATCATTGTGTGACAGCACGTACAGTTCTGTGTGTGTCAGTGTGTGACAGCACGTACAGTTCTGTGTGTGTCAGTGTGTGACGGCATGTAGAGATCATTGTGTGACAGCACGTACAGTTCTGTGTGTGTCAGTGTGTGACAGCACGTACAGTTCTGTGTGTGTCAGTGTGTGACGGCATGTACAGTTCTGTGTGTCAGTGTGTGACAGCATGTACAGTTCTGTGTGTGTCAGTGTGTGTGTGAGAGTGTGTGACAGCATGTACAGTTCTGTGTGTGTGTGTGAGTGTGACAGCATGTACAGTTCTGTGTGTGTGTCAGTGTGTGACAGCACGTACAGTTCTGTGTGTGCGTGAGTGTGTGACAGCACGTACAGTTCTGTGTGTGTGTCAGTGTGTGACAGCACATACAGTTCTGTGTGTGACAGCATGTGCGGTTCTATGTGTGTCAGTGTGTGACAGCAGGTACAGTTCTGTGTGTGTCAGTGTGTGACAGCATGTACAGTTCTGTGTTTGTCAGTGTGTGTGTGAGAGTGTGACAGCATGTACAGTTCTGTGTGTGTGTGTCAGTGTGTGACAGCACGTACAGTTCTGTGTGTGTGTGTCAGTGTGTGACAGCATGTACAGTTCTGTGTGTGTATGTCAGTGTGTGACAGCACGTACAGTTCTGTGTGCGTGTGTAAGTGTGTGACAGCACATACAGTTCTGTGTGCGTGTTTGTCAGTGTGTGACAGCACGTACAGTTCTGTGTGTGTGTGTGTGTGTGTCAGTGTGTGACAGCCCGTACAGTTCTGTGTGTGTGTGTATCAGTGTGTGACAGCACGTACAGTTCTGTGTGTGTGTCAGTGTGTGACAGCACGTACAGTTCTGTGTGTGTGTGTCAGTGTGTGACAGCACGTACAGTTCTGTGTGTGTGTGTGTGTCAGTGTGTGACAGCATGTACAGTTATGTGTGTGTCAGTGTGTGACAACACGTACAGTAACAGTGTATCAGTGTGTTAATACAGGCACAGTGCTCTTAGCAACCTAAGTGGCTCCCCCCAAAAAACCTGCAGTATTGTTGGGTTACCACTAGGTGGCTCCAGCTCAGCTGCAGCTCTGTGCTCTGAGCCGCGAGATACACAATGCGATGAAGAACAAAGCGTCCGCAGCCTTGGAGAGCGCAGCAGCATCATGGTGCGCTCGTCTCCGCGATGAACCACCTCTCAGGGAGCCCATATCAAAGCCCCCGCTAAGAATAAAGGCCTAAAATGTCACCGCCGTTTTTTTTTTTTTTTTTTTGAAGAGCGCACTTTTCCGAGTGTTTGGCAGCAATTGAAAGCAGCGCGCTGACTGCGTGGTGCCGCCTTCATACGGACGTTAGCGGAAGGTTACCGCTAACCACTTGAGTTCTATTCTTCAAGCCGTATATGAGTGCAGTGGCAGTCTGTTCATTTGAAACAAACAATACGCTGTTCAGACAAGGGCAGACACTGACAGCAGCTTACTTGAGTTTCAGTCAAAAGAAAAGCTGCCATTTCGTACCTGATTTCATTCGCTATTATTAAAATTTTCCGTAAGGAGGAGAATTAAAAGAATATACGATGAATTTTCTGCATATAGACCTGAGAGAGCCATTTGTAGCCCTGTTGTTAGTGATATGTATTGATCTCTGACCTTTGACCTTCCAGCATGGACGTGCAGGGAGACTACGACCCCTGTGATGCGTCGGGATTCATCAGGGTCAATGCCGTGAGGTGTGTGGTGCTATCAGTGAATGTGGCGCTGGATAGGGCACAAGAATAATCATTATTATAATCATAATAATAATAATAATAATAATTGTAATAATAATAGTCATAATAATAATAATAATAATAATAATAATAATAATAATAATAATAATAATAATAATAATACTTGCCTGTAATTGTCCCTCTGTGTGATCTGTGTCACAGGTTGAAGGAGTACCACCGCCTGCAGGGTGATCCTCAGCCCAAAAATTGAGAGGGCGAGCTGGGGACCCCGCCAGACCCCACATTTTCTGCCTGTACTGTAGGTTTGGGTTGCCTGTGTAACGTGCCCCCCCCCCCCCCCACCACCAAAGAGGAATGACCTCTGGTGCCCGGTGGCTTGGCGGAAGGTTTTTTGTAGTAGAGTAAAAGATGATTAAAATCATTTCCAATAAAACTATTCCTTTGCAATTTTTTATGTGGTGCTGGGAGGGGGGGTGAGACACTGTGGGGGGGGGGGGTGTCACTGTGTGGGAGGGAGGTGAGACACTGTGGGAGGGGGATGTGACACTATTTTGTCAACTAGTTAAGGAGGATTCTATCTTATTTATTTGATAAATGTAATGCCTTCTCCAGAGGTTGTCATTTGTATTCCAAAATTATTACTGTCTTAATAGCACAATAACTTAACAAATGGACATATGGGGAGAAATTAGATGAAGAAAAAAACACCTGTTGCGACTACTTTTTCTTGTGGAATCTTTGTCTTGTATTGTTGCCATTGACTTACATTAAAACGGGTGGCTGAGATGCCTATCCTGGAGCCAACCGCACTGGCGCTAGGGAGCAACGTCTCTCAACAAGACAGAGTTTCAAAAACGCAGCCCGGTTTTGGCCGCTTGGGTGGGGCGGTTTCAGCTGTGGAGAGAGCAGCAATGGAACAGTCTCAGAGGGCTGATGGGTATTGTAGTTTCTGCTCCCATGGCCTGAGCCTGTGAAGAACAGGACCCACACTGATGAACAGGAGGCTATGTGGGTTGCTGTTTACACATGTCTGCTCCGGATCTCTTTTATGAATGATGGCGGGTCCCATAAACTGCAACGTGCGTTGATTGGCGCCAGAGCCGCTCTTCACTTTCTCGAACTGTACGCGAGTGGCAGACCGGCCGGCAGCGGTGCGGCATCATCCCCTGGGTGGCGACGCCCGGCGGGAGGTCACCATCGCATCTCCCCCCCTCCCTCCCCCCCAGCTTTCGGCTGCACCGTGGGGGGGGGGGGCTCTGTCTGTTCAGCCAACTCTGCAGGTGTCCTCAGCCCCCCTGTCTAATTAGAGCACAACCCCGTCTGTGTGTGTGAGAGAGAGAGAGAGAAGCAGAGAGAGAGAGAGAAAGAGGCAGAGAGAGACAGAGAGAGGCGGAGAGAGAGAGACAGAGAGAGGCGGAGAGAGAGAGAGACAGTGAGAGAGAGGGGCAGAGAGACAGAGAGAGAGAGTGAGTGAGAGAGAGAGACAGAGAGGCAGAGAGAGAGAGTGAGAGAGAGAGAGAGAGAGACAGAGAGGCAGAGAGAGAGAGGGAGAGGGGCCCTTCACAGCAGACCCCATGCACGCCCTGCTCCAGCTCCTGTTGAACAGTGCACAGCTCTTCTGATGAGGCCTGTGTAGAGGCCGAGGCCTTAGAGCTCCGGTCAGTGATTTGCCCGTCACATGACACTGATAGAGATGCACCTGATTCGCTAGAGGTCTTATGTGTGACCATCCGCCGCCTACGGACTACTTTAGATTTCATTTTTGTGTTCTTTGTGAAGAGCTGTGAGAATCTTAGACCTTTAGTCCACATAAACATCCATCCACTGGCACAGGGTGAAGTTACCCTTTACTGCAATCACGTACACGCAAATGCACACACATATACGTTCCTTGTGTGCATGTGTATGTGTGTGTGTGTGCGCACTGAAAAAAATGCATCATTGGATAAAACTGAAATTTTACTCTTGTTTTTGTTAAATCTGTATTTTTTAGGTTTATTGAAATGAACCTACATTTTTCTATTGAGAACACCTAAAAAATATAGGTGTGACAAATTGTAAAGTAAAGATTTTAGGTTTGTCTGATGAAACCTTTTTTTTCAGTGTATCTGCTTCTGGTATTCTCTCTTTACTGGTAAAACAAATTTATAATTAACATCTGCTCCAAACAATGGCTTTAAAAAGAGTGACCATTTATCGAGCAGCGAGAACGGCAGCGGAAGGGTCCCCATAGACGCTCGCTGGTTGGCTGGAAAGCGCGTTTTTCTACAGCTCTGTGCCTGAAGAGCGAATGCGTACGCACCCTTTGAGCACGGAGAAAGGTTAAAGGTCACTGCACAGGTGGGACCATCAATGGCAGAGATGGAGAGAGAGAGAGAGAGAGAGAATGACGGAGGCATGAGGGTGCCTTTAAAGAGCGAAAGACTGAAAGGAGAAAAAAAGCGAGATGCGGAATGAAGGAGTGAGAAATGAAATGCGAAAGAGCGGCGGTGGGGGTGTGTGGGAGCGCGGTGGAACAGGTTGGCCCACAGAAATGTAAATTATCCCTTTAAAGCGGCGACAATGCCTTCGCTCCATTAACGGCCTTTTCTGTTAAGCGACATAATTTCAATCAACTGTTGCCTCCACCCAAGGACATGTTTTTTTTTCCTTTGAAAGAACACCGAGCTGAAAAGGAGTGACATAATGGTTCTGAAAGGAAAGATTCTGTTTACAAAAGGAAAATGTGATCTAAAGTCTTTGCCGGCTACGCTATTTTGCAGAATTATTTTCATTTTATTTCATTTGGCTAATCGGTTCCAGTCGGATCTGATGTCAGTTTGGGTTTTACTAAGAGTGAACACAGCAAAAGCCTATATATGATTTTAGGCTTATGAAAACCCATAAAAAATTGCTGTAACTATGCCCCGTGTGCTGCTGTATGTTTTAACTGTGAATCAGCTGTGTCCTGTTTGTATCTAACATACCTGCTATAACTGTACATGATTGTGATCCTGACCAAGGCAATGTTTTTGACCACTGTTTTCAGATATACTGAAACAGAAACATGAATAATATGTGGGTAGACGGTTCCATATTATGTTTTAAAAAGCTTGCATTTTTTATGTTTCACGTGCAGCTGCTTTTTAACTTCGTGATTTTTATACATTGTGCGGTGGAAAAAGTGTGTATCCTACCCCGTGTAATTTTAGTCACTGCTCCACTAGAGGGCGCGCATTCAAACAAGGAACTGTACCTTGATCTGAACTGTTAACTTTAATTATTATGCACGTGTCTTCCCATTTTATTGCCGGGAATACAGAACTTTAGACCGCGAAAGCAACACAAGCATAGACTTTAGACGACTTGACAGCCAGCTATCTGTAAAAGTGAGCAATGTACCAATATTGAGACTTCATTTTTGAGAAAACATGTACAAAAGAAAGTGAGCTGCCTGAATTTTCACCATCAAAAATGAGACACTGAAGACCATCACAACCGTGTCCGTCAGATAATAACTGCCGCTCAGCGCATCAGACCTGGTGACTGGTGGACTCCCATGGAACCGTCTCCTATCAGAATGCTGACAGCCATAGATTTCTCTGCAGTTCCTTGACATTGTAGAAAGTCCCACTGCTTTAATAGTACATTACAGTCTGTCAGCAGACGCTCTTGTCGAGAGCCATTCACAGCAAAGTGACAACACAAGAGCATTCCTCCCTTTCAGCCTTCATAGAGCACGGACAGGAGAAGTGGATAATGCAGAAACTTCACCTCGTCAGTCAGTAGGCACTTCAGACAGACTAAATGATGAAGAAAGACAGGAAGGAAGGATGCTTCTGCAGAGTGTTCAGACAAGGTCCTTCTGCAAAAGTGACGTATCATTCTCTGTAAGATGGTAGGAGACGTCATGCTTGCCTGCCAAGACTAAACTCCAACTTTGAAACGCATAGATGACTTCCGGTCAAGACTTTTCCGCCATTATTCAAAACAGCGAATAAAGCAACTTCACTGGTCTTTAATAATACGGAATCAGCTATATAATTTTGACACATCCTCCATGTTTCATAGAATATTTTTCCTTATTCTCAAAGGAAATTATCCTTTATAATTGCAGCTTTCTGTATGTTCTTTTTTTAAAATTTGTTCAGATTTGATCCAACCAGGCAACAGTCTTACCTGTCAGCTCGTTGAGAGGCGATCGCACAAACAGCACAATTTAGCTGTAATATCCTCACCACACTGGGACTCACAGTAATCTGGGCCAGTTTTGCAGAGCTGAGAGACAGAGGGAGAAGAACAGGAGGGAAGAGAGAGAGAGAAGAACAGGAGGGAAGAGAGAGGGAGAAGAACAGGAGAGAAGAGAGGGAGAAGAACAGGTGGGAAAAGAGGGAGAAAAACAGGAGGGAAGAGAGGGAGAAGAACAGGAGAGGAGAGAGGGAGAAGAACAGGTGGGAAAAGAGGGAGAAAAACAGTAGGGAAGAGAGAAGGAGAAGAACAGGGGGAAGAGAGGGAGAAGAACAGAAGGGAAGAGAGAGGAAGAAGAACAGGAGGGGAGAGAGGAAGAAGAACAGGAGAAAAGAGAGAGGGAGAGGAACAGGAGGGAAGCGAGGACGAGAAGAACGGGGAGGAGAGAGAAGGAGAAGAACAGAAGGGAAGAGAGAAGAAGCGCACGGTGACCAACTCCAGAAAGGAAGGTGGACGAAAACATCTGTCATTTTCACCGAGGAGACTGTTGTGATGGATTCATTTGTAACGGCTGTAGCTGGATGTGGAGAGGAGGGGAGTTCAGCTAGTGTGGATGCTGCCCTTGTGTGTCGTCTGTTTGCAGGGAAAAGGCTAATCATTTTCACCTCTCCATCTCCTGACTCTTCTCTGCAGTGTCATGACTGGCCTCCTTAACCCTGTAGTGGTTAACCCAGCAGTGTCCTCCTTAACCCTGTAGTGGTTAACCCAGCAGTGTCCTCCTTAACCCTGTAGTGGTTAACCCAGCAGTGTCCTCCTTAACCTGTAGTGGTTAACCCAGCAGTGTCCTCCTTAACCCTGTAGCGGTTAACCCAGCAGTACCCTCCTTAACCCTGTAGCGGTTAACCCAGCAGTGTCCTCCTTAACCCTGTAGCGGTTAACCCAGCAGTGTCCTCCTTAACCCTGTAGTGGTTAACCCAGCAGTGTCCTGCTTAACCCTGTAGCGGTTAACCCAGCAGTGTCCTGCTTAACCCTGTAGTGGTTAACCCAGCAGTGTCCTCCTTAACCCTGTAGTGGTTAACCCAGCAGTGCCCTCCTTAACCCTGTAGCAGTTAACCCAGCAGTGTCCTGCTTAACCCTGTAGTGGTTAACCCAGCAGTGTCCTGCTTAACCCTGTAGCGGTTAACCCAGCAGTGTCCTGCTTAACCCTGTAGTGGTTAACCCAGCAGTGTCCTCCTTAACCCTGTAGTGGTTAACCCAGCAGTGTCCTCCTTAACTCCTTAACTAGTGGTAACATCCCCCAACCCTACTGGGGAGAATTTTCCCCTCTGCATCTGACAGTGCATAGAAGGGAAACAGGCGTAATGGCCAAACTCCAGACCTTTCAGAAATATCTCTCTGCTGATGTCACGTCTATGGTGGGGCCTACCACTCCTGGACAAAAAGTTTCTGTTTGTAAAGAAAGAAAATGAGCTAGGCACACAGTAACCGGTGTCCCAACCTCAGTCACGTAATGTAGAAGGCAATGTTCTGGGGTAATTGTTCGAAGCAGAACCTTGGTTTGTATGAATCTGTTTAATGAGAAAGAGAGACCATGCCTCTCCTCCCCTCCATCATAGACACACTCTGAGACCAGAACTGCTTCAGGTGAGGGCTGGGAAGGAGGAACAGGAGGCATCATGCGTGAAACCATACTCCCGCGCCCTGTTCTCCTGTCTGCATATTGATTATACACTAAGCGGCAGCCTATTCACATAGCCATTACAGTTACAAATAGCTCCCAGCTACTTCTCTGTCATTAATATGGGAAACAGAGACAGGTGGTTTGGTGCAATGTGATAAATTCATGTCTGTGAGTGTGGATTCATGCATGTGTGTGTTCTCGGGAGGGGGGGGTGAGTTGTTACTTGTAAAAAAAAATGTTAAATGTTTCTGTTCAGCACTAGAATGATGTTGTTTAGCATCTGGAGTAAGCAAATGCAAAAGGAACCCATCAATTTTGAAATACTGCTACTGGATATATTTTAATGTCATTGCTGCTAGCTTGCAGGCTGATTGTTTTCCACACCATGAATTATCAGCCATTGTGCTACTTTTTATGCTTAGTCAAAGCATATTTCATGTTTTTTTCTTGTTTTGTTTGTGTGGAAGACCATGGTTTATATAGGCACATAATATTATGTATAGTTCACAAAAATGTATCCATGTAAACACACATAGACACTCAAACACACAGACACTCACACACATAGACACTCACACACATTCAGCTCTAGGCCACGCTATAGATGAGAGGAGCTTTTTCTTGCATGAGCTCAGGTTCAAATCCCCAAATCTTAACTGAAGACCCAAGGGGCCCGACAGGATTGGAGCAGACTGGGGGGTAAACTTGACACTCAAGTAGCCCCTTGTGGGGAAAGCCCCCCCCCTCCCCCGCAAGCCCCCAAACTCATCTAAGGGAAGTGGGTGTTGACTAACTGGCAGGGTTCCCAAATCCTCACACCTGCTTTAGATACTGCCCCCCCTCCCTCCACCCTCCCACTGTGGGAGCAGTTGTCCCGGTGTATAATTGTTCCTAACACCCGACAGGGCTTTTGATGCCAAAATTTCACTTAGCGGTTCCCAACCCATCCTGACGACTGGGTCCAATTTTCCAAGCCACATGTTAGCAATAGGCGAGCAGAACGAGACTGCTCTCAGGTTGCATGGGACTTCTTCATTAGGAAGTGTCAGTCTCAGTCGAGGTAATGGCAACTGCCCCCCCCCCCCCCCCCCCGAGCCCCCTACCCCCCTCCCTTTTCATTTTCTTCTCCCCTCTTTGGAGGTGATAAAATGCCTGAGGCTAATGGGTCTAGAAACCGGATACTTCTGTGTGAATCACCAGTGGAGGCCCAGCAGGCCTACATTCGAAAATGGCCGTTCTCAGCTCTCATCTCTTCTCAAAGGACAGGGGAGCACCACGCGGCCATGCTCAACGTCATTTAAAAAAAATCCTTCCCCCATTTCTCGCCACACAGTTTGGAATAGCCAGTCAGATTTTATCAGCGCGACTTCCCGCAGCCTTGGCTGCGAGCGTGGGCGAGCGTGGGCGAGCGTGGGCACGCGTGTGCTGTCTGCCAACATGTGGCTCGCGGGGAGATGCTTCACGCGCAGCTCGACTAGCGGGGATGCGGACGCCCGCTCCATTGTCGGATTTCTGTTCTTGTGCTACTTCTGAATAAAATGAATAAATAAAACCTGGCCAAACTGTTGCTGATAAAATCTAAAGTACGGCCGCAATGATAACATCTCAAGCACAATTCAGTGACAGTATTTTCGGGTAAAAAAGATGTGTCGTTGAAATGACTTCAATAGCACAAGCATTTCCAAAACCAAGTTGTGGGTTTTTGTGAGAAATAGAAAAACTTTGCTGTAACAAGACCTGACATTAAAAATGTTGTGTGCCTGAGACTTTCCTTCTGCAGCAGGTCATTTCTTGGTCAGAATATTAGGTTTACAAGATTTCGGGATGCAGGAACTGTTTTGCATAAACAGGCCTGAAAATTGGTGGCATTAAAATTAATTTTCATCTCAGTAAAAAAATAAGAACCCCAAACATCTGCCAGATGGGACAGTGTAGACGTTTCCACATGTTTCCACGGGTCAATCACAAGGTCAGAAAAAAACAGTTCAACGTCTGTCGTGCCTCTGTTGTGTGAGTATTGATGTGTCTGTGGAGTAATCTTTTTCTGAAAAGCATATTGCATCCAGTCTGTGTTCGCAAGGACAGTTGTAGGCCTGCAGTACCATGCATTGTCGCACTCATAAATTTACCCAGTAGCGCTGCAGGACAGTGCAGATTTAGATTTAATACATGGCATGGATGAAAAATGGCCAAGGTCAGTTCTCTGGAAAATATTCAAAATGGTACAAAAATTCAAATTCCAAGAGCCTTGATTGACAGGGCCCTTCAAAAAATTGTGCAGGGATGGGGTGGCCTGGGGTGGTGGGGCCCAACAAGAGATCTTTAGTTACTGTGTGAACTGGACTTAATGTGTTCATGGCTATGAATAACTGTTACATAATGAGTATTGCACTTCATTGGACCAGTGTTTGTAGTTGTTCCAATGACCTTCGGAACACTTATCGTACGTCGCTTTGGATAAAAGTGTCTGCCAAATAATGTAATGTAATGTAATCTTTTCATGGGACCCAAAACCCCTGGTGGCATGCCTGATCACTATAAGGATATGTTTCTTTTTTGTTATACATCCAATGTTTAAATGTTTTTGGAAAACAACAATTCTGGGATTAGTCAATGGCAAGATTCGGGAACTCAGACAATGGCAGGTCTCTAAGCAGTTTACTGTGGTTTATCAGTACATAGACTCACAGAAGCAGAATGAAACCCACACACCAAAGCCATCTCAATTATGAGCCCCACTTTAACTTTGGCATTTACCTCTCCTCTTCTGTCTACATTTGGCAGTACTCATCTGTTCCCAATTGGCCTAGGTCTCCTGCATGTGTGGGGCATATGGTGTGTGTGTGTGTGTGTGTGGCGGGGGGAGGGGGGAGGGTGAGACATATCTTGGTTCCTGCTCTTCATGGTCTGACATGTAAGTGAAATGCAGGTTTTATACTGCATTCTAGTGTCTGTTTTCATGTCACACCACTACATCAACACATAACTGTCATATAAAAAAAAGTCAGACCATGAAACACACTTCTGAAATAAGAAATCAACAGCCTACATCCATATTCATTAACCTTTTTACATTTTGTCTTCCATTGCATGAAGTGTAACAGATCTTGCTAATTAGAATAGTCAGGCGGGGTATGTTCGAACTACACTTGACAACTGAAAAATGTGTCATTTGTACAAGAATTACTTGTTAAATATAATAAAAATGCATTTAACTGTTACGACCACAGCAAATGTTCAGCGCAAAAAACACTTCAGCTACTTTGTTCACCTAGTTTAGTAATTATAGTTTGGTGGTCGAAAACTACATTGAACTTGTTACAAGTACTAGGAATCTATATAACCAAAACAGTCCCTGGTCGGGGAAAAAAAATACTTTCCATAAATACGGTATTTTATAAGTTTAGAACGGAGGAGGGGGAGGGTAATGACATCGCCCGCCCCTCGCTCTCCTTCCGGTCGGCTCCTCTGGGAACAAACCACGTGACTTCTGAATACGCTCTATCATTCAATCGTTTCGCTCCTTCTCGCGAGAGTGGCTCTCGCGGTGTTTCTTGTCTGACAGTTTCCGCTTCCTGGGGTCGGCGCGTGCTGCTTCTTGCTCGCTGGTCTGGAGTTTTTTTTCTTCCTTGTGGTGCGTTGCTCGGAGCTGCTGTAGGGATGATGATGATGGCGGAGCTGGTGCAGGGACAGGCCTCGGTGGCTCAGCCCGGAATGAAAGCAGACGGTTTCGCCGACGCTTTACATCGAGCCCGACAGGTAAATGCGGTTAGGAGGAAGGGATTCGTACGAAATTCAGGTGGGAGTTGAGCTCGGCCTTTCGGAATGGGGGGAGGAGTGTACTTTTAAAACCACATAGCTTAACCCCCCCTCTCCCTCCCAAGAAAACACACTCGACACACTTATCATGCTGGCTAACTTGCTACCTACTTAGCGGGCAGCACAGTATCCAAGTGTTTGAGCTTGCATTACCGTACATACAGAATTATGACCCCAGGGTCAAGCAATGTACACGACGCATTTTGTATAATTTTACCGAGTTGGATAGCGAAACAGCTGGCTAATAGGTAGATGATTAACGTAGATGGCTGGCTGGCTAACTCGCTACAAAGCTAACAAACAACTTCCAGGGCGTTGAAGTGGGATCAACTTAAAAAAACTGCAACCTGTTGTTAAGACCCAGAAGTTGTGATCGCTCGGTGGCTCGCAAACTAGCTGTGGCCTAGTTTCATAAACTAGCTACGAAGTCGATAAGCTAGCCAGTTAGCTAAGGAGGTGTTCATATATCGCCAGTCTTTAGCTTGGTCTCATGTGCATGCACCCAAGAAGATGTAACTGTAATTTAATTTGTGAAGTAAGTTTTCAGTCTACACCGTTTGAGCGTAAACAGTTGTGACCAGATAACGGCGAACACATACTTGTGGCGCTGGGTACCTGACCAATGAGCTTGGTGTCTTAGTGGAATCTTTCTATTTCGCTAGCGCAAGCTAACTAGCAGTTTGGTTTGGTAGCGAACCTGGCTAGCTACACAGTTGTCCGGTTATTCCGGGCTCATTCCCATAGCTAAGCCTTTGTTAAAGTAAAATGTAAAATGCTAAAACAAATCATTAGAGAGTGTTAAAAGTTTGAAAAAACACGTGCATGCTGGAAGTAGGTGTGCCGTGAGTGGTCAGCATATTGGCCATTAACCTAGACCCCCTTGTTAGCTGAAGAATGCTACAGCAAGCCACCCGTCTGGCTCTGATTATGAAAGTTTGCTAACCTCCTTCCATGCTATGTAATAACTAACAGAACACGCACGCAGCACTGAAACGAGTTAACGTGAGTGGTGACACTATTCCACAGACGGCATCGTGTGCATTTCTTTAATGCAAACTTTAAATAAGCCGTGCTGACCCTGTGTTTGTTTGTTAGCACTGGCGGCTCAACGCAAGGCCCGATTCGGCACCAAGCGTGTAGCAAACGACTGGTTTGCTGTTGCGATAACGCGCTTGCAACACATGGCGCCCTATTTTCCACCTTAAAAACTTGTAACGGCCAACCTCATTAATTTCATGATCCGCAAAATTCTGTCAACTTTATCAACAACATAACTGAAATAGTTACCTAGTCTTTCGCGGAAACTACCAGGATATTAAGGCTTTTTTATGTATGTTAAATCTTCATTGGTGACAATAGAGGTTCTTAAAACCTGTCCTAAGTAGTTTCTTCCTTGTAAACAATAATTGCAAGTGCGTGGCTGTACGTTTTGGACTCCGGGGAACACAATGGCAAATATCCAGTTCGCGTTCGGAATGGGTGCGTAATTTAACCATAATGAGGAAACTGGTCTAACTAGTTAACTTCCATTTTGCTTTTGAGAAAAAAGAAGCCGTCGTGGCATTGCATCATATACTCAATGTTGGTCGCAAATTTCCTTGCCCTGTCAGTCAGTTTAGTCAAAATACCAGGCCTATTTGAATCATGGATTTTGCGCAACTGTCGTTATGACATGAATTTTAGCGGCGGAGGGGGTGGTACTATGGGGATAAAGTTGCCCCGTTGTTGAACTTTGAGGTTCAGAAACAACCAGTAACTTGGTTTATACACCTTTAATACAAATCGGCTATATTACGTAATGGTTGCATTTGACAACTGGAGAAATATGTAAACCTGTTTTAGCTCCTATTTTATACTTGAACCCGTTATATAGCTGGACTGTCTGCAAATGGGTGTTATGCTTAAGGGTCCGTGGCAGACTCACATTATTTAATTTACATGTTAGCCTTATGCAGAAGATTTGCACAGCTTTTCTTCTTTTACATGCAGTGCACTTATACAACTGGATGTTTACAGAAGCAGTTGGTTGAGTGCCTTGGTCAAGGACACAGCAGCAGCGCCTCAGCTGGAAATCAAACCCACTAGCATTGAGTCTTGCAGGTAGAGATGGGATCATGGATTGGGATTTGAACTTGCAACCACCTGGTTTCCCTCTGCTTTACAAAATCTATTTTCCTGTCTCTGCCCCTTTAGGTTTGTGAGTTAGAGCTTGTATAACATGAAAAACCAGATGCAGCTGAATAGGATGAATTGTACATCTACACCATTGTTTATTTCAAGTATGACTAAAGCCAGCAACCACACCCAAATTGTCTTTCTTTTCTAATATTTTCTTTATGTTGTAGCTTAGAGCTCCAGTTACAAATTATCTATAAATGATCTCAAAATGTCCATTTTTTAATTTCATTAAGAAAATGGTCAGCATATTTGCCTCAAGTCGTTTAGCAGGCATTTTTTGACAGAGCAGCTTGAGTTGTTCGACCTGAATTGTGCTCTGGTGTGTCTGTGCATTGTGATTGGGGGGGGGGGGGGGGGGGGGGGGTTAGGGTAGAGCCAACATTCAAATCTTTCCCTTTTAACCCCAAGTTGGAGAGCTGCACTGGTAGAACCGAGAGAACCACATTTCTCTTTGTAGAACCCTGTTTTCTTTGAAACTGAGCTCAGTAGTTTAACTAAATTTCAATATGTAAAAAGATTAAGGCAGTGCCTTTTAACTAAGTTGCATTAACTAATCAGCTCAGCTCTCTCCACCCGAGACCAATCCGCTTCAGCGCTGGATTCAATGTCACAGTTAGGCCGCCTGGGTAGTGTAGAGGTATAAGCACTTGCCTACCACCACGGAGACCTGGGTTCAATCCCCGGCACTGGTCAGACATTCCTACGAACACAGTTGGCAATGTTCACGGGTGGGAAACCGGTGAGGGTACGAGTCCTGATTATTGCATTAGCGACTCCTACTGGTAGGTCGGGGCACCTGTTCACGCTATCACCCTGATAGCGCGTGGAGGTTCACGCTATCAGGGTGATAGCGTGAACCTCCACGCGCGTTACAATCTCCCAGTGAAACTCCTCGCTGTCAGGTGAAAAGAAGCGGCTGGCGACTCCACATGTATCGGAGGAGCCATGTAGTAGTCTACACCCTCCCCAGACCAACAGAGGATCAACCAGGACTGTGTGATACACACGGGGAATTGGAATTGGTATAATGACTAAATTTGGGAGAAAATGGCAAAAAAAAAAAAGAATGTCACAATTAGCTTTTCACCTTCACCGTGGGGTAATGGGTCCTGATGCATGAGGGGAGATGGACAGTCATGTATGAACTGGCCAGTTAGCCTCTACTGATTTTTTTTTTTTTTGTGTCACAGCCCTGAAGGCTGATTGGTTTAGGAGGCTGCCTGCGTGTCTGTGTCGAGCTTGCCGCGGTGCCAGCCGTTAGCGTCCCTGGCCACTGACTCGGGCCGGGTTAAAGGTCACCGCGCTGCACCGCGGAAGCCCACGATCTGTACGGCGCGTGGATGGGGCGGCTGTCGTAAACCGATGGGGTCGAGCCCATCCGCACGAGGTCCACATCTGCGATTCTGGGTGCGGCTTTACGTCCTGGCCTGCGTGTTGCACAGGAGAAGGCTGGGCCGGGCCGGGACAGGCACAAGGCACGCTCAATCGCATACGCACGTTAACATAAGCCAACGAGGGCAGCTTCTCTCTTCTGGAATGCAGCAGAACCCCTTTTCTAGCGAATGTTGATTCTGAAAGGCGCTTTGTGGTAGTTTATGTCCGGTTGTTCACATCTCTGTGTGACTTAACGTTTAAAGCAGTGGTCTCAAACTCCGTGTGAAGAAGTGCCATGGAGGGCCGTGTGTAGAAGTGCCATGGAGGGCCGTGTGTATGCTGGTTTTTATTCCAGCCTCAGATCTTGATTACATAATTAGTTCAATGATTTGCTGAATTAGGGGATGCAGGTTTGCACCGAATGGTGACCCAACGTCTATGGTGACCCGACGTCTATGGTGCCCCGCATTGTCTAAATAAAAACTTGCTCATATTCTGTGCTTCAGTGCAGTTAAATGCGTATGGCTGAATGAGTAATTGGACTCGATTAAGGCAGCAGTAATTGGTTGGAATGAAAGCCCGCGTACACCCGGCCCTCCATGGCAGCGGGTTTGAGACCGCTGGTTTAAGGAAGGCGCCGATGTCCCTGCGCCGGTCGGGTTTGCGCTGGCGGTTCCAGCAGATTGGCCGGTCCGGGCGACCCGGTTCCGCCGTTTCGCGGAGCGCCACCCCGGGCCTGCTTCCGCCGCCGCGTGACGTCAGGACCGCGCGTTCGCCTGCGTTCCGTGGAGGCGTGGCCGCGTGATGTCAGGACCGTGCGCTCGCCTGCGTTCCGTGGAGGTGTGGCCGCGTCGCTCAAAGTTCCGCTGAGGTCGCACACCTGCTCGCCGCCCGTCACCCCCCCCCCCCCCCCAGCCACGGAGACGGCGGTAACACGGCGACCGCGAGCGTCTCGAACGCGCGTCCCGGGGCAGCTGCTCCGGCGGATCAACGCTCCGTCTTTTTTTGGAACCTTGAGTTTGTCGTTTTTATTTTGTTTTTGTTTTGGTCGTTAGGATATCCTGCCCTTTATCGGTCCCTGTTGCTGAGAAGCGTTCGATGGCAAACGCGTGCGCGGTGAACGCCTTTTACGTTTCATTTAGGCACTGAGCCGATACCGCTTACACAGCGACCTGCGAAGCTGGTTTGAAAAACTGAGTTTGCGTTGCTTCGGGTTTTTAATGCGGTAGTCGTGTCTCTGTGTGTATTTATGCTGGTTTGGGCAGATGTACGTGTGTGGCCCAGGCAGGCGGGCAGGTAGGGACCGGACACTCCCAGCTTCATAGCGGATTGAGCCGGTCCTGGTTTTGCTAGAAGCCGGTCAGTGAAACTGCCTGTTGGTGGTGCACAAGCCTACTTATGCTAAGGTCTGCTTATGGTAAGGTCTGGTTTGACTCGTATTGAAATGCATCAAGAGTTATTTCAAGCTCTGCTTGTCCCCACTGACAACAATTTTTGGGGTGGGGGTGGGGGTGGGGGTGGTGGGTAGAGCTGGGACCGCAGCCAAAGACATGCCCCATTTTACCTCTGGCCTCATACCGCGCTCAAAACATGTCTGTCCCCCGTCCCCCCGACTCCCCGGTAAACGATAGCTCCGCTGCCACTTTAAAATGCCCCCCCCGCCCCCTCCCCACACCGACACCGTGCCGGCGGCGGCCATGTTGCGTTTGGGCTCAACAGAACAGACCCGTCCTCTCTCACTGCAACTGCCTGTGGCATTTCCATGGTTACCAGCGGAACCCTGGCCTGCTTAAGCCCGCCCTGCTCCTGGAGAGTGGAAGCCATTGGCGTCCGGCCGTTTGAGTGACACGGTCGTGCTCCTCTCGTGACACAACAGAGCCCCAGTCCTGGGGAGCCCTGGCAGCCGGGCTCGGTCTGTGCCTGTAGAGAACGGCCTTTGGGGGGCGGAGTTACTCGGGGGGTCTGGTAAATTCGTTTTATCCAGTTTTATTGCATTTAACCCCCCACCCCCCACTCCACCCTGAGGCTCTGAATGAGCAGAGTGTTTTGTAGATGGAACCCAATATTGCACTGTTACGCGTTCTACAAGCGATCGCTCTCTCCGATATGGGAGTGTCTTATGTTGAAGCGGTTGGGAGGCTGGTTGGTGGGCGGGGTTGAGTTTTGGGCACGGCGGTGACGGAAGCGTAGTAACCGGCCTGGAAGACGCCGGGTCATCTGCCTCGGCCGCGGTGTGCACAGGGCTCCACGGTGCTCTCCTTTTAGGAGCACCTGGAAAAATGATTTAGAAGCACATCTATTTGGGATGCAGTAGTGTGCTCCTTGGAAAAACCTTTTAGCAGGGCGCCCTGGTTCATATCGAATCAGTTTCCACAGCAACAGCCAAGCTTTCAGAACATGGCTGCTTAAATCGACCCTGACAAGAATGAACTGAGCTGCAAATATATTGGGAATATATTTACTGAGATATTGTAATCCGGAATATATTGGTAAATGTACAAATTGTTGCTGCTTTATTATATTGCAGTTTTTTTTGTTTTTTTTTTAAAACAATGCATTGCGCGACATTTTTTAAAAAGCTGACGTATTTACAGTATATTGCAGTATGCTCCCTTTTCCGTTCCTGTAAATGGGGCTGAGTAGAGCAGTGTGTTTATAAACAGGCCCTGCATGTTCAGACTTTTATTAAAAAAAAGGATGTTTTTCTGCGTAAGTCTGCGTGGTAACCCAGCGGCGGCGAGCGCGCCGTCGCGCTGGGGAGTTTTTTCCGAGCGTGTTTACGTCCTCCTCCAATAACCTTCAGCCTTTCCTGGGCTCGTGATTTATCTCTGCCTCTGCATTGCTGCCATTCCAGCTGTACACTCTGGAGAAACAAGGTTTTAGCTTGCTGGAGGGGGAGAGGTGGAGTCAGTCTCTCTCTCTCTCTCTCTCTCTCTCTCTCTCTCTCTCTCTTGCTTCTGTCTGTCTCTCTCTCTCTCTCTCTCTCTCTCTCTCTCTCTCTCTCTCTCTCTCTCTCTCTCTCTCTCTCTCTCTCTCTCTCTCTCTCTCTCTCTCTCTCTCTCACACACAATTTCAATTTCAATTTTCAATTTCAAAGTGCTTTATTGGCATGACAAATATAGGCACTTGTGTTGCCAAAGCAGTGGTTATAACATACAACTATATACAATGAATCCGAGAATGTGAATTTGTTATATAAAAAATATAAAAATATATACAAAAATATCAGTAAGTGATGTTAGGTGTGTGTGTGTCTGACTATCTGTGTGTTGTGTGCATGAGTGAATATTATGTGTCTGCTTGTACGTGTGTATGCTGTGTGTAAATGTCACTCTCTGTCTCTCCATTTCGGTTCAATTGAAAAATGCTTAATTGGCATATACATTTTCAGTATTTCACATGCACGTGTTGCCAAAGCTGCACAAAACACATGACAATGTACATAAACTGAATTATAATATACATATAACGTATAATGTCTCCCCGTATGTCTGTGCCCCCCCCCCCCCCCCCCCAGAGAGTAGTACTGTTGGTGTGTGATGATGTCTGAAGATGTGGAAACGTAATTGGGCGCCGTGTGTCTTAACATTGCAGTGAAAACTGTCAATTTGACGGCAAATGGAGCACCCAATTCTCTGTAATGTTCTGTGAACCACGCACTTCTCACCAGACCCCCCCCCCCCCCCCCCGAATGCAGACTCCTAATTGGATCTGGCAAGCGCACAGTTTTGTAGAAGGTGGTGCGGTTAGCATTTCTGCGTGGCGTTGACTTCCATAGCCTGTGCGTGCGTTTAGAATGGGTTTAGTTTCCTTTCGTTTAGAGTGGGTTTAGTTTCCGTGCTTTGATGTCGCAGCTGGGCAAGACTAGGTAGAGTTTCCATCTGCAGCGGGGAAATGGGCAGTACTTTCTGTTATTGAAGTGCAAGTGTGACCGGTAACCGATATTACTCATGGCCTGTTCTGTTTTGCTTTCTGGGAAACGGAAATAAGACATTAAAGAAGAGACATTTGGCTTTTTGTCCCTTTTTTGGTGTTTCGGTGCGTTTGTGCAACCACCTGTTACTAGAAAGCATCGCTTTTGGTGTTGGCGTTTTAAATGTAATGACCTTTCTGTGGTTTTCAGATTGCAGCTAAAATGGGCGGGGACCAGATGTCCCACCTGAACAGCACTTCCCCAGTCGTAGACCCCTCTCTGTACGGCTACGGAGGCCAGAAAAGGTCCCTGGATGAAGGAGGTAAGACGCTTCTCTGCTCCCTACTGCAGACTGACTGACCGGGTTCCCCACTGCAGACTTGACTGACTGACCGGGTTCCCCACTGCAGACTTGACTGACCGGGTTCCCCACTGCAGACTGACTGACTGACTGACCGGGTTCCCCACTGCAGACTTGACTGACTGACCGGGTTCCCCACTGCAGACTGACTGGCTGACCGACCGGGTTCCCCACTGCAGACTGACTGACTGACTGACCGGGTTCCCCACTGCAGACTGACCGGGTTCCCCACTGCAGACTGACTGGGTTCCCCACTGCAGACTGACTGGCTGACCGACCGGGTTCCCCACTGCAGACTGACTGACTGACTGACTGACCGGGTTCCCCACTGCAGACTGACCGGGTTCCCCACTGCAGACTGACTGACTGGGTTCCCCACTGCAGACTGACTGACTGGGTTCCCCACTGCTGGCAGACTGACTGACTGGGTTTGGCACTGCAGACTGACTGACTGGATTCCACATTCTTATCCTTGTGATATTTTGACCACTTTGTGTTGCATGTACAGTTATAGTTGAAATATCACCTGAATATATTGTCTGTTTTAATAGTCTATATTCTTCATTATTTGGTTAAGTCTCACACCCAGTTCAATGCAGCCAATATATTTCTATTTCCAAACTATGAAATATTGTGATGTTTATGAACACAAGAAGTATACCTGATTACAGCTCTAGTGCACGCCACCACTGTGGTAACTATGGCTTCCAAAGTCATGAATTTTCTGTGGGTGTTATTTCGTTTCTCAAAGGTTGTGGTCAAAGTGTTTGATTTTCCACTGGGTGAGCTTGTCTCACCCATTTGTCTTGTCGACTTGTAAAGAGAAATTTAAAGATGTATTTACCATCACATCAGTTTGTGTTTGCTTTACGGTCAGTCAAAATACCAGCTTGTTATTAATAGTTGTGCTACGCGGTAAGTTTGGTTTTGAATCTCCCTTGTGGCTGTTAAGGTAATATAACTAGCAAGCTACGTGGTTGGATAATGCAAAGCGTAGTTCGCCAGCTGGCTAACCCGGCTGGCTCTTATGTAAAAGATTAAATGGTAATGACACTGCTGGTTAGCTGGTCTATTTTTGCCTTGAGTAGCAGGTCAGTCTTAAGGGCCAAACATGAGCTGTCACTCTGCGGCTGTTGACCGGTGGTCTGAAAGCTCAGTGGCAGGTCGCTAATGCTAATCAAGGCGAGCGCTTGGCTTTCTCTTCTGTTACGCACACGCGTGTGTTGGGGAGTTTACGGTGCAGCGTGTTCTCACAAACGTCTCCAGTCCCATAAAGTGAGCCAGGCTGCAGTGTTGTGTGTGAATATCGTGCCCGTGTGCATCCGTCGCACAGTGATGATGAAATCATTAGTGGCATGATGGGAAATGTAGGATACGGGAAGGTTGGACTGGATACCATTTGGTACTGACTTGGTCTTGAACCCCCCGATCGTCTGGAAAGGGGCCTTTATTTTGTGAGCTTGGCTTCCTGCGACCTGATTGGCTCTGGAAAGTTTTAGCCGGCCTTATGTTTTACGTTATTGGGTTGGCTTGAATTTCTGCCTTCAGTTTGAACCCCACACGAGGAAGATCATGAATTGTCAGTAGGAACTGGTCATTGGTTTATTATCCACAGGAGCTTGGCAGACTTATTCCACAGTACCGTCGACCGTATGAATGCTCTTAGTGCCGAGAGGGTGTGAACGTGGCACAAGGCTCCTGTGAACAGGGCGGGGCACAAGGGGGCGTATATATTCCCAATACAACTTGCCTCCACTGCCGCCTGGTCTCCTCCGTTCCCCGGAAACCGATCTTCGTGTCCTCCCTCCCTCCGGTGTCCCAATATAAACTAGCGAAGCGCACGGAACTGTAGATGGTAAAATGGACTGCATTTATGTAGCACGTTTTCACGCAACAACTGCACAAAGCACTTCACAATGAACGCCTTTCGTTCACCCATTCACACACACACACACACACACACACACACACACACACACACACACCCTCTCACACTCTCATTCACCCATTCACACACACACACACACACACACACACACCCCAATGCTGATGCAAGTACCAAGCTTCATTTGAAAAAAATGTAATGAATAATGACGACCAAAGAAAGACACAGCGATGCACACACACACATTTTGTGTTTGTTTGCTGTATTTGTTCATTTCTGTGTGAGTAAGGCCAGTCGCGCCCCCCCCCCCCCCCAGTCGGCCCATTGGGAGCCATTTGAGCCTCTGATGATCTGAATGTGCTTCAGCTGGGACTCTCTGGTGAGGGACAGGCTCGCAGGGTGTATGTGCATCCCACAAAGCTGATACCTCCTAAATGATTTAAGTGACATTGTCTGAGGTCCTTTGCCAATTCCTTAAGAGATGCTTCTTGTCTTTAAAGTAAGTGCTTACCCGGTCCACCTTCTCCATTTTCCAATAATCGAAAGCTCTGCCCTGTAGGCTGCTGTGTTTGGCAGCTGAGCTCTTGATGCCTGATATGGATTTAGGAGAAAGATTTAATTCAAAACCAAGCACCACAGTAAGAGCACCTGCAAAAAAATGGCAAAAGAAACACTACTAATCAACCACTGGTCTTTGCGAAGGACCTTAATTAGTAGAATCAGGCGTGTTACTGCTTGGTTGAAACAAAAGCAGACGCCCTCACTGGCCCTTTCTGGATAAGATTGGAGACCCCCTGCTCTAAAACATGAAAAGCACCTAATCTAGAAAAACGAACAGCTTGTTGAAATTCTGGGATTACAATTGTGGTTGGAACGAAAACCAGCACACACAGGGGGCCCCCAGGACCGAGTCTGAGAACCACTGGGCTAGAGGACCAGAATCATTTTGGTGTATATCAAGCAAAGTAGACGTAAGTTTTTATGGATGATTTTAAACATCATTTTGGAGCTGGTGTGGGAGGCTAAACTTATTGACGCTAGTATTGATGTTGGCAGACTGCTTTACCGGTACATACAGAAGTACGCTGCGTTGTATTTCGCGTTGCCGGTTTGACTGCCGGAGACCCCCCGGTGCGATGCTGTTCCCCCGAGCTTATCCTGTCCCTCGTAGTGACCCGTGCCAATCCACTTCAGCTCAACTCTGGGCATGACATCACTTTTCTGCATGTTCATGTCTGTGTGCGTTTTTCTGTGTCTGTATCTGAATGTCTGTCTGTGTGTGTATCTGTCTCTGTATGTTTGTCTGTCTGTGTGTGTCTGTGTGTCTGTGTGTCTGTGTGTGTCTGTGTGTCTGTGTCTGTGTTTGTGTGTGTGTGTGTGTGTGTGTGTGTGTTTCTGTATGTTTGTGTGTCTGTGTGTTTGTCTGTTTGTGTTTGTCTCTGTATGTTTGTCTGTCAGTGTCTATGTCTGTGTGTGTTTGTCTCTCTCTGTGTGTGTGTGTGTGTGTGTGTGTGTGTGTGTGTGTGTGTGTGTGTGTGTGTGTGTGTGTGTGTGTGTGTGTGTGTGTGTGTGTGTGTGTGTGTGTGTGTGTGTGAGTGCGTGTGTGAGTGTGAGTGTGAGTGTGAGTGTGTGTGTGTGTGTGTGTGTGTGTGTGTGTGTGTGTGTGGCAGCTGTAAGCTTTTCACTGTCTGTTGTGTTTTTCGTAAACACTAAAGTAAGTTCTTTTTGGGTGGCCAGACAAATTAACGTTGTTTGTAGTGCTTTTCTAAGTGTAAAGTGCATGCTGGTTTTAACGTCCTTTCTAAAGTACCAGTCTTCTCTTCTCCCTCCCTCTCTCTCTTTCCTCCTGTTCCCATTTTTCGCGCCTGACAGACCAGCCGGATTGTAAAAAACATTAGTGCCTCCCAAAAATCGTAAGTAGTGACTGAGTTACTGTTCCTTCAATACATCTCAGGATGTTAAGATGTGAACAGTTTCAAAAGCATTCAAAACAGCGCTATTATTATGTGATTAATTAATAGGGATGGGATTTTCAATCATTTTGATTCAGATCGAAGGATAGCATAATTCCAAATTGATTCCTAGCGTGGGGAGGAATCTGTTTTTTAGAACGCATCGTGGCCAGGTGAAACCTCTCGTATAGAAAATGGATGTACCCATAACAATGTGCACGTCTGTATTCAAGTTTTAACATCATAATGAAGGCTTAATGCTTAGCCTGTTGAGTCCATAAACACAGTCAGTGTCAGACACGATACAAAGAATTTCATTTTCAGCTCGTAAATGTCGCACGCCTCAAAACGAATATACAACCGCTTGGCCGAATACTCGATTCTGATTGGCTGGGACATGTATGCAGTTTCCTCATATAGCCTACGCTCGACTCTGGAGCAGCGCCAGCAGAGGTTCAATAAGTTATAAAATAATGCGCATCGGTTTGGCTGGGTAAACTGGAAATTTGCAAGCGCAAGGAAGTCAACAATATCATACTTTCAACACTGTCAGCTAGATGTCCATGAAGCACTGTACAGAGAGTATAGCTTGTCTAGTTATAGCTTTCTGCCAGAAAATATCAGGCTTGCAGAGTCAGTTCACCATTTTATTTCACTTCTTAAGACATATTTTTATAATAAAGCGTTTAATGGGTGATTTTTTGTTTTTATTTTTTTAATTAATGAATTTATTTTTTAATGTTATTTTATTATTTTTATTTGTTACTGTGTTTTGTATTGACTGTTGTGAAGCAGTTTGTTACCTGTATTGAAAAGTGCTATACAAAAAGCTATTATTATATTATTATTATTATCTACATTACTACATTTAGATACGGAAGAGGATTAGGGTCACGTGAAAATTTTGTTTGAGTTCTGACTTTATTCTCAGAATTCTGACTTTATTCTCAGAATTCTGACTTTAATATCAGAATTCTGACTTTAAAGTCAGAACTCAAACAAAATTTTCACGTGACCCTAATCCTCTTCCGTATTTAGGCTATATTTTAGCTTCTGTTCTTGGCTAGCTGGCTACCTGCGAGACCATTTTGACTTAAACCAAACTGTTTTAATATTAGGCAACTCTGTTGAGGTACTAGAAAGACATGGCTGTTGCGAGGTGGTATAGGGTATGGGATATTTGCTGGGATGGCCTTAAGTAACGCTTTAATTGCAGTGGAATCGCATATTCTGAAATGCAGGTTTTCATTGCAGTTGATGGAGGCGGTAAATTCTCCTCAGGCAGTTTCCCTCAGCGCTTTTAAACTTTGTAATGCTCAGCCCCTCGAACCTTATCCCTCTGGTACAACGGCTCACCAACAAAAAGCATAATTGCAATCAAAACGTGCGTTTCAAAATATATATTTGCTTTTATCTGTTCATATTAGATAAAGAAACATTCTCTATTTTAATGCATTTCTTCTTTTTTTAAATGCTATATGATACATGAATAAATGGAGAACAAGTTCCAACTCTATTGTTCCTGCATAGCCTTTTATGAGAAAATAAAAATCTTGAGTAGGCACTTATCGGACAAGTAATCGGGCAGTCCATTTCTCCTACCCATCCCTATTAATTAAAGGCAACTATTTAACTGTAGCGTGTAACATTTGAAGCGATTGAGTATGGTTTATATTTGCCAAACCATGCTTGACCTGCCAGCGTATATGCAATAAATATTGGTAGAAAATTGTCAGATAATGTTAAAACCGTTTACATTACATTTTACATTTCTGGCTGTTAGCATATGCACTCATTCAAAGTGACCTGCACAGCTTTTGCATTTTTACGTAATATTCATTCATACAGCTGATATGTGCTGAAGCAGTGCAGGTTGAGTTCTTTGCTCAAGGGCACAACGGCAAAGTCTCACTTCGAAATCAGACCTGCTTTAGGTGACAAACCCAGTCCCCTCCCCCCCCCCAGAACATTGAGTTGTAAAGTCAGAATTCAGCTGAATCAATTTTAGCGCCCCCCCCCCCCCCAAAAGCACGTGTCCACTTCTGCCCTGACCCTTTCTCGTTTAGTGCCCTAGTGTTCCGATGACATCACAACTAGGCCGTACGTCGTACCGTTTGGGCTGTATAATGCGTAGATAAGACAACTATTGACGTAACCTCTTGGCAACATTGCAGTTTATTCTTTTGACCCTTAGCAGGCTATTCCAGACACGTTCACAACTTGTGCAGCGTTGGGCTGTCATAGCACATTCAACAAGAACACAGTTATGAATTTCTGTAATCCAGTTGGTGAGAGAGAATGAGAGAGGAGATCAGGGCATTAAGCCAGGCAAGGAGAAATGTTTGACGTTGTTTACATATCCTCATTAGGTTAGTTTAAACCAGTGTTTCTCAACCCTGGTCCTGGGGACCCACTGCCCTGCATGTTTTAGATGTCTCCCTGCTCCAGCACACCTGATTCAAATGAATGGGTCGTTATCAGGCTTCTGCAGAGCTTGATGATGACCCGTTCATTTGAATCAGGTGTGTTGGGGCAGGGAGACATCTAAAACATGCAGGGCAGTGGGTCCCCAGGACCAGGGTTGAGAAACACTGGTTTAAACTATTATATGCATACATCTACATGAATACATTTCAACCAGTTATCTGACAATATCACATTTGTCTCTTGTTCATTCACGGCTATTTTTCATTGCTTTTCTGACAGACGGCGAAAGGCACACAACCTGCTTGACTTGTCATTTTAGTGGAATAAAGACCAGTGGTATGTGGATCTGAGAAATTGAGTTGCAGTATAACCTGTTCCACTGCCAGTTAAAAAATGACGTTTTCAATGTAGGGTGTTTAATTACTTCTCCTGCATTTACAATCCACAGTGTTTCAGTCAGATACCTCAGTTCGCACGCACTGTTATTTTGCTGCGAGCGTCAACTTAAATGTTTTCAGTACACGGTTCATCGAGTCCCTGCATTCTTTTTAAAATGCGCTTCTGATGGTTGAGCAGCCATCACACCAAAGCCGATAAAAGTAGCCCGGCGTTTATCGCAGGCTTTGGGTAGGCCGTGTACGACGTTTGTTTCAGAAATCGTGCGCCGTGCTTGTCTTTTATCAAACCAAATTAGCCTTGTATGTAGGTTTCCATTCTCTTTATCAAATGTAGTTAATAATCACACATGACTTCAACTAGATCAATTTGTGCAGTTAACCTGCAGCAGAAATACAAAAATGCTCTTTAAATGTAATTATGACATCATATTAATGGCGATAATATGTTTATTGTAGTCTACGTGTGGCTATATAATGTGTATGGTAGGTATGGCATAGGAGTAGTAGTGTGATGGAACATAGCACTGTAGGTATGGCCTTGTGGTAGTAGTGTGATGATGGAACATAGCACTGTAGGTATGGCCTTGTGGTAGTAGTGTGATGATGGAACATAGCACTGTAGGTATGGCCTTGTGGTAGTAGTGTGATGATGGAACATAGCACTGTAGGTATGGCCTTGTGGTAGTAGTGTGATGATGGAACATTGCACTGTAGGTATGGCCTTGTGATAGTAGTGTGATGATGGAACATAGCACTGTAGGTATGGCCTTGTGGTAGTCCTGTGATGATGGATCATAGCACTGTAGGTATGGCCTTGTGGTAGTGGTGTGATGATGGAACATAGCGCTGTAGGTATGGCCTTGTGGTAGTAGTGTGATGATGGATCATAGCACTGTAGGTATGGCCTTGTGGTAGTAGTGTGATGATGGAACATAGCGCTGTCGGTATGGCCTTGTGATAGTAGTGTGATGATGGATCATAGCACTGTAGGTATGGCCTTGTGATAGTAGTGTGATGATGGATCATAGCACTGTAGGTATGGCCTTGTGGTAGTAGTGTGATGATGGAACATAGCGCTGTCGGTATGGCCTTGTGGTAGTGGTGTGATGATGGATCATAGCACTGTAGGTATGGCCTTGTGGTAGTGGTGTGATGATGGATCATAGCACTGTAGGTATGGCCTTGTGGTAGTGGTGTGATGGAACATAGCACTGCTCTTGCCATTAGTATCTAAGGTAAATGCTGAGGGTACCATTCATGGCATATTGCTGTGGTAGCAGGACGTAACTAAATCGCCTAGCTAACGTTTGCCCACTTCAGGCTGTTTGATTAAGCCGTAGACTCAAACGCGTTGAAACTTGTTAGCTAGCAGTATAATTATTTTTTTTTTAGTTGGTGTCGATGTATCTAGTGTTGTGTTTGGTGGACGTTTTTCGGACATCTGCTCTGCTGCCCTCTGATGCCATTGACCTACCCTGGAGATGCGGTCCTGTATCCGTTCAAAATGGCGGCCGTTTGAGACTAGTGACATCGCTGAGTGCTGTGGGTAAAACCAGGCGCTGGTTGCTGGCATGCCGCCCGTCTGGGTGGTCTGGAGGCGCAGCGGTAAACCGACGGGCGGCAGCTAGTCGCCGGCGATCCCGTTCCCAAACCCGCCGTTGCTGCTCCCGAGTGGCTCCTCGATCCGTTTCTCCTTCTCATTCCGACCGGGAGAGAGTAATAAATGTAGCCCGTGATGGGTTTCTTGATGGTGGGCAGGAGAACATAGTGTTTCCAAAATCACTTTTTGACGAAATGGTACATTTGTGACGAGATTGGGGAGAATCGCAGTGATTCCCTCTCATTCGGGTCCCATAATTCTGAGTTACTTCCTGTGCATAACTATTTTCACAGAAATCATTAAATCAGTGGTGTTGGCCATCTTGTACACTGAACCATCTAAGGTTTTAAGAGACTGCTGGCAAGTGTTTTGTCGTCCCACCCCTAGTTTGGAACAAACGTAGCAAATTCAGGTGAAAAAGATTATTAATGAATTGGGAAAGGATGCCATTGTGTTAGTGGTCTTGCATTAGAGAGCTAACGCAATGCAAGGTTTTGTACCTGCAGTGTAAGTGTGTATGCTGTAGGTTATCCCTGAGGCCCAGTGTAAGTGTGAATGCTGTAGGTTATCCCTGGTGCTCAGTGTAAGTGTGTATACTGTAGGTTATCCCTGGTGTTCAGTGTAAGTGTGTATACTGTAGGTTATCCCTGAGGCCCAGTGTAAGTGTGTATGCTGTAGGTTATCCCTGAGGCCCAGTGTAAGTGTGTATACTGTAGATTATCCCTGAGGCCCAGTGTATGTGTGTATACTGTAGGTTATCCCTGATGCTCAGTGTAAGTGTGTATGCTGTAGGTTATCCCTGGTGTTCAGTGTAAGTGTGTATACTGTAGGTTATCCCTGAGGCCCAGAGTAAGTGTGTATGCTGTAGGTTATCACTGAGGCCCAATGTAAGTGTGTATGCTGTAGGTTATCCCTGAGGCCCAGTGTAAGTGTGTATACTGTAGATTATCCCTGAGGCCCAGTGTATGTGTGTATACTGTAGGTTATCCCTGGTGCTCAGTGTAAGTGTGTATACTGTAGGTTATGCCTGAGGCCCAGTGTAAGTGTATATGCTGTAGGTTATCCCTGAGGCCCAGTGTAAGTGTGTATGCTGTAGGTTATCCCTGGTGATCAGTGTAAGTGTGTGTATACTTTAGGTTATCCCTGGTGCTCAGTGTAAGTGTGTATGCTGTAGGTTATCCCTGAATCGTAAACTCAGGCCTGGGGCCATTGTCTTGTGTTTTCCCATGACGTCGGGTGTTGGAGGCGGGGTGTGGTGTGTTGGTGTGTTCCCTCTGGCTGTGGGAACTAACAGCGGTTCATTTGCAGCACACAAAGTGTTGGGTGTTTAACTTTCAATTCTTTTATGAATGTTTATTTGGACCCTTTTGCTTTCTGCCTTTTGTCTGTCTGGTGAATTGTACTTCCCATGGTGCCATGCAAATAAAATTTGCGTGTCAATTATTGAGGGGGGGAGGGGGGGTGAAAATGGCCAATTTTCTCTGTGCTGCCATCCTGATTTGGTTTCTGCTCTCTAAATTATGCCCTTCGGGTTTGAACCGCAGTAGCGTTTAGCTAGCGCCCCCCGAAAGGGTTGCTTTGCTAGTCATCCTGCTGGCTTTTTGTGAGCCGTCATCTGGTTCCGTCTGCTGCAGATAGGAGTATAGGTTAGCATTAGCGTTAGCGTTGGACTAGCCGTACACCAGGCAGGCTGTTTAGCGAGCGCCGCTGGAGTAGCCCCGCCCCAAACGCCTCTTCCAGGAGGCGGGGCCTGTATGGGTGGTCTGGCCTGTATGGCTGGTCTATCGTGGGCAGTGTGGACTGCGCCACCTCGCCCCGGTCCGCCGCCGGGTGGCTGAATGCAGTATTGCACCCTGTACCCAGATCGATCGTTCAGGGCGGGTCATATGGAAATTCTGGCACTGGTGCTGATGACTTGTATTTGACCGGGTTTAACAACTCTGCTGGAACTGCGAGTACATTCACAGGTGAAGTGGATGAGCACAAATGTCAACTTGCGAAGGAAACGTTAAACATTTTATTTGTCTAACAAATGAGAACTCGGGGCCTGATTTTACTAAGGCCTTTAGCGTTCGCGAAACCTTTTAGCGCACACAAAACCTGGCAGCACTTCCTATGATTGGTGCAAAGCAAATGGCATGACCAGTCTTTGGACATGCTATTGGTCTTTCACGTGCTAAAGGTAATGGTAAATCAGGCCCAAGCTGTGTTTTTAAGCAGACCGTGAGTCTGGGGAGCTACAGAGAGTCTGGTTGGCAAAAATGAATTTGCAGCGAGAGGCTCAGATGAGTATGACCGGGCTTCTTTTCTAGCATGACATGCTGGCTTTATTTGCCACATCAGAACGGCGCATTAAATGCATCGCCGCTGCAGCGCATGCGTCTTTTGCTAATTCTGTCTTTCTTTCTTCCCCCTGTTTTCTCTCCTTCACAGTGGGTAACCAGCTTGGTGGAATGGTGCATCAAAGGTGAGTCTTCACTAATTCGCCCCATGATATGGTAGGATATATGGTAGAATTATGGTAGAATGTAGTGCTCATCCTCCATAGACGTGGTGCAGTGGGGTAGAATGTAGTGCTCATCCAACATAGACGTGGTGCACTGGGCTAGGATATAGTGTCCTGCCTCCATACAGGTGTGTTCAGTGGTCATATGACCATCACTCGGAAGTGCCTGTGACACAATTGTCAGGTGCACTAATACTGCCACGCTAAAACACTTTCTGTGGAGTCCTACAGCCAACCCCTGCACCACCACCACCACCACCACCACCGACTTAAAACATCTACATGGTGTCTAATGTGTGGCTTTCTCTTGCAGGGCTATCATGACAGAAGACTTCAAAGTGCCTGATAAAATGGTGGGATTCAGTAAGTATTTTGCGGCGGTGACCAGACTGGGCTTCGGGGGGGGGGGGGGGGGGGTTGTTACGTGGGGATGGTTTGACTGCTTTGTCATGCCCCATCGGCCATTCGGGCTCAAAATCGCATTACCGGGGGGAGTGTGAGGGCAAATTTGGGTCCTCACATTTCAGCCCTCTAGGTGTGCGCTTGTGTATCCATTCAGTGGCTAAACAAATCTGAGCAAAAGTTCCTGTAGTCCGTCCCCATGTGAAATAATAGAGTAAAGAGTAATAGTACTTGAAATGTAATTAAAGTTTATATATGTTTGGTATAGTAGTTTATCACACGGGCCAGTTCTTGGGTACATAATGAGTATGCAGGTGTGGAACCCACACATTACTGGTGTTGTGGGTATAGAATGGGGATTTGTGTCTGATGAAACGGATGGTTTGTAGAACCTTGTCCTGCATGTGTAAGTGCTTCATATGCCTGCTGTCCTCCACCCAGCCAAATCTGTGTTTGGGGCAGGAGACCGTGCTTGTTGGAAATCCTAGAGCTTTAAAGAGGAATTCCTTCCAGAAACTGAACACGCTGCCCGTTAAGACCCTGTGTTCCCTCAGACGGAGACCAGGGCTGTGTCCGAACCGGCACACTCGCCTACCGTTGAGTATCCAACTCCTGTGTGACCTGCATACTCAATAGTACGCGAGTGTGCCGATTTGAGGGTGCTTGTGTTGGGTGTCTGTCCTCTGCAGTGATCTGCACTCCTGAGTGCATGCTCGTTGCTGCCTCGCTTTGTTTCTTAGTTGTGTCAGAGTGCATAGTTACCTACGGACAGCTTTACCTTGAACATTGACTCCAGTAGTGCACCATTGTGTTCAGTGTTGCCAAGGCTGTGAAGGAAATGTATCCGTTTCACTGCAAAGGGAATTTAATGTGTAGGCATGGCTAAATCCCCTACCCTCTCTCCCCCCCTCCCCCCAGTCATCGGCAGAGGCGGTGAACAGATCACAAGAATTCAGCTGGAGTCGGGCTGCAAGATTCAGATCGCAGCAGGTAGGTCCAAAAGGAACGCCTGTGGAAACGGCGTCACGTGAACACAAACCTGGTCAAGCTTCTGTTCTTTTACAGCCGCCCTTAATGTTTAACAGTAGATCTCACTGCACTCATGTTTTTTCATATATCCATTTGTGACTGATATTGACCTGAGCAGCTGTGAGGCACATCATATGAAAATGCATTAAATGCAGCGTAGGAACATGCATTAAATGCAGCGTAGGAACATGCATTAAATGCAGCATAGGAACATGCATTAAATGCAGTGTAGGAACATGCATTAAATGCACCTTATGAACCTGTTTTAAATGCAGCATGGGAACGTGTATTAAACGCGGCATAGGAACATGCATTAAATGCAGTGTAGGAACATGCAGTAAATGCAGCATGGGAGCATGCAGTAAATTCACCATGGGAACATGCAGTAAATGCAGCATGGGAACATGCAGTAAATGCACCATGGGAACATGCAGTAAATGCAGCGTAGGAATGTACACTGAGCAGGCTGTGTTTGTGTCCCAACAGACAGCGGGGGCATGATGGACAGGCCCTGCACTCTGACTGGTAGCCCGGAGAACATTGAGTGAGTGGCTTTGGGTGGGAAGGGGGGGGGGGGGGTGTTGAAATTAAACAGAAGAAAGTTTTTAATGAAAAATGCACACACACACTCACACTCGCGCACACACAGACACAATCTCTCTCACACACTTTCTCTCTCACACTCACACACACACACACACAAAAGTGAAACCATTTTTATTGCATTGTGTGGATGGGTGGAGGTGTAAATATTGGGGATGAAGCCTTGTTTTGATTGGTGCTGGTATAGTGTCTGGGATGAAGCATGGTTTTGATTGGTGCAGGTGTAAGTGTCTGGGATGAAGCATGGTTTTGATTGGTGCAGGTGTGAGTGTCTGGGATGAAGCCGTGTTTTGATTGGTGCAGGTGTAAGTGTCTGGGATGAAGCCTTGTTTTGATTGGTGCAGGTGTAAGTGTCCGGGATGAAGCCTTGTTTTGATTGGTGCAGGTGTAAGTGTCCGGGATGAAGCCGTGTTTTGATTGGTGCAGGTGTAAGTGTCCGGGATGAAGCCGTGTTTTGATTGGTGCAGGTGTAAGTGTCTGGGATGAGGCCGTGTTTTGATTGGTGCAGGTGTAGTGTCCGGGATGAGGCCGTGTTTTGATTGGTGCAGGCGTGAGCGTCCGGGATGAGGCCGTGTTTTGATTGGTGCAGGCGTGAGTGTCTGGGATGAAGCATGGTTTTGATTGGTGCAGGTGTGAGTGTCCGGGATGAGGCCGTGTTTTGATTGGTGCAGGCGTGAGCGTCCGGGCTCTCTGTCCGCAGGCAGGCGAAGCGGCTGTTGAGCCAGATCGTGGAGCGGTGTCGGAACGGCCCCGGGTTCCACAGCGAGATGGACGGGAACAGCGCCGTGCAGGAGATCATCATCCCCGCCTGCAAAGTGGGCCTGGTCATCGGCAAGGGCGGGGACACCATCAAACAGCTGCAGGTGCGGCCTGCTGCCCCGCAGCCCTGCCTGCTGCCCTGCGCCTCTGTCCACCGCCCCACACCCCCTGCCCACCGCCCTGCGCCTCTGTCCACCGCCCCACACCCCTGCCCGCTGCCCCGCACCCCTGAACTGACCCTGCCCACCGCCCCGCGCCCCTGAACTGACCCTGCCCACTGCCCCGCACCCCTGTCCACTGCCTCCTTAAATGGTGTCGCTCTTTGAAATTGAAATTCACACATCTGATTAGATGAAATGTGTTTCCTTCACTGAAAGAATATGGGGGTTGTCCTAGCGTAGTAAAAACGAGCTGCTGCTTGATGAATGTACATTGGGTGGTGTGTGTTAATGGGATTTTGCCCCCCCCCCCCCCCCCCCCCACAGGAGAGGACGGGGGTGAAGATGCTGATGATTCAGGACGGGCCCATGAACACGGGAGCTGACAAACCCCTCAGAATCACCGGAGATCCCTACAAAGTGCAGGTGGGTGTGCTGCGTCTCCCGGGGCAACCACAAAAACGCCAACAATGAGTAACTCCTCCGGATCAGGAGGAGAGACTGGAGCAAGGAGCACGTTTTTCACCAATGGCACAATATCTGCATTCACCAGTCAGATGTCTGTCTTGCTAAGCCTTTCCTCCCTCAGCGATTGGTCGGATGAGTTTTCATTTCCTGTTGGGGGAATATCCATGGATAGGGGGCCATGGTCAATGACAGGAAAGGCGTAGCACGTACACCTCGTGGGGTGCAGCACTAGAACCTCCCTTAAACCTCTGAGCGACAGAAGCCGATAATTGGGCTCTAAACTAAGGCTCTTCAGTTTCACCTCTGTTTGCTGCGGGCTTTTGTTCCAACCAAGCAGTTACACACCCAGTTCTCCTAATTTGGGTGCTCGTCAAAGAGAAGCGGTCGATTAGTAGAATCAGGCGTGTCGCTGCTTGGTGTGAACAAAAGCCTGCACCCATGCCTGCACCCTTTCTGGTTCCGCTCGAGGCCCCCCAGCTCTAACCTCCCCTCCCCTTTCTCCCCCCCCCTGTCTGCAGCAAGCACGGGAGCTGGTGGTGGAGATCATCAAGGACCAGGGGGACTTCCGGCCCGGACGCAACGACTTCGGCTCCCGGCTCGGGGGCAACAGTATAGACGTAAGAGACCCCTCCCCCGTGACCTTTCACCTTTCGGACAGCCTGTCCGTTTCCGCCCGGGGGGGGGGGACTGCCCGCGCTCGCCCGCGGCAGGAAGGAGCTTTTCCCTGGGGGGTGGGGAGGTCTGGCGTGAGGGCGTTTAGAAAGGGCAGTCCTGTTGGGCGGTGTGGAGGCAGTCTGAGCCCTTCTTAGTCAGCAGCGAGGAAACCAGTATTATGAGATGAGTCACCCATTTTAAATCTTCTTTTGACTGGTAGCCTAGTTTCACAAGCATGGGGAAGTAGGTTTTTTTGTGGACAAATTTAAGGTACAGTTCACAGCTTGAGCAACAGATGTCAGTTGGGGTCGGGGGGGGGGGGGCTGGGGGCTGTGCCCTGGGGAGGTTGAGTGTTTTAATTGGGTGTGGCAGGCCCTTCTGAAAAGGGGTTGGAAAAAACCCCAAACCAAAAAACTTTGCCTAAAATGGAACATTCCATTCGATTGCTGTGACCGGTTTGCTTTTTCGGCCACCTAGTGGTGAACGTGGGTTACAGCCAGAGCCAGTTGGCCCATGAGTGGCTGTAGTGTTTCGGAGGATTCATTCTTCCGTTCGCTCAAAATCCCAGAAATAAAAAGCAAGGTGAAGGTGGTACTCCCTGTTGATTATTTCCTGACACGCCCCTTTTCCCACAAACCCCGCCCCCCTCAGGTGGCCGTCCCGAGGTTCGCGGTGGGGATCGTCATCGGCAGGAATGGGGAGATGATCAAGAAGATCCAGAACGACGCAGGTGTGAGGATCCAGTTTAAGCCAGGTGAGGTATTTTTTTTTGGGGGGGGGGGGGGGGTCGCAGTTTTTATACGACTGGTTCTCCTTCGCCACCTGCGCTTGGTCACAGCGTGCAGCAGGAGGCGCTGCTTCACCGAAGGGAAAGGGGGGGTCACTGGGAGCACATTCCATCGAGTTTCGGGAATTTCCATTGGGAATCTGGGATCCAGTAACCTGGGAATTTGGGAATGTCGGAATTCTGAAGTACTCTGGAAAAATATTGTTGTAATTGTTTTTTACCCACGTCGGTATCCATGGTTACTTGTTGGACTGAGAGATGCCGTATCGATGGGATTTAGCTGGCAGTGCTTTCACTGCTTTGAGCACAATCTCAGTGCTCTTGTTACAATTATACTTTTCTTTTCGGTTATGGCACCACCCTGTAGTGCACGGATGAGTCCCATGGTCTTGGTTTGAATCCGGACTGTGCCACTGCCGACTGTGGCCAGTAGCTCCATAGGGCGACATGCAATTGGCGATTGCACCGCCCAGGATGTGGGCGGAGCCTGCCTGCCTAGGGGTCCTCGTTTTATCGCTATCTTGCAGCCCCCTGCAGTCGACTGGGTGCCCGCGGACTGCGTGCTAAAGCCGCTAAGGGAAGGTCTTCCTCCACGACTGCCCTGTGTTAACTTGGCTGTACTTTGTAATTTGGGGGGGGAGGGGGGTAAGCAGCGAGTGTTCAGTTTAAATGATGGTGGTGTTCAGGTTGAACACCCAGTGTGTGAGGAAGCAGAGAGCTCCTGAGATTGAATTGGCCAGTTAATGCTGATCAGCTCCCTTTTTTTTCCCGCCCCCCCCACCCCCCGCCCCACCAGATGACGGCATCAGCCCTGACCGAATCGCCCAGGTGATGGGACAGCCGGAGAGGTGTCAGCACGCGGTCCACCTGATCAACGAGCTCGTTCACACCGCGCAGGTACGGACGCGGGGAGCGAGGGAAACGTTTTCATTCTGCGTTTGAAGACGCCACAAAATGGATGCTTGAGCAGAACTAGCTTCCATGTGAAAACACATCCGTTGTTACGCCCTCCTGCGTTGGGTTGGGCAGCTTTGTTAACAGGCTGAAATGCAGCCGTAGCATTGGCGGTTTGCACCCCAGACCAACACGTTACACCCGCATTTGGGCCACCGTGAACATAACGACACCGCCCGCTGAACGCAGAAGGACGTAGAAGAACAAAACAACATGTATATATATTTGTAATATATATAGAATATATTAAGACTGTGCTCCATTTATGTATGCACAATTTAGTTGTCACCATAAATGGTTGTCACAGCAAGCTGGTCGAGATCAGATCATCAGGTTAGCCGTAGCCGCTGTTTGCGCTAGCTTTAGTCACGTCTTTCCCCAAAACAAAATTATAAATGTTTTCAATAGGATAAAATAGGATTTTAAAAAAAAGTCAGCTACTTACTTGAGGTGAGGAGTCATGCCCTACAGAGTTGTGTTGCTCCTGGGAAGACGACCTGTAACGTTGGTGTGACTGTCCCTAACGTGTTGCTCCACTGTGTCTCTCCACTCTTCCCTGAACATTTTGGACTATTTAGCAGATGCCCAAACTGGGAACCTACATCCTTTAGGACACAAGCCCAGTCTCTTAACCATTATGCGACACTGCCCCCAAAATTTAGCATTTGGTTGGAACTAGCAGGACGGTCAGAGGTGGTTCGTCCACTTGAATGCGATAGGCACTCCTGGTTGGATACGCGGCAGTGGCTTGATTGGCAGGTTGGGTAAGCCCCGCCCCCCCCTCTGACGCTTGTCACCCGCGCAGCCCGTCTCCTCCCAAACCCGTGCCAGGTGGCCGCTGGACGGGGCGACCCTGGCCTCCCCTTCGGCCGGACTCGAACCCCTGTCCCTCTGGCTGGGCGGGGGGGAGCTCCTCAGACAGGTGTACGGTCAGGTAAACTGCCCTCAACCGACTGCCTAAACCACCCCCCCCCCAATCACCCCCCCCCCCCCCCCACCACCACCACCCACGGTGCCCATTTCTGGTTTTTCGGGAACACGGTCGCACGCTTTGACCCTCGGGGTCGGTGAGCTCCGCGTGGTGCTACACGGGTCACTTCCTGTTGCAGTTTTGTTTTCCTCCCCTCTTCTCCCCACCGAAGGATCTGCTCTCACCAGTGTGAACTCTGGAAGCCTCTGCCTTCTAGGTGGAGACTCGGTCAAGCGTTGGCAAGGCTGCCGGACTTGACAGTAAATTAGTGGACGTGTCCTGACTGATTTACCACCATTACAACTGTTTACATGGCGTAATGTGTCGCCCCCGGTGGTCCTGCTGAGTGACTGTGTAACCCTGTGCAGCGCTGTGCGTACAGCCCCACTGAAGCACTAGTGCAGGGTAACTGTGCCGTACCTGCAGGTTACCTCCGTAACGAGCCCCAAAATGGAGACCGGAAACTGACAGTATCATGGCCTGAATCCATAAAGGTTCCACAGCCGCCGTAAAAGGCTGGATGGAGTGTTGGGGGGCAGGGGATGGGGGAGGGGTACCGAGCCGCAGTCTGGAGGGGTGGGTCTTGGGGCCGATGATTCGGCTGCCCTGACCCCCCCCCCCCCGGGAAGGTTGCTCCACCGCTGGGGGGGGCAGTGCACGTGGGCAGGAATGGGGCACTCTACAGACACCGATCCAGTTTTTTAAAATGCAGTTGGGGGGTTTGTGATTGTATGTGTGCTGATTTTTATTTTTTTAACGTGTTTGTGGGGTTCTGTGACTGTACTGTTGCTGATTTTTTTAAAACGTATTTTGGGGGGTTGTGACTGTCGGTGCTGATATTTTTCTTCTTCCCGTGCTCGTTTCCTGCAGGAGAGGGACGGATTTGGGGGCCCAGCCGGGCCCCGGGGCCGGGGCAGAGGCCGCGGGGAGTGGAACATGGGGGCGCCGGGGGGGCTGCAGGAAGTGACGTACACGATACCCGCTGACAAGTGCGGCCTGGTGATCGGGAAAGGTACGCCGGCCGCTCGAATCAGGGCTGCCCAACCCTGCTCCTGGAGGTCTGCCATCTTGGCTCGTCTGGCTCATGTGCTGTTCTAGCGCTCTGATGGGCCTCACGGTTGGGTGCCGAGTCCGGATGGGCTCGGTGCTGAGTCCGGATCAGCTTAGTGCTGAGTCCGGATCAGCTTAGTGCCGAGTCCGGATGGGCTCGGTGCCGACTGTAGCTGCCCTGTAAGGCAACGCTAGGCCTAATCATGCAGCCTGGCCCGGATGAGCCAGGGGTGCTGGAGCTGTCGCATTTGGACTGTCGTTGTTCATCCATTGCACCTTTTATGGAATCTTAGTCTATTTTTCAGAATATTTTCTTTTAGTTTTTTTTTCCACAAATGTTTCAAATTTGTTTAATTGCAGAATATGAGGGACGAGGTCATTTATGGAATTCCGTCAATCTTGACTCTTGTTTAGCTGCTGTTTTTTTTGTTTTGTTTTTTTTTTGCTTCCTTCTTGAAGCTTATTGGAGGAGGTCCTTGATGCTTTTGGCTGTGAGATGTTATGCTTGTCCCCATGATGGCTCTGGAGGTTATTGGGCTGTGAGGTTTTGGGGTACTGACCCAGCGTCTCTCTCTGGTTCTGTCCGTTCCCCCCCCTGCAGGTGGGGAGACCATCAAGAACATCAACCAGCAGTCGGGGGCGCACGTGGAGCTGCAGAGGAACCCCCCGCCCAACACCGACCCCAACGTCCGCATCTTCTCCATCCGAGGCACCCCCCAGCAGATGGAGCTCGCTCGTCAGCTGATCGACGAAAAAATCGGGGTACGTTTACTGCAAGGCTGCCCCCAGCCCTGTTCCTGGAGATTTGCTGTCCTGTAGGCTTTCATTTCAACCCTGATTTGGCACGCCTGACCCTACTAATCAGCTCTACGAGATCTCTATCTGTTGAATGAGGTTTGCATGGTTAGGGTTGTAGTGAAAACCTACAGGACGGTAGATCTCTAGCTGTTGAATGAGGTGTGCATGGTTAGGGTTGTAGTGAACCTACAGGACCGTAGATCTCTAGCTGTTGAATGAGGTGTGCATGGTTAGGGTTGTAGTGAACCTACAGGACCGTAGATCTCTAGCTGTTGAATGAGGTGTGCTTTGTTAGGGTTGTAGTGAACCTACAGGACCGTAGATCTCCTGGAACAGGGTTGGGGTGGGGGCAGCCCTGGCTTTCAGGTTCCCCGCTCCCCGCCGCTCTGTCGGGACGTGAGCAGCAGCGCCCCACGGTGGCCACTGCCTTCCCTGCGCTCCGGTGCTCGGGGATAAAAAGGCGGCGTTGGGGTTGCCGGGCGGCTCGTCCTGTTAAAGCGCTGTCGGTCCTCCCCCGTGCTCTTGGTTACCGCCGTGCGGGTTGGTAGGTTCCCTCATCCGCTAACCCCTCCCTCCCGGTGTGGCTGACCCCTCCCCCCGCCCCCTCCCCCACAGGGCTCCGGGCTCAGCAGCAGCAGCAGCTTCGGTCTCAACCCCTTCTCACAGGGTCCCGCGACACCTCACCAAAAGTACGTGCCCCCGCCCCGTCTCCTGTCTCTCTGCTGAGTGTGTGTGTGTGTGTGTGTGTGTGTGTGTGTGTGTGTGTGTGTGTGTGTGTGTGTGTGTGTGTTTGTGTCTCTG
Source organism: Anguilla pacifica (assembly GCA_039654925.1). NCBI lineage: Eukaryota > Metazoa > Chordata > Actinopteri > Anguilliformes > Anguillidae > Anguilla > Anguilla pacifica. The sequence continues at coordinate 36,482,567 of CM077297.1, forward strand.
TTTCCTGTCTGACGGCCATCCTGAGTGTGTGTGTGTGTGTGTGTGTGTGTGTGTCTGTCACTCTGCTGTCCTGAATGTGTGTGTGTGTGTGTGTGTGTTTCCTGTCTGACTGCCATCCTGAGTGTGTGTGTGTGTGTGTGTGTGTGTGTTTGTGTCTCTGTTTCCTGTCTGACGGCCATCCTGAGTGTGTGTGTGTGTGTGTGTGTCTGTCACTCTGCTGTCCTGAATGTGTGTGTGTGTGTGTGTGTGTGTTTCCTGTCTGACTGCCATCCTGAGTGTGTGTGTGTGTGTGTGTGTCTCTCTCTCTCTGCCGTCCTGAGTGTGTGTGTGTCTCTCTCTGCCGTCCTGAGTGTGTGTGTGTGTGTGTGTGTGTGTCTTTGCCGTCCTGAGTGCGCGTGTGTGTGTCTGTTTCCTGTCTGACTGCCATCCTGAGTGTGTGTGAGTGTGTGTGTCTCTGTTTCCTGTGTCTTTGCTGTCCTGAGTGTGTGTGTGTCTCTGTTTCCTGTGTCTTTGTTGTCCTGAGTGTGTGTCTCTGTGCTGTCATGAGTGTGTGTGTGTGTCTCTGCTTCCTTTGTCTTTGCTGTCCTAAGTGTGTGTGTGTCTCTGTGCTGCCCTGAGTGTCTGTGTGTGTCTGTTTCCTGTCTCTCTCCAGTCAGTCAGTCAGTCTGTCTGTCTGTCTGTGTTTCCTGTCTCTCTCCTGTCCTGTGTGTGTGTGTCTCTCTCTCTCTGATGTCCTGAAGGTTGCCATGTCTCACTCTGTTTCCTCTCTCTCTCTGCAGTGGACCTCAGACCTTCATGACTGGCGGCTGGGGGACAACATACCAGACATGGCAACCCCAGAGCCAGCAGGACCCCAGTAAGTGAGCCCCCAAAAATCCCCAAATATCCGTACCTGTACTTGGGGGGGGCAGGGTGAATCTGGCCCCAGTGCACGAACACAAAAAAATCCCCACATATCCACAGCTAAGGCAGGAGACCCTGTGAAAGGAGGGGGGGCAGGGATGAATTTCCAAAATTGTTGGAAGCATGGCCAAATGATCTGGGGGGGGGGGGACTCCCCAAACTGTTCTCTAAACGCAAAGAAACTCAACGTACCAGTCTCCACTTTCCTTAAGTTTACACTAACTCGTACCTTAAACTAAACTCTGCAGCTTAAAAACGGTCTGCTACCGCATCCCATTCTCAAATGGGGGGGGTATGGGGGGGGGGTATGGGGGGTCTACGGAGCATAACCTGCACGGATTTTTCTCAGATTTTGGTGCGGTTAAGTCTTTGGAGTCTTGAAGGCAAAAATGAGAGGAAATAATAAATGGATCTGAACTCCTGCTGCAGAGGCTGTTTCTCAAACAGTGGTATCTGTATTTGGTTGCAGGTCACAATGGATCCCAGGTGGGGCAGATGGATTATTCCAAAGCGTGGGAGCAGTATTATAAAAAACTAGGCAAGTGCCACGGGCCATACCCCCCCCCCCCCTCTCTGTCACTGACTCCGTACCCCCCCCTCACACTGCATCTGCCTAAATCTGGGGTCCCCCCCCACTCCCCCCATCCTGGTCCCAGAGAGCCTGCTGGGGGTTTCTGTGTTGTTCAGTACTTGAAGCAGTTAATTAACTGCTTTAATTAACTCACCTTGCCTGGTTTCTTTGACCTGGATAGTTTTCTTATTTTAAGGCAATAACTAGGGACATATCGGTATGAGATGTTTTTGATGGTGGGATGGTAGTCTGAGGAAATGTCAATTTCACAGTTCTACGATTATTATTATTATTCATTATGCGACAATATGCATGGAAAAAAACCCGTGCAATTTATAATTTAACTTTTTATTGTATTTTTCACTGTACTTTTGGTTCTGCAAATAAAACGTGTGAGCCTACTGCATATTAGGGATGCTATAAATTTGTCCATTCATCGATTGTCAGCCCAGAACATGTCTAATTTTCAATTAATCTGAAATAGGTTCGCCATCCCCCCTTCAAATTATTCTAAACAAAAGATTGCCAAATGTTACCTTGGCTACTGCTCTAAATGGGTAGCTGAAGGGGCGGGGGGGACTTTTCGTTCGCTTCACTTGCTGTCCGTTGAAAGGATGGCCAGCTTTCAAAAGAATGCTCTGTGGAGTGATTTTGAAAAGTGCCGTAGAAACACTGTTCATGGCCAAATATGCGTACCACCCGTCAACGTTTATGGTGTTAACCCACCTATGAACCAAACATCCGAGCCCAGGGACCACAGCCAAACAAGCACCCGCAGGGCTCCCACTCGTCCTGGAAAACCTGGAAATTTATCGACTAGTCTTCCAGTCATGGAAAACACCTGGAAAATGAGAAAATTTACAAAATGTCCTGGAAATATTTGTGAGGTCCTGGAAAATTGTAGGCTAGGCTATAAGTCAAGCTATTAAACAGTGTATTTAGAGCTGAGTTTGCATATTTTTCTGTATTTTTCTCCGCTTTCCTCATTTTGATTAGCTTCTGAGATTACATGGCAGCAGGCAGCACAAAGTTTTGAATGGTTATGGTACTTGCACATTGCCCCCCCCCCCCCCGGTCCACCACCGGCTTTGGCCTACCATTGTCCACGTTCCATGTCTGTAAGTCTTAAGTCATGGAAATTGTCCTTGAAAAGTCCTGGAAAATGATTTCCTAAAAATGAGTGGGAACCCTGACCCAACTTCGTAGTGCGACCTCAGTACGGCAGCTGTCCAGCTGAAACCACGACAGATTTAATCGGTAAAATGGATACGAAAAGACGCGCTCCCAGTAAGCATGGTAGAGAGGGCGAAGTTTTGAGCCCGAATATACCCCTGTTGCACGAAAAACCATTGCGGCTTGACTTGAATGTAGCGAAACAGCCAGCTAGCTAGCTATGGCATGTCTGACCTCTGTAACGTTATTTGTTGTCCTCAGTGTTTCCATACATCTGTATCGGTGGTACGCGCTAACTAGGTTAACTAAAGTAGGCGAAGCGCTAACATGTTAGGGTTCGCTGAAGTAACTTTAGGCGATAAAGCTGTGTTTGAAATTCTCGTGCCGCTCAAAGTGGTGATTTTGGGAGATGCACCTGCGCATGCGTCCTACTAAACGAAGCACCACCTGCGAATGCGGCCCACCAAACGTCCCTCTCAGGTCTTCCCTGAGTCAGTGAGTGAGTGAGTGACCACAATTTGCCACGCATAGCCCACCGTGGGAAAAAACGATTAGGCGGTAATTGCCCTTTTCAAACAGCAACCAGTCAACGGTCAGAAATGTCGTTCACATCCCTACTTTATATGACTTTATATTTACCATTTAAATAAGGTGGGGGAGAAGTAGGTACATTTTAACAATGCCATATCCCCACATAATCAGCTCAAATGAAAATGAAAGTACCACTCAGAGTACTGTGCTTCGCCGTGAACCGGATTGAAGCACGAAGCACCTTTTACGTGTTGTCAGCCACTTTTCGCCTGAATGTTTTGCAAACTGGATAGGCCTCTGGCACTCCCGCACAAACGAGCCTCTGCCAGCTCGCTTCACGCGGAACAACAAATCGCGAGAGGAGTGTTGCCTGGGCAACGTCGAACGCAGTGCCGAGTACTGTAGCTTCTAAAATCCGGTTTCCGGTTTGAAGACCTGCAATGTTTTTTAAGCCCGGTTCGCAGTGAAACGGTTTAAATCGTAACTTCTCTGGCAAAAACAAACCAGGAGACCCTTTGGCCCTCTAAGACCAAGATTGGGGACTTTAACAAAGGTACCGAAATGTATTTATGGACTTCCTCGGTTGTCTCGCCCCCTTTCTCCTGCATAACTGTTGAAATTTTTTGGACTGAAGTATTTATTAATGAAGTGTTGGTTATTAAGATGCCATTTTACAGGCGATAATCCGCAAGTTCTTGACGATGAATAGAGCGATTAAGTGGGGATAGTGTAGTGCAGTGGTTAGGGAAGGTTGCAGGTTTGATTCCCAGGTAGGACACTGCCGTTGTACCCTTCAGCTTCGTACCTAACCAGAACTGCTTCAGTATATACCCAGGTGTATAAATGGATTGTATATATAAACTGTGCAAGATACTCTGGATAAATGCCTAAAATGTAATGGGGGGGGGGATTTCACGAAGCAGGATTACTGAGTTAGTCGTGTGATTGTGCTGAGTAAAAGCCAGAATGGCTCTTTTTACTTCAGTCCATGTTCCAGATTTGGGAGGGTTCCGGGTTTTACTTGGTGCAGCTATCCAGCTAACTCGGTGATCCTGCTTGGTGAAACGTCCAGGCGGCCCTGTTAAGCCCTGTTGGTTTCTCAGGGTATCCTGTGCAAGCCGCAGCCCTGCCGCATTGTGTCTGTGTGTTTCTGCGGCTCGTTCGCTAACCGGCCGTCGCTCTGTGTCCCCAGGTCAGCAGACCCAGGCCCAGAGCAGCGGCCCTGACTACAGCAAGGCCTGGGAGGAGTACTACAAGAAGCAGAGTGGGTACCTGCCCTGCAGGGATGGGGGGGGGGTCCCCCACCCACCCCCCCCTCCTCTTATTTAAGCACTGGAGTGTGTGCATTGCACAGGGGGGAGTGTGTTGTGCTTTTTCTCGTTACGTTTCTGAAGGGGGTCGTTCACTCTTGCCTCTTGCCTTCATACAGATGAGATGATTTGACTTCTCGTTCATTCTGCTCCTCTTTAATTATTATTATTATTATTATTAGTAGTAGTGTTTTATGCGAGTGGTGTGTGCGAGGAGAGGGGTGTCTGAATGTTGCAGGGCCAGATGCAGCGGGGCGTTTTCAGTGGCGCATTCAGGGCGTTTCGCAGAGAGCACGAGCAGCGCTTTATTTATTCTGCCCTGCTCCCCCCCCCCCCCCCAGGTCAGGCCCCCGGGCCCGGCTCCCAGCAGAGCTCCCCCCCGGACTACAGCGCCGCCTGGGCAGAGTACTACCGCCAGCAGGGGGCGTACTACGGCCCAGGCACCCAGCCCGCACAGGCCCCCGGCCTTCAGGTACTGCCCCCGCCCTCCTTCCCGCCCTTACCTGTGCCCTTAGCACCTGTGCGCTTAGCATCACTGATTTCTTTTCTCTTGTTGGTCCTGGGAAAGTTGTGCGCTGAGTTTGTTTGGCTGGGCCGCAACAGCGGGGCCAGCCCTACAAACGCGAATGTCTGTGACTGACTGACTGAGTGACTGACTGTGATGAAGTTACGCCATTGGTTGGCTGGGTCACGTGTGTTGGGTCCAGTCATATACTAGGTTTTAACCTGGTCTTGTTTGAATTGTCAGTGTTCTCTCTGTTCCATCCTCACTTGGTAACTGTTTCATTTACTGTTTTTTGTTTTTTTTTGTTCCAGGAACATTAGAGTGGATTCCCTTTAGTTGAAGATTTTTTTTTTTTTTTTTGAATCGCTGAGAGGATGAAAAACAAAACCTTTTATAACAGAGGTTTCTAGATTTGCAACGCCTTGAAGACTTTTACTTTTTTTCTTAGTGAGAAACACTAGCTGTAGAACGACTTATACAATTAAAAAAAAAGAATAAAAATATTTCTAAATCAGGAACATTTAATTGTTACTAAATACTTGTGTACACCATTATTTGAATGGACAATTTCCGGGATCCCTTTTGGATTTGAGTGAACAGTTTTGTTTTTCAAATACTTTTTTTTTTCTTTTTCTTTTTTAACTGAAATATGAAAACACCAAAATGTACCCCGGAATTGTAACATTTCAGAAAAACGCAATATAATCTATTTTTTCTAGTTCTGTTGCAATAAAATCGTAATTAATGGCTTAGCAGTCTTGAGCACATTATTGTCCTTGTTGTTTTTTTTTGTCATGAAAGAACAGATGTTTTAAGAATATGTAAAGAAGTGTTGTCTTTTACTTTTACATAACGCATTTTAATTCAGTGAGACGAAACTGTGATATTTTGTTACAGGAAAGGGTATTCTTTTGTTACAAAATACCAGGGGTGTTGTCAAAAAATGGCAGTAAATTCCTAATGTAATTCCTGTTTCTTGGCTTTGTGTTCTGTTATTCAGTATCATTTTTATTGTACTTCTGGTTTAAAAAAAAGGTGCAATATCTTATTTCATTTTTGAAACAAAGATGGATTCTAATATTTTGACAAACGTTAACTTGTAGTTTCTTAGATTATTTTTTTAGGCATTGAAAATGTAATGGATAATTTTTTTAAATTACAGTGCTCTGGCATGGGAAAAGGGGGGGGGGGTATTGCATTTTGCGAGATTTTTTTTTTTTTTTTGCCTTTGCTATCTTGTTAAACTATGTATGTATGATCAAATACTTGACTAAATACTTTATTTAAAATATATATTATATATAATTAAATCAAAGAGTCTTTCAGCGAGTCATTTTCACAGGAGAAAAACTGTCCCGATGCTCTGCGTTCTTTTCATACTGAAAATGTTCAAAGATGGTGAATGTGCTAGTTGAAATTTGATGTTGCATCTTGCTTGTATGGACAAAAATAAGAGATGGTAGAATTTTTTTATGTGTACTCTGTGCTTCAACCTCAAGACTGCTAAGCTTCAATTGGATCCTACCTGTGTAATGATTAATAGTAGTTTTTTATATTCTAAGTATTGAGATCAAAGTTGTCTTATTTGGTACCGGCCAGATCACTCTATGCCCCAACCAGTACACACTGTGGACTCTCTTTCAGTCCAATGCTAATACCTTTTTAATTATTTTTCTTTCTACTATGTGTGATCTAATGTATGTATGATTGATTAGTTACAAAATGAATCTAGTATTAACTGCATTGCCTAATGAAAAGGGATATTATAATTTCAAAAAAATGTTTAATTTTAGTGTTTTTTTTCCTCATGTACAGATAACAGTGTATTAAAAAAAAAAGTCGAAAGTAACGGTGTTTCTGTTGAAATGTTTGGGGGGGGGGGAGGGTTTTGCTTTCTTTTGGCTTGGTTTTAATTTGGGCACATTCCAATGTGTAATTTTGTCATTTGTGAGTTGAAATCAGGGCTCCTTGGGTTGATCCAAGACTTATAAAGGCAATCTATCCAGTATACTGAAGATATATTCAGAATTTCATGTTCTCAAAAATAAAAATGTTTATTCCCTGTAGATATTCTATCCATTTCGTTCTCTAAACAAATTGTCCGCAAGTTTCTGTTTTTATGGACGTGTAGGGTCTATGATATGTGTGTTATAAAGCAGTTATTAACAGCTCTGTGCTAAAGAACTTCAGATTTTCTTGCTCTTTTTGACATTATTTCCCTTGTGAGATTAAATTTGAGTTTCACAAAGTTGAACTAGCCCGTCCGTTCCTCAGGTATTTCGGGGGGGGCGGAAGACTCGTGCTCGACAGCGATATGATACGACTTCAATAAAAAAGATGTGCAAACATCCAAGATAAGTGTTTGGGGGGGTAATTCATCAGCGCTTGCACAAACATTTGGTCTTGAATGCCCTATGCATTTGTTGGGATGATTTGACAGTTGAAGGGGTGAAATTTGGCACAGAATCCAGGTGTTGCAGCTAGGCTAGCTGCTGTGCCTCGGTTGGTGACAGACCCAGATAAAGTATTTTTCAAAGCTTACACGACAAAGCCAATTGCACACAAATTTGGAAAGGTGGTGCTTCGTTGCCGATTCGTCCCCCAAGGTGGACTCGGAGGTCAATGAGACCTGAAACGGGGCTCTACGGTGCTCTCATTTTAGGAGCATTTGCCCCTGACAAAATAATTCAGGAGCGCAGGTAGTAATATTGCAGCAGTGTACTCCTGAATTTTTCAGCTTAGGAACACACGTGCCCCTTGGAATAGGCGCGTGGAGCCCTGTGAAATTGTGCATATTTATTTATGAACAAATGAAGATATAAAGGAGGCGCGATCGAGGTTGTCATCACCTTCCACAGTTTACACTGACACGCTGCACCCCGTCCCCGTAAGGATGTGAAATTTGTGGCTTGGTCGAATCCCAAGTGGGGACAAACGGAGCCCAGAGTCCGCCAAGCAGCAGCTTCGGAGGAGTCCCCTTTAAGAGCAGCATCCCCTTTAAGAGCAGCATTAAAAGTCATCTGCCTTTATTACTCTTCACTTAAGGCCGTCAATCAGACAATAGATTCATGTTGTATAGAGGAAAGGGGTATTTTGCATTCAGGCCCCCCCCCTCCCTTAAATCATGGCTTCTGTGTGTGTGTGTGTGTGGTTGCGGTGGTGGTGTTATTTAATTTCAAGGTCTGGCTTGTGTGTTGGCTTTTTCTTTTCTTCAGTCTCATTTTGAGGGTCCATTAAGGTGCATTAGGCACGTTTGAACACCTCTAACAGGCAGTTGATTTGCACATGGTTTCAAAAGGCCACGTTTTCTCTGCCCTGCCAGCCTTATAAGGAGAGGCTGCAACGAGGAGTTGATTAGCATAGCTGTCGTGATTCCAGCCTGGTCAAAAGGTATTTTACCAGCGTTAAAAGTGCAGTCTGTCAGTATTGGGACATTGACACTATTTTGGTTTATTTTGGTTGTGTACTCCAGAACATTGGATTTGAAATATTATGATGCATATGAGGTTGAAGTGCAGACTGTCAGCTTTTATTAGAGGGTCTTTGCATCCATAACAGGTGAACCATGTAGGAGCTGCAACCTCTCATGCGCAAACCCCAACCCCATTCTGTGGGACCAAAAGTAATTGGCCCATTGGCTGCTCAGCGTTGCCAGCTGTGTGGTTGCATCATTAGGTCATGCACAGGAACACTAGAACAAGGTCCGGAGTTGATTCTACACCTGAGATTTGCATTTGGAACCTTGCTGTCGTCCCTTGACGTGAGGACCGACTGAGTGTGTATTACCAGTAAAGCAGGCCTTCGTGGGGTGGAAGATAAGAATAAATCATGTCCAAAACATCTGGTGTGTCAAAAAACAACTGTTTTGATACACAAAGAAGCCAGAACAAATTTGTGAGCTCAGCCATAGCAAACAACCTGGTAGACCACAGAAGGCTACTTTAGTGGATCACCAAAGAATACTTGATATTAGCCCTTTAACTGGTCCATGTTTGCCCTGTAGCTGAATCCAGTACCCTTAGTTGGTCTATATTAGCCCTTTAGCTGAGTTCAGTACCCTTAGCTGGTCCATATTAGCCCTTTAGCTGAGTTCAGTACCCTTAGCTGGTCCATATTAGCCCTTTAGCTGAGTTCAGTACTCTTAGCTGCTCCATATTAGCCCTTTAGCTGAGTCCAGTACCCTTAGTTGGTCTATATTAGCCCTTTAGCTGAGTCCAGTACCCTTAGCTGGTCAATATTAGCCCTTTAGCTGAGTCCAGTACCCTTAGCTGGTCCATATTAGCCCTTTGGCTGAGTCCAGGTCCCTTAGCTGGTCCATATTAGCCCTTTAGCTGAATCCAGTACCCTTAGTTGGTCCATATTAGCCCTTTAGCTGAGTCCAGTACCCTTAGCTGGTCTATATTAGCCCTTTAGCTGAATCCAGTACCCTTAGCTGGTCCATATTAGCTCTTTAGCTGAGTCCAGCACCCTTAGCTGGTCCATATTAGCTCTTTAGCTGAGTCCAGTACCCTTAGCTGGTCCATATTAGCCCTTTAGCTGAGTCCAGTACCCTTAGCTGGTCCATATTAGCTCTTTAGCTGAGTCCAGCACCCTTAGCTGGTCCATATTAGCTCTTTAGCTGAGTCCAGTACCCTTAGCTGGTCCATATTAGCTCTTTAGCTGAGTCAAGTACCCTTAGCTGGTCCATATTAGCTCTTTAGCTGAGTCCAGCACCCTGTAGGCTTAGCTGGTCCAAATTAGCCCTTTAGCTGGTCCATATTAGCCCTTTAGCTGAGTCCAGCACTCTGTAGGCTGCAGTTAGCTGCTGTTTATAGGGCCGTGCTTTCTGTGACTGACCCCCTCACTGTGGATGAATGCTGTCTTGCGACCCACCTGTAAGTGTGTGTGTGTGTGTGTGTGAGTGTGTGTGTGTACCTGTATCTGTTTAGAGAAGGGTGTACTCTCACATACGCACACCCCCCAGTGGTGTTAGCCCCAGTCCAGATGCTTGTTGCTGTGTGCTCTCAGGTCTGGTTTGAGGTGAAGCAGTGTGCCCCATTCAAACGGGACATTCGTAGAGAGACCCTCTTCTGTTTAATGCATTGCTGACACGGTGACTTAGTCATTAACGAGGTTTTGAAGGCTACATGTTTTTGGAAGCTATGTGATAACCAGATATTCAACTCCTGCATCCTGTATCTGTACGTCCAAGGGCAAGAGTGTCTTGTCTTGAAGAGTTATGGTGCCTGCGGGTGTTTGTGGTTGCCTTGTCTGCTGTCAAAGCCCTGAGAACAAGGTATGCGGTCTCTTTAGCCAATCAGATTCACCGAATGACCAGCAGACATGGAGACCCTCCAGGAATGGGTTCTCACGCCTGTGTTCTAGAAGTTTCTGGTGACTTCCAAACTGCTGCTCCTACTGCATTGCTCCTCACTGTCAGCTGGAACACTGGCCTTCAACAATGGCGGAAGCAGGGGGAACGGGGAAGGAATTCAATATTTGGTCAGAATATAGAGCATCTGCCCGGCTAGACTGTAGTCTTTGTATTTCAGTGCATCTTAAGTCTCACACACACGCACACACACAAACGTGAGTGTGTGTGTTAAAAGCAGAGAGGTCTTTGTGCTACACTTCAAGGGCACAAAAAGACCATTACAGCACGTCCTTGCACACTGAAGATGTTTGAGGAAAAATGATGGAAGAGATTAAGTATGATTACATACAATATGGTTTTCAAGAACTGATACTAGGTTTGAATGTTCTTTCATTTTGTTCTTTTCGTCAGTCATGAGAAGAATTCATTTCATTGCCATTTTAGGAAAAATCCTCAGTTTACCTTTCACATGAAAAATTGAATTTGATGCCTATTTGAGCTTGATACTCATTTAAAAGTATTTTTTTCTGTGCAAAAATGAGCATTTGAATATGAGAAATTTAATGTCAGTTTTAGTAAACACATGAAAACGGTTGAATTTTTTGCAATTGCACCATACAATGTTCAGGGTTAAATCAATTCTTACAGAGTAAATATGGTCACTATTTGACTCATATGTACTGTTAGAGTTGAATTAACACTGAACATTTTATTGTGTGACTTTTAATATGAATCACTAATGTTCTTCTGTAACTGATCGTGCCTGAATTTGTGTCACACCAAGCCCTCACATGGGACCAAACACAGTTACGCTCCTGAGATTCGGCAGAAAAAAAGTTTAAGTTTTGAAATTTTTTTAACATAATACAAGTGTCTTGGATGACAAAAACATGTTGCAGTGAAAATATTTTCAAAAATATTATTTATTTTTATTGGATGCCCCTTGCAGTATAGGTATCAGCATAGTAGAATATATGATTCTTGAGATTAAGACCAGATACTCGTGTCCCCTACAGGGGACAAAAATGAATTGCCATGTTTTAGGAGGTTATGCAAATCTCTACGTGTGTGCGTGTGTGTCTGTCTGTCCGTCAGTGCATTTATGTGAATGTGTGTGAATCCACATGTAGACATTCCTTTTTAAATGCTAAAGATAGAGTATGCCTTGTGTGGTTTATATTGAAGTAAACGTACTAATTTTGTTGATGTAATTTAAAGGTAATATACAAGTAAAAGACCCTGAGTTTTGGGCAACTAAAACACGATAGGCCTGTGCTAACCACGGGCTACAGCACAATAGCAAATTTGGACTCCCTACTCACAGTGAGGCTGTCAGCCAACTGTGGACACGCTACAGACAAGCCTTTGCGTTTGCAGTGCATCTCGTTTTATAATCCTTTTTTATTATTATTATTTTTTATTTATTTTTTGAACAATTCACATCTTAAGAAGTGACCGTTTGCTTTAATGGCAGATCCTTTTTAATCTCAGAAATTAATTCCAAATGATAATCTGATGTAAATAATTCTACAATAAACTATAATACTGACGGTTGTAACCTCACTATCACAAAAAATAACTTTGCAGAGCTAACCGATGTTGTTTTCAGTGTCTAACGAGTTGTTGGCATCTTGCGTTTTTTACATGGACATATGTGCATTCGTCGTTTTTTTTTTTTTTTTAACTGCGTTCATATTTAAATTAAAATTACCTGAATTGCTTGCGGAAATTATGTTTGCATTAATAGTTTGACAACTGTTTTTACTGAACGTATAAAGTGATCAATGTAGTGATATATCATAAAAGCAAATAGGCTAAGTTACATAAATATAGGCCTATAGTTCACTCTGGTGTTAGATATTTCGTTGCGTATTGTTCTTTATGTCGCGTCGATCATTGGCTCGTGTCACTTCATTTAAAAGAATGATGCAGCAATTATTTTCCGTTTTTGGCTTGGGGGAACGTATTTCCACTACGATTACATTGCGTTGTTAAAGTGTTTATCAAAACAGATAGAATTGTGTGACGGAAAAGACACCGTAAAGCGTTGTTTGTTTATTCATTTTCAAGACCCATAACAACATTGTAACTGAGCCTGTAATTGTAATTGAACGTATAATTCGATTCGCGTAGGCTTTTTAACAGCGCATCTTTAATAGACCTCTGTGACCCTGGATATTGCAGACTATGTAGAAGCAATTTAAACTGAGATTAATTAGCAGAGATGACAATGAAAATGGAACAGGCTACAAAAATGAATTGAATAAAGCACACAATGAGAAATAAATAGGCTACAATTTGATTTTTAAAGGGAAACCAACCATTAATACGGCCTACAGAAACCACGATCTCGGGGACACAGTGAGACCAACGACAAGTATTAACATTGTATGAAAACAAAAATGTATGACCTAGCATATACGTAACTAAATTACGAATGCAATGTTAAGAACGGAGCGCGACTTCGGTTGAATTGAATGCCTCGGTTTGGGTTTCCTGATATGTAGCCTCCTATTTGTTGTTTATACGTAGACTAATTCGTTATTTAAAATGTGCTTTTAAGACATCGGCCTAACACTGCACACCTCTAAACGTGGACGGAATATCGGTAAGGTTTGAATGTGAAATGCATTTTCGTTAAAACAAGAGTAGTATTTGCCGTTGCAGTTAACAATTGATGTTTTGTTTGTGAAATCAGATAATTTTTTTTTTTTTAATCTATTAAAACAGAACGAGGTCTAAAAGGACTAATTTGAAGAAGGCGAATTAAATTCGATTAGATCACCCAAATGATTCATTTAATGTTTGCATAGGTATATGCAAATAATATATATACAAATATATTAATTTATATTATATCATAAAAGTGTATATCAATATATTTCGGGCGACGTTATATTTAATTCTTGATTTGGCGCTGTAGCCTACTTCACTATTTTGAATTTGTAATCCAGTAATTCACATGTGGTTAAAGTTTTTATTGTTATACATTTTGGTTTCACCGAGTCGAAATTACAGCGCTTTTTATACGTAGGCTAGTCTTTCCTTTTCACGGTACCATAATGTTTGGTGGCTTCATAGGTGATTCTGATTAGTTAGGTGTGTTCTATTGCTTCCTTAGTGCAGGTATGAGACCGTTTTCAGTAGCCTATCTAGTCTTGATTCTAAGCTTTTGATTTCCTTTGATGTCTGTTACTGGCGTTTGTCAAGAAGAGGACCAGAGATGCGTAAATGAAAGCCAAGGAAGCTATTATGAAGCTGAGAAATAAGAAAATAAAACCAAAGGCATAGAGACACAGGTCAAACCCTAGGCTTACCAAAATCAACTGTTTGGAACAGCATTAAGAAGAAAGGGAGCACTAGTGGTCTGAATAATCGCTAAGGGCCTGGTAGGCCAAGGAAGACCTCTACAGCTGATGCCTGAATAATTCTCTCTATAATAAAGAAAAAACCCAAACGCATGTCCGACAGATCAGAAACACTCTTCAGGAGACAGGCATGGATGTGTCAGTGACTACTGTCCCACCAGTTATCTGCAAAAACGGGATGGTAAGGTTAGAGTTTTGTAAGAACTACCAAAAAGAGCCGGCAGATTTCTGTAAAAAGGTCTTGTGGTCAAGATTCGCTTGTATCAGAGTGATGGCAAGAGCAACGTGTGGAGGCCAAAAGGAACTTCCCAGGATCCAAAGCACCCCCTTCATCTGTGAACGTGGTGGTGGGGATGTCATGGTTTGGGCATGTATGTATGGCTGCCACAGATACTGGCTCACTTACCTTCGCTGATAATGTTGATGCTGATAGCATTAGCAGAATTAATTCTGAAGTATACAAAGCATCTTATCTGCTCAAGTTCAGCCAAATGCCTCCAGACTCATTGGACCGCGAGTCTTCCTACAGGAAAACAATGATCCAAAACATACTGCAACAATTGAGTTTTTCAGAAATAAAAACTGGAAAATTATTGACTGGCCAATCATTCACCTAAATTGAATTAAATTGAACATGCATTTCATATGCTGAAGAGAAAACTTACAGCAATTAGCCCCCAAAACAAGCAGGAGCTGAAGATGGCTGCAGTACAGGCCTGGCAGAGCATCATTAGAGAAGACACTCAGCACCTGGTGATGTCATTGGATAACAAACATCAAGTAGACAAAAGATATGCGACAAAGTATTAAACATGGCGAATTTCATTCACATAATATTAATATGTCCCATATTAATATTATGGTGGGGGGTTATGTATGAAAAGTGTTATAATTTCTACATGTTGACACCAAGGTGTTTGAAATACCTTTCAATACAAGCTGAGAATGTGCACTTTAACCACATTGTTTGATCATGAATCTAAAATTGTGGAGTACAGAGTCAAATCAAGAAAAAATACGTATACATATACATATAGCGTCCGCAAAATCTAAATGTACATTTTAAGTTAGCCTGAAATAAACGTTCAACTTTTTCAGTTTCTGTAAATTCTTCTCACATAGGGAGAGAAAATCATGGGGAAAAAAGATGAGGCGCGTCACGGGGGGACAACGGCCGCTCTCAAGCAGTTGTTGAGCTGTAGGCCAAATCTCTTTTTCTTCGCGAACTGTCACTCGCCTTCTTTTTCCCGCGTCTGACCCGTTTCTCTCGGAATCTCTCCGGTCGACTCATTCAATTTCCTATCCTCTTGTGGGACCCCCCCACACACAGTTTCGGACCCATCCCCTTCTTGCCGGCTAGCTTTTTCAACAACGGAGGAGTGCATGGATGTCAAACTGCCCTCAAAAATGCCGTGAAAGATTGATTTGCAGCGCTTTTCTTTCTCGTGACATGAGTTCGTCGGGGCTTGAATGGGAAACGCGCGAGCCCCGGACAGAATAAAGATGTTCTCTCTGCTGGAAAACTGGGGAAAAATTGCCCATTTACTCCCAGTCCATCAAATCTGAAAACCAGAGAGGAGTAAACAGAAAGAGCTCGGCCTATTGAGAGAAAGGCCGTATACACCACATCTAAAGACTGTCACAATGTACTGAAGGCTTTATACTTACATCCATGAATATTAAAGCGCTCACCCTTACAAGAGATAGTAGGCTCGCAACTCAGACGATTCACATTTCCCTGTGCCCTAGAACAATGCTTTGAAACACACAGACCTCACATCTATTGTTTTATTCAATTATTACCCAGGACCTTATTAATATTAGGGATGCTTAAAGGTCTCAGAAGGAACGTTTAAAGTAGGCTACTCCTAGCTTCAAATTCATGTATTCATGCAGGAGAAATGACGTGCATTGGGAATTATGTAAACGTGTTATATATATATATATAGTCTTACAGGCATTTACGCAGGAATATCCTAGAAAATCATCACAGGTCGAGCCATTTAGCATATTTAAACTGATCAATTCTGGTACTCTTTTATTCCCACATACAAGTTAGGCAACCTTTTAGACACACTGTATCCTCCTAATGAATCTTTGTCAGAAAGATAAGTCTATATTTGGCAATGTACGAATTATTGAGAAATGAGATTTCAAGTATTATCATATATTGACCAATCTGAAGAAACTACGCGTATATTATAATTATCCCGCCGGTTCCCGTGTTTTCTTTCAAACTGGATGGAATGCAAGTTTTGTTTTTCCTTTGCCAGGAAAGGTGCAGCGCGAGAAGTGTATGGCGCTGTTAGGTGCGTCGTCTCGCGCTTTAACGGGTGGGGACGGCGGGATCGCGAGTTTAAGTTGGCGCGTGTTTGTGTTGCGCGTGTTTGAGAGGGATCCAGTGGGTGCTTGGTTCATTTGAACGCCCACTACGCTCTCTTCGTTTCCCCTCCTTCTCCGCTGTTTCCCTGCCCAATGGCGTGTCTACTCATTTAAGATTGCTCCTTTTGCATGGCCAAGCAAGGGGAGGGTCATCAATAAATAATTGGAGAGGGGTCAAACAACCACTTATAAGGAGAGCCGAGACTTGGAAAGGACGGAACATTTCAAACCTCGTCGTGCATGCTAAGGAGGACTATCATTTTGGCAAAATTATAGGCTAGCCTACAGATCGGCAGTATTTTATTTGAACTTTCCTTTGACCCTTAACGGACTTCACGCTGATTCAACGCCAACATTTTATTATTTATTATATATATTTATTATTATTATTATTATTATTATTATTATTATTATTATTATTATTATTATTATTAGGCTATTAGTAATATTACGGTTATTTTTGAAATTGATGGTGCCATGGGTACGGTGTTGCCCGCGGAATCTCTGGCACTGATGTCTGCATTTAAAGCGCCAGGTATTTCACTCTCCGAAACCATTACGTCAGATATTCTGCACAGCTTCCTGTACGGCCGCTGGAGGAACCTGCTGGGGGAACACTTCGAGTTAAAACGCGACGCCGCCAGTCCCAAAACCGCCTTCACCGCGGAGGTCCTCGCGCAGCCTTTCCCAGGAGGTCAGTTGAGTTGTTTCTCCTTTTTTATGCAGTGGTAGCCAATGCAAATGTGAGTTACTGTGTTTTCAGTTGTCATGAAATGTCTTGCTATTTATTCGTTTGTGTAGAAATAAACATGAATCTGTGGATCTGGAGACAGTAAAGTCGCATAGGAGAGACGTGTATGGAGAGGCTATATAGGCTGTATAATATATACTTAAGGCGAGCCAAAAGAACACCGAAACATCCAGATAAGAAGCCTGTTGTTATCAACTTTCTTGTAATTTATTTATTTTCTATAATTTTAAATTCACTTCAGATAGATTTTGATGTAGTTTTCAATGTTTTTTCCTTTTAAGACGGCTTTTTTCAGTGAGTCCGATTAGTGAGTCTGTTCACCAGCGACCTTTTTAGTTTCTTTGGCGCGAAAAAAAAAAAGCTCATTGCGAGCTCATTGGCCGAAAATTTTACGGTGAAGGAATTAAGGGCCTAAAAACCTCTCCTTTTAATAAGATCTTAAAACTTCGGTGGGGTCCCGTCGCAGCCCTGCCCCAGCTGTCAACTGGAATGAACTGAAAAAAGTGAAAACTCCACACTCGCGCACTGTTCGAGATTTCTTCCCAAGGTCCCCGTGACTTTCGCATTACTGTTCTCCGGGGTTTCCCGCTTTCTCCGCTTTATTTCCACCAATTTAGCGCATTAACCCGTTTAGCGCATTGAGACCTCGCATTTAGAAGCTTGTTAGGCGTGTAACTGTTGCTGACTCAATGAAAAATAGGGGTATTAAATTCATTTGGTTAACTTTGTGCTTGACCTGAGAAAGTTTCCACTTAAACCGAGGAGCGAGAACGGCTCCCTTTCTTTGCGACGTCCCTTATTCATCCGTCTTCGAACGGCCTCTTTTTCTCCTCTGGCAGCTATGGGGCTCCTGCTCTTTTCTCTTTTACTCACCTAAAAAGGTTGCTGTTCCTCCACTAATGCGCCATGAAAGCTAATTCTATTACCATTCATACCATGTCAACCATCTAATCGCCTTTCCATTTTTTTTGTCAGCCAAATTCCCGGGCCTTTTAAACAAGTCCTCAGTTCATTCAGCGCAAATTTATTGCTACAAAGTTCTTAAAGGGATAATGAATCTGGAATTAGTCGTTTCTCTCCACTTGAGTTTAATGAATATCACATCTAAAGCATGACAGATTGCTGGACCCCGAGTAAAAGAAGACCGTTTAACCTCTTTTGGGTCTGCCTTCTTTACCCGTCTCAAAATGCCTTTGAAATTGACATTAAAGAAACCTTCGTTTTTAAAGCTTTATGTAAAGAGGAAAACGCGTTTGGGATATTCCGTTTCTTGAACAAAACAGTTTAACTTTATTCATTTAATGGAATTAATGGGTGGCAAAGCTTAAATATTCAGGCACCTAAACGAGACGCTGCATTATGTTCCCTGCTTAGAATACACTGCTAAAATTGTTACAGCCCGATTTAATTATTTTTAGATTACATTCTACAGCGCAACCTTGATATTTTTAAAACGTGCAAGCAAATTATTCAAAATAAAGGTAAATTGCCTGTTTTGCCGGAGATGATTGTTTACTACTAAACCTTCAGGTTCAGGTTACTTTATTTGTACCCGTCGGTTATTTGTACCTTGATATATGAACTGTTTTATTGCCATAATAAATAAAAATAGAATCATATTATCCATTATTCCAGCTACGAGTTTCTTTGTTTAAATTTGTATTCTAGCCGAATTATTATTTTTGTAAAATTATATTTCATAATGAATTTCTTCTCACAGACCTTTAATGCCAGTTCAGCGCGTCATATTGTTTTTGCCCGAACAATAACTGACACTGAGCGTGACCAGAAGTGGGTCACCGGATACTTGCCGCACAGTCCCTGCTCGCGCGCATCTGTACCGCCAGTTCTTAAATCCAAGTAAGCCACCCTTTCCATTTGGCAGAAGTGCAGAAGCTCTCGAGCCTGGTCCTGCCCAGCGAGGTGATCATCGCGCAGAGCTCCATCCCCGGCGAGGGACTCGGGATATTCTCCAAGACCTGGATCAAGGCCGGCACGGAGATGGGACCTTTCACGGGCAGAGTCATATCCCCCCAGCACGTGGACCTCTTCAGGAACAACAACCTAATGTGGGAGGTATGTGTGTGTGTGTGTGTGTGTTTGTGCGTGCGCGCGTGAGTGCGTAACCATAGGTACCATTGAAATGATTCCTGTAACAACAGAGGAGAAACATTTATGATTTCGTCTTCTTATCACGAAAGGCGATCTATAAATTCAACATAGTATATATTATTTAATAACTCGCGATCTTAGCACAGATTCAGGCAGGCCTTCACAGAATTGTGATGTTTTTTTCTCGCGCTCTCAGGTGTTCAACTCGGACGGAACGGTGCGCTACTTCATCGACGCGAGCCAGGCGGATCACCGCAGCTGGATGACCTACATTAAATGCGCGCGCACCGAGCAGGAGCAGAACCTGGAAGTGGTGCAGATCGGCAGTAGCATCTTCTACAAGGCAGTGGAGGTGAACAGGGCGGCTTGCCTTCAAAAGCTTTTCTCAGAGTGAAAAGAGAATATAGTTCACTATAGGCTACTCTTATCGTTCATTGTTAAATTGCAAAATATCAATTCTCATTTCCTCATCTTTGCTAATGAGCACCGGGGATGACCTGCTCTTCTGCTGCAATATTGTAAGAGCTTCTCATAGGGAGGCAGCTTCATGCTGCAATAAATAAGAGAAATGATGTGTCATTGAACACCTGCTTTGAACAGTGGGTTTCTAGACTCCCCCCTGTGAATTTACACAAAGACAGAGCAATCTGTAAGAACATTTCTTATAAGAAAAAAAATGGAATAGAATTCATATGTAAGAAAGATCGAGACAGGAGATGAAGAGGGGGGGCGGGGATGTGGAAATAGCACCACAAAAGGTGACAGTGATTCCATTGTGATGCCAGAGATTCCATTGTGTTGTCAGTGATTCTAACTGTTATGTCAGAAGTTCCATTATGATGTCAGTGATTGTGTTGTGTGACGTCAGTGACTTCGCTGTTCCATCCTGGCTTGTTGGTGGCGTGAGGCATGGATGTCAGCCAAAGTTTGTTCACTTCTTCTATAAAAATAACCTCCTCCCCCACCCCCACAGACTATCCCCCCGGACCAGGAGCTCCTGGTGTGGTATGGGAACTCTTACAACACTTTCCTGGGGATCCCGGGAGTGCCTGCAACCAAGGAGGAGCAGCAGAAGAAGAACAGGAGCGGTGAGGAGGCTCAAACGGCTGCAGGCCGGGTGTGGGGGGGTTGGGGAGGTGGTCTGGGGGGGATTCTGATGGCTATCACTGCAATTAAGGGTTACTGAGGGGCCTCATTAGGGCCTTGCCTTCACTTATGGCCTTAGCTGCCAATAGATCCTAATCTGATCTAAGCTCCTACTCACTCGAGCTCTTTAATGTGTGATGGAGTGTGCTCCTTCACAGCTGGTACTGTTCTCTGAGCTCTGTTCACTATGACTGGAAAACTGTGAATTTTCCCCTTTTCACAGATCCCGGGGTGAAAAATATCAATATCTGAAACAATAAAGGGTGTTTAGGGCTCTGGGAAAGAGTTATTCCACCGGTGCGTCTTACTTGAGCTTGAGGTTTGGGGGGGGGGGGGGGGGGGGGGGAAGAGACAAAAATTGAAAACAAATCCTGTGAGAAAGAAACTGTTTGTGTGGGAGTCCCAAGCGCTCCCCAGGTGTGCTGACTATGAATGCGTCCTGCATTTGACCAGTCACTTTGCGCCGAAATCGTTTCCGCACAGACCCGTTTCTTTCTGAATATCAGGATTAATATTAACAGCAGCCACCATCTGAACATGTGAACTGTCCCATAAAGGCTTGCGTCGTAGATTTCCACCTGTTGTGCTCACAGCTTTCACGAGATTAAGATCACTCACAAACCCCTCCCCCCACCTCACAGATGACTCCCATTTGAGGGACGGCTGTCCATCTTCCTCCTCCTCCTCCTCCTCGTCGCCCTCCTCCTCCTCCTCCTCCTCCTCGTCCTCGTCGGGCCCCGCCGCGCGGATGCGCTGCGTCATCTGCCGCCGCGGCTTCAACTCGCGCAGCAACCTGCGCTCGCACATGCGCATCCACACGCTGGACAAGCCCTTCTGCTGCCGCTACTGCGCGCGGCGCTTCAGCCAGTCGTCCACGCTGCGCAACCACGTGCGCCTGCACACGGGCGAGCGGCCCTACCGCTGCCACGCCTGCCACAGCGCCTACTCCCAGCTGGCCGGGCTGCGCGCGCACCAGAAGAGCGCCCGCCACCAGCCGGGGGTCGCCGCCGCCGCCGCCGCCGCCACGGCGACCGCCCTCCCCCCCCCGCCGCCCGCCCTGCAGGTGGCCCTGCTGCCCCACCCCGGCTCGCTGACCCGACACCTGACGGGCGGGGCGCTCTGAGAAATGCACACACGCACGCGCTGTGAACACACACACACACACACACGTACTGTGAACACACACACACACACACGCACTGTGAACACACACACACACACACACACACACACACTGTGAACACACACACACACACACTGTGAACACTCACACACACACACACACTGTGAACACACACACACACACACACTGTGAACACACACACACACACGCACGCACTGTGAACACACACAAACACACACGTACTGTGAACACACACACACACACACACACACACTGTGAACACACACACACACACACACACGCACACACACGTACTGTGAACACACACAAACACACACACACACACACGCACACACACGTACTGTGAACACACACACACACACACACACACTGTGAACACACACACACACACACACGCACACACACGTACTGTGAACACACACAAACACACACACACACACACACGTAGACACTGTGAACACACACTATAAACACACACGTACTGTGTATACACACGCACACACACACACTATAAACACACACACACACTGAACACACACACACACACAAACACACACTGTGAACACACACACACACACACACTGTAAACACACACATGCACACACTGTAAACACACACACGTGCACTCTAAACACATATGCACGTGCGCGCACACACACACACACACTGTAAGCACACACACATGCACTGTAAACGCACATATATACGTGCGCACACACACGCACAGACAACTTCACCGCACTTTACCAATGCTTGCATTTCACTGGTACCTTCTCATGGTGCCTGAGCTGCCTAACTGTGCCACAGACACACTGACTAATTCTGTTAGCCAGCCACTGGTTTTGCCTGGAACTCAGCTGAGGATTTGGAATGTGAAGCACATTCTAAGAAAAATGGAATCTGTTCTATATTTAAACACTGTTTGAGAGGGTGGACATTAGAGAGGATATTGTGGTTTTAATGGAAAATTATTCTCAGGATTTACCTGGTGCATATAAATTTTCACGGTATTGTCATTATTTTTAAGGAGACAGAACAGAACTGCCTCATACACACACGGCCCTAGTTTTTAAACTCGAAGAGTATAGACAAAATCATTTGTTGTGCATGTTGTAATTATATTTTTGAGGTAAACATTTTTTGATTTAATGTTTGAACAGTGCATGATAAAAAATATTTGATTTGAAGATTAATTCAGACCCATATAAAACAAATGGTCCCTCCCATGTATGACCCTGGGAAACATAAACCCTAAAAGTGGACTTTCTTCCTGTATGTACTGGTACTTAAACGCCTTTTCCATTTGATAAAATAATCGAGAATGTTCGTGAAAATATAATGCCGAGATACATTCGGTTTATGGTCTAGGTCTATTTGATATTGTTCAAATGTGAGTCCTTGGCAAAACTTTTTTTTTAAACGTATTTTATGGGATTCCTCTTGTTTCGTTTGACGAGAGCTCCCCATGAGTCTTCACGGTGTTACTACAGGCCTGTCAGTTCAAACGAAGGAACCAACGTTACTTTAGAAAACGTAAAACGATAAACAGTCATGTTTCTATCTTCAGTTGTGTTCTTCTACGAATTATGAAAAGTAAGTATGTACATATGTGTAAAATGATTTCCAAGATGTTATTATATATTATTAACAGTATATTATGTTTACATTTGTAAATAATGTTGTACTTTAAAATGTATAACAAATAAACGTCCACAAAATAACTTTGGTATCGAGTCATTTTATTTTAAACCAGGTATGTTTATAGACGTGCGTTTTACAAACGTGAAACGCCCAACCAGCAATTAATTTTCCTTTTAAAAGTCTAAGGACTTTTAGCTGATTTGTTCAACACTTTGCCTGCAAACACCACGGTGTCCCTACCAAAACCAGTTTGTAAATGTGTGCGGCGAATTGAAATGTAAACTACAAACCATCAAACGGTCACTTTAATAAAGCCAACGTAGAGTCAAAAAAAAAAAAATATATATATATATAATATTGACGGCTATTTCATACACATTATTGCAGCGGTTCGTTTTGAGGGTCACTTTGACTGTTAATGGACTGTACAATGAGGGTGGAGGAAAGAGTACGTATTTCACTATGGGATTAACAATTTAAATATGTGAAAAGGAAACCAATAAAGCAGACATCCAGGTATGCACATTCTTTATACATGGTTAAATAACAACAGGTAGGCAAAATTAATAAATGGCCATATTTCAATATGAATTTGTAGCGGGCGGCAGACAATTAATTTGAGCTTCTCTGTAACCGTATCCGTTGTGTCCACTAGATGGGGCCAAGAAGACTTCGGGTAAATTTTTTGTTAGCTGTAAGTGGGCTTAGTTCATATCTCATTTGTTCAAAATGAAAATACTTACATTCGTTGAACTGCCTGCCACTAATCATATAGTCCGAAACTTGCAAACCGCCTCGCTTTTTTGTTTGTTGCCTTTTTTCCGTTTAGATATACCGCCAATGAACAAGCTTGATAGCAGCCTCGCAACGTTTTCTGTGGCCTCACTCCATCACAGTTGTTTTATACTTTTACACGGGGTGTCGCTTTTGAGTCGAGTGTAAAAATCACACACACGCACTCACTCGCACACACATAATCGTGGATGCCCAAGCTTGTTGTCTTAAATTCCATATATTTTCACGTATGTTGTTAATGTTAATGGACTAACAAATTCCTTTACCCCTTTTACTCTTGCTATATGAAATATAATGCTATAAAGATTTTTTATTTTGACAAAATATGACTTCTGATTCGTGAAATAGAAGACTCCGATGATTTTTTCCACCATGACCCTTTAGATTTTTTTTTTTTTTTTACATTTATTCTGTTTACAGACATATTTAAATTGTTCATGGCCTCAACCAACAGGAACAGTGCAGTTGTCTTCCCTCACGTACAACTTCCTGTTTCACGTCATCATAGCCTGAGCCTTCGTTTTGGTTTTGTTCTCCACTCAGTGTTAGGACGTCTAAAAGACCGTATCAACAACGGTTGAAAGACAGTGGAAGGTGAAAGTTGATGTTATTGGTTTAAAAAAATGGGCCAATCAGATTTGGGCAGAATTCTCTGTTTATTAAATTTTTTTCTGTGCTGCTGAAGTTCGGTTTACCAGCTAGTTTAAACCCGTTGCGCAGAGAATGTGATTGATGCCCTGCCAATTGCAGGGCTGTTTTCTCCCAGTGGTGCCACTTACACAGAAGAAGCTACGCTGGTGAGGTGGAGAGGGTGAACCAGCTCCTATGTGTGGGACCCATCAGGTGGATATGCAGGGGTATGTGCTAGTCATAGGTCCTCCTTTTCTGCAGTAAGCCAATAGAGAGAACACTGCAAACAAGGAATTTCAACATGCACCAGCTTCTGCAGCTCCTGTATGAACAAAGTTGGTTGGATTTCGATTTTTTGGCACCATTTTCTTGCATTACACCATGTTACAAAATTGTGCTGGCATCATTTATGCATGAATCCCATTTAAGTGAATTTTCAGAGGATACAGTATGATGAACATAGACTGAAAGGTTACTGCACAGAATGCAGGTTCCCTTGTACTGGCGTCTATGCCTGTGATTGGTGAGGCCAGGAATGTCTCAGAGTGACATGTGCCTCAGACACTATTTCCATGCCGCTGCAGTAGTAAATCACCACAGGAGGTTTTCTATGCAGTTGTTTTTGTGTGTTTTGGCAGTGATGTGGAGAGATGGTTTGAGGCTGGGTGGTCTCCACACACTTAGAGGTATGGGAGATGTACTTTGGCATGATGGGATACATTCTGAGCAGAGCATATTTGGCACGTTAGCACGCCTAAAGCACACGCACCCTTATTAAACTCAGGTCTAATCGCTGCCCCACCTTCTTTTTTTGGAACTGAAGTCTGCCTCCTTGGCTCTTGTTGTGACAGAAGGTGGTGGAAGTGTAGAGGCACGACTCTCATTCTGTTCTGCAGGTATGCGTGCCCTTAACCTCCCTGGAGGAAGCTGGCAATCCACAGGTAAATCCCTTCTAGCGAAGGTCAGGGCCCTGTTTCGCGAAGCAGGATTACGGAGGTAGCTGGATAACTAAAACCGGAACCCTCCCAAATCTGGAACATGGACTGAGGTAAAAGGAGCTGTTCCGGGTTCTTGGTGCAGTTATCCGGCTAACTCAGCAATCCTGCTTTATGAAATAGCCCTCAGATGTGATGGTTGCGACGAGGTCTTGTGTGCCCGACTTACCTTGAATCAGCCATGATAGCTGGAGTCTGAATGCTGCATCATGACCGAAGAGGTTCGCTGGCAGCACACACCTCAGAGGGCGCTAGACTAGTGTGGAACTGGTGGGACGTCCTTGCAGTGAAGGACAGCCCTACAGCTGTCATTGGGATTTGAAAACCGGTGTGGAAAATTCATTAAAAAAGAAAACTTTTAAAAAAGATGATTGAATTTGGACCCTGCCAAGTTTGATCATGGCTGGTAGCTCTGCGGGGCGATGGGTGATTGCGCCCCCCAGGGGGTACGGGCGGGTTCAGTCAGTTAGGGATCTGTGTTTCATCACTATTTAG
This sequence comes from Anguilla pacifica, assembly GCA_039654925.1. Classification (NCBI taxonomy): domain Eukaryota; kingdom Metazoa; phylum Chordata; class Actinopteri; order Anguilliformes; family Anguillidae; genus Anguilla; species Anguilla pacifica. The sequence goes on from CM077297.1 coordinate 36,508,372, forward strand.
TGCCCCCTGCTGGTCGATTGGGTGCCCATAGACTGCATATGAAAGGTCTTCCTGTAACTCCACTCTATGCAGGCTTAGCTGTACTCGGCAGTGTGAAAAGAGGCATCTGGCGACACCATGTGTTTCGGAGGGGAACTGCAGTTGTCCATGCAGTGGGGTTTGCCTGTGAAAGCGGCTGCAGTTGCAGACAATTGGGCCATTTCATAAATTAGGGAGCGAATGGGACATGCCCCAGTCCAATTTTTGTGCCAATTTATAAATTAACTAATGAATGAATGAATGAATTAAAAAACGAATATACCAAGTGGAACCTTCCCTGGACCCTTTTCTGTACCCAGACCCCATTCCATATTCCTCATCCCATCCCAGACTACCCCCCCCCCCCAAACTCCTGCTCCCCCTAACTTCTCACAAAGGCACTGAAGTTCAACAGTGTTTCCTTTCCTTGCCAAAGACAGTACAGTTACCCAAAGATCTGTCTCTCTGCGTCATACACCTCTTACTCACCTCCAAAATCAGTTATTTTCCCCAGCGATGCTGCAGATGAGACAGCACAAGCCAAGCCCAAAGTGTGCTCTGGTTTTGTGAAAGTTAAGTAAATAATAATATTGGCACGGTACCATGGCTTTGTTCATTTAACTGTTATCGTATGACATAAACAGTGCAGGAGGAGTTACCAGAAAGTAGGCTCTTGTGTTTCACTGCTGAGGATTAATGGAAATCAAACGTGTCTTATTTACTTTTCGCCGTACCGCTTAGAGTTGGCGATGGATCAGTTTGATCCAGGTTTTCTGAAGGCGGTGCCTTCTTTAAATTTGGTTTGCGGATTCCCCCTAAGCATACAAACCAAATCTGCAGCATTACAGCACTCACATGGCAACTTTAATTCACATGATGTAGAACATATAGCCTATGTGTTCACATTGAGATTTACTCACATTCGGAACAGATCACAATTTGTATTTGAACTGGTGTTCTGTTTTTGATTATATCCGTGTATCTATTGGAGGGAACGACTAGGCCTTTACAGCCCTTAACTACATCCAGTACAGGCCAAAAGTATTTTGGAGGCCACCTGTGCTATTTTTCTTTTTTTACTTAAGTTTTTGCAGAGAATAATTTGGTTCATTTATGAGTATTTATTGAACACCAAACCAAAGAAAGTACAAACGGATTTTAAAATTTCTACCTGCAGTATCACAAAAGGATGAGTTTTACTTAAAAACAATCTTAGACATGACTTTCCTCAAAATAGACCCCTTTGGCTTTAATTACAATGATACAAATGACTGGAAGTCTATCCAATCATTTTTCAAAGTGGGAGGTGGAGGGGTAGATAAATTTACTGAAATCTTATCTACCTTAAGTTTTCTAAACCACAGGTTGCCTAATACCATTGGTCTGGAGTATAAGTAAGGTAGGCCCTGAAGTTGCAAGAAATATGGCAAAGAAGAATGAGTTAGGCTTTGTTAGGAAGGAGCTGTTGCATGGTCATTCAAGAAATTGCAAAGAAGCTAAAGATTCCCAGGTGCAGTGTTCAGTACACACTCAGAACGGTCCAGCTGATGGGCAGTAATGTTAACAGAGAAGACCAGGAAGAAGGATAACATCAGAGGCAGAAGACAAAATATTTTGTGTCTAGAAAAAAAAAAAACCTTTGTAAAATTGCAACTACAGGAGGAACTCAATGCAACTAGAGGGAAACCAGCTTCCCTGACTATAGTGAAATGGTAACTATGGTCTGCCTTTTCCCAATCTTTCTTGGTCCTGTGTTGATGGTGCTTGGCCAAATGGAGCCTTTTCTTCTCGTTAACAGAACGTAGCAAGGGCTTTTTGCAGATACGCATCCTTTTAGACCACCTCCCTTCAACCTCTCCACATTCAACTTTGCAAAATGATTGTATAGACTTCCAATAATGTGTTTAATAGTAATTAAAGCCAAAGGAGGCAATTTCAAGGAAAGTTGTGCCCAAGATTATTTTTAAGTAAAATATATATATATATATATTTATGGTAGAAATTGAAAAAAAAAGTTTATACTTTGGTTTGTTATTCAACAAATGCGCAAAAAACAAAAACAGCCTGGTACTGGATATTGTGGCAGTACCAAAGTGTAATTGATACCAGCCATCTGTGTTTTGTTGTTTTTTTTCATTCGTCAAAACTTTGGAGCCAACGTCGGATAATGTAGTTAATTACAGTAAGTTTAAAGAAAGCAATCCAGTCCACAGCCAATTAACTATCAATCTCTGCGGTTTATGTGAAGGAAAAAAACATGCGCAGTTGCTTCTATTAGCCATGTTGCGCATTACGCACGCTCTGACGCTACACGTTTCCACCCCCACATTTCAGTAAACCACCTTGCGTGCGGAAATATGGCGGCTGCGGTGGTAGCCTGACGGAGGTTTAAATTTTCTTGCTTCCAATGAAAGAGCTAAGAAAATACATGGAGAAAAGAAAACGGCATTGACCGAGTGCTTGCTGATCGCCCGCGTTGGATAGGTGTGGCGAAAACGACTTGACAAGCACACTGACAAAGACGGGAAAGACGCTCTGTGCCTAAGCTAACTTTAGGAAAGGGTACCCGGGGTACGGGTACGCTTGAGCCCGGGAGAAGAGCTCCAAAGGACGGAAACACTGGACACGGAAGTTGGAGAAAGAAAGGCAGTGGGGGTGGGGTTGTATCGGTCTCCAGTCCTGCGTGGGTTTGTCAAGATCGATTCGGTCGAGTTTCTGAGGTGGAGACACTACTACCTAGCTAATGTTCGCTAACTGCAGTCGCGACTGTGTTAACGTTATCCTACTAGCTATGATAGCAAGTTTACTTCCAGCGCTGCATAACTCGGCTAGCTGGAATTAGCCCTGCAACAGTAAACAAAGTGTTTATCGCTAGCCCACTTAGCAATCTAGCACTGCTTTCATTGCTCAGTGATAGCGCATAGCGTCAGCTGAAGTTTTGAGTTGATCAGAAACGCAACACAATAGAGCACAAAAGTTCTTAACATGAATGCACAGCATTTAATGTCAGCTACCTAACGGTAAGCGTTCAGGGAAAAGGTTGTTATTAACAGTACTATTTCTCTGTTGTGGCTAGCAAGCTATGACTACTGACATTTGCCAAGAATAAGCTTCACCCACCAGTTGCACATTCAGTGGGCCGCGATCTAATACTAAAATCTAACGCTGGCTAGCCACTTAACGTTGCAATAGAGTGAAACTAGTTTACAGCAGGCTAATTGGCCAGGATTAGTCAAATTAACCGGAACTTTGATGAGCTATTCTGTGACAAGGTGATACGGAGTTTTAACAGTAACTTACTCGACTGGTTTTTGGTAGGTAATTGACTACCCAAAGGTCGTTGTTGCGTTTCTGCATTTGTGCTGGAACTGTGATTTTAAATCAAGTCCAGTATCAAACGTGACACGGAAGGGACGCATTCAGTGAAATGTCTCTTGGTAGTTCCATACACTGTGATGTACGTGTTGTTTTTAAAACTTTAAATCATGAATCCCATTGTCAAGGCCTGTTACCGGTGACTACTAATTTTGTGATATTGTGTGTACCATTAGATACATTTCAGTCATAGGGACGGATATGGGTCATTTTCTTTTGACTGACAGCTAGCTGAAGCTTAACAGTTTGGAAACGAATATGCCGATTTATTTCAGGTTAGAACACACATATTCAAACAATGTAAACTAATGCACCGTGTTGCCTTGCGACGTAAGGAAAGATTTCTGCAAGGTGTGCGTTTATTTATCACGACTGTTGTGCCTTATTAAAGTAAGTGCCTGATCCAGAGTCTTCGGGCCTACCGCCGTAGTGACTGTTTAAATGGTTGGACTGTAGTTGGTTATCCTCGATAGCCGTATATAAAATGAGAATGTCATTTTAGTTGTGGATATCCGTGGTGCTTGCTGGGTTGCTCAATGCTAATTTGTTACTATTACTACTAGGAATGACACTAATTTCTAAATTTCAGTCTCACCAAGTGACAGAGCAGCAGCGTGTCTTTGGCTTTGGGTTAGCACATGCGGGTTTTGGGTGTTAACCGAATATCAAAGTGTTCTTATTATGACTTCGGACTCCTCTGTGCGTTAGTCTCAGACATAACCAGGCGTGTAGTATCTATTTTCACACTACAGGTAAATGGACTTGTGTTTTTAAGCCATTCAGCCGAATATCATTGGCCTTGTGCCCCTGACATAAAAGCAGCTGTTTCTGAGGGGGGTTTAAAAACAAGACGCTAGACTGTTGCCAAGATACCGAACCGCAGTCCCGCCGGATTGAATGTAGCGTTAGACGCTGAAGGAGCTCGGTGTCAGTGGGCCCGGGGAAGCACGTGCATGACTCTGAGCCGGAGTTCCCGCATCGCCCGCGTGTGTCGGAACCGTCCGGCGCCAGCAGCGCCCCGCGGCCGGGGAGCAGAGCGCGGGGGGGGCCCGCGCCCGAGCGGTCCATGAACGTTGAGGAGCGTCGGGCGGGACACATCGGGAATTTCGGGCCTCTTTTTCCGCCCTTTCCGCGGCCAGATCTCGCCTCCCCCCCTCCCTCCTCCTCCCCGTGTCCCCGCCCCGCCGCTGGCTGCCCTGACCGCCGGACCGCCAGAGACCCCCTGCGCGGCTCCCGGCTGCGGCCCGGCGCTCCGCCTCCATGGGGCAGCAGCCGGGGAAGTTCGTAGGGGACCAGAGGCGCCCGAGCCTGCCGGCGCTACACTTCATGAAAGGCCGGCGGGAGTCATCCCGCCATGGGGCCCCGCACTGCAACGTCTTCACCGTGCACGGTAAGAGCGGGCCGCCCCCCTCCCCCCGTCTGTCTGACTGTCTGTCTGTCTCTCTGTTTGTCTGTCTGTCTGTCTACCTCTCTCTCTGCCTGTCTTACACTGGGTCCTTCCTCACAACGTCCCGCTCGATCCTCTGTGCTGTCCGCGCGGTTCTGAATGCGGCTGTTATTGTTTTGGTGTGAAAGTCCAGCTGCGAGATCGTTCAGTGGCCGCCCAAACCTGACGGTTACTCCGTTGACAGTGAGGAATGTCGGGTGCCCTGTATGGGTGAGCTTATAATGGGCCATCCTGTGAGCTTCCTAAGCCTCTACACTTTTACTAGCTTTTACTGCATGTGCCTGTGTGTCTGTGCGTGTGTGTGCACGTGCTGCAGTAGAATGCTGCTGTTCCTATGCTCTGTCTGATGGGAATGTGGTTAATGGGGACTCAGTCGAAGAGGAGGAAGGAGGAGATGGCACGATTGTCTGGGGTTGGAGACCTCGTGACACTGAATGGCTCTGCTGCATGCTCTGTGTATCACAACATCCTCTGCGCACGCACGCACGCACGCACACACACACACGCGCACACACGCACACCAAACACACACACACATGAACACGCACACCACACACACACACCAAACACATACCCATACACACATGCACACCCTCTGTCTCTCACACACTTTCTCTCTCTCACACTCACACACACGCACACACTCCTACACACACACACACTCTCTCATGCACGCACACGCACACACACACTCACTCACATACACAGTTCCTGATTTTCTGCCAGAAAGTGACTCTTAGGTTTTTGAATGATGGTTAGTTAAGAGGGGGGATTGAGGTTAGGCTGTGAGCTTTGTCTGTGGGCTGGAAGACTTGTCACAGAGTAAAGCTGAGCTTGGTTTGTGCTGGACTTGAGTGTTTTTCTCCACTGGTGTTGGTTAAAGTGGTTGATGTGGAACATTGGTGATCTGTTGTGTATGTATGAGGTGAGTCAGGGATTAGTTGAAATGTGTGTGTTTCAAAAAAGTTTATGTTAGCCACCGTTGTTGCTGTAGGTTTGGAGACAGGGCTGCATTTTCCTGACAGAATGCACAAAATACCAGGACATGTAAAATCGTATTTTCAAAAATTGGAACCATTTTACCAAAGTTCACAAATTACACAAATCTAGAAAAACTCCCCTACATACTGGGGGAGATGTCAGAATGTGTGGCGTTGGTGGCAGGATGTGTGGCCCCCTGTCACAAAATGAGGGACAACCGTAGAGACACCATCTCTGTTATTTGTATTGTTAGTAGTTTCTGTTCTTATTGCTGTCCTTTGTTTGTCGTTCACCTTGTAGGTTGTCTGTAGGTTTGGCTTTTATTATTTATTTATACATTTATCACTATTATTATTTTTTAAAATATTTTATTCCACTCTTAATTTTTTCATTGGCAGTGTTGAGAGTGTGTGTGTGTGTGTGTGTGTGTGTACGAGTGAATGAGACACTGTATCTGTATGAGCGAGTGAGAGAGCGTATGTGTATGAGTGAAAGCATGTGGGCGTATGTGTGTGTGTGGGTGATTGAGTGAGTGTGTCAGTAAGTGGTTGTGTGAGTGAGTGAGTTAGTTAATTAGTGAGTTGGTTAGTTTGTTAGTGAGTTAGTGGGTGAGTTAGTGATTTAGTCAGTTTGTTAGTGAGTTAGTGAGTGTGTGAGTGAGTTAGTGAGTGATTTATTTTGTTAGTGAGTGAGTTAGTGAGTGTGTGAGTGAGTTAGTGAGTGATTTAGTTAGTTTGTTAGTGTGTGAGTGAGTGTGTGAGTGAGTTAGTGAGTGATTTCGTTAGTTTTTTATTGAGTGTGTGAGTGTGTGAGTTAGTGAGTGAGTTAGTGAGTGTGTGACTGAGTGAGTTAGTGAGTTAGTGAGTATGTGAGTGAGTGAGTTAGTGGGTGAGTTAGTGATTTAGTCAGTTTGTTAGTGAGTTAGTGAGTGTGTGAGTGAGCTAGTGAGTGATTTAGTTAGTTTGTTAGTGAGTGTGTGAGTGAGTGAGTGAGCGAGTGTGTGTGTGTGTGTGTGAGTGAGTGTGAGTGATTTAGTGAGTGATTTTGTTAGTTTGTTAGTGAGTTAGTGAGTGTGTGAGTGAGTTAGTGAGTGTGTGAGTGAGTTAGTGAGTGATTTAGTTAGTTTGTTACTGAGTGAGTTAGTGAGTGTGTGAGTGAGTGAGTTAGTGATTTAGTATTTTTTTTAGTGAGTGAGTTAGTGAGTGTGTGACTGAGTCAGTTAGTGAGTGTGTGAGTGAGTTAGTGAGTGATTTAATTAGTTTGTTAGTGAGTGAGTTAGTGAGTGTGTGACTGAGTGAGTTAGTGAGTGTGTGAGTGAGTGAGTTAGTGATTTAGTTAGTTTGTTAGTGAGTGAGTTAGTGAGTGTGTGAGTGAGTTAGTGAGTGATTTAGTTAGTTTGTTAGTGAGTGAGTTAGTGAGTGTGTGAGTGAGTTAGTGAGTGATTTAGTTAGTTTGTTAGTGAGTGTGTGACTGAGTGAGTTAGTGAGTGTGTGAGTGAGTGAGTTAGTGATTTAGTTAGTTTGTTAGTGAGTGAGTTAGTGAGTGTGTGAGTGAGTGAGTTAGTGATTTAGTTAGTTTGTTAGTGAGTGAGTTAGTGAGTGTGTGACTGAGTGAGTTAGTGAGTGTGTGAGTGAGTGAGTTAGTGATTTAGTTAGTTTGTTAGTGAGTGAGTTAGTGAGTGTGTGAGTGAGTTAGTGAGTGATTTAGTTAGTTTGTTAGTGAGTGAGTTAGTGAGTGTGTGACTGAGTGAGTTAGTGAGTGTGTGAGTGAGTGAGTTAGTGATTTAGTTAGTTTGTTAGTGAGTGAGTTAGTGAGTGTGTGAGTGAGTTAGTGAGTGATTTAGTTAGTTTGTTAGTGAGAGAGTTAGTGAGTGTGTGACTGAGTGAGTTAGTGAGTGTGTGAGTGAGTTAGTGAGTGATTTAGTTAGTTTGTTAGTGAGTGAGTTAGTGAGTGTGTGACTGAGTGAGTTAGTGAGTGTGTGAGTGAGTTAGTGAGTGATTTAGTTAGTTTGTTAGTGAGTGTGTGAGTGAGTGTGTGAGTGAGAGGCCTGAGCGAGCAGGTCAGCCGGAGACCCGGGCTTGTTTTTGTTTTGGGAGGTGAGCTGGAAGGGGTTACGGGGCGGATGTGAGTCACTCGGCGAGGAGAGGAAGTGTCAGCGCCCCCCCCCCCCCGCGCGCCCCCCGGGGCAGAGCTGCGTTTGCGGTGGAGCGGGGGCAGGCAGAGACGTGTCGGTGCGCTGCGTGCAGCGTCTCGCAGCCTCTCTGCAGGAATGCAGCGCACCGCGGCTCCCGTGCAGCTGCACCCCACGCCAGCCGGGGTCCTGAGGACCGCCTGCCTTCAGCGCCCGGCCCCCGCCATGACAGCCTGCCCCCGCCCCAGCGCCCGGCCCCCGCCCCGACACCCTGCCCCCGCCCCAGCGCCCGGCCCCCGCCCCAACGCCCTGCCCCCGCCCCAACGCCCGGCCCCCGCCCCAGCGCCCGGCCCCCGCCCCAGCGCCCGGCCCCCGCCCCAACGCCCTGCCCCCGCCCCAACACCCGGCCCCCGCCCCAGCGCCCGGCCCCCGCCCCGACACCCTGCCCCCGCCCCAACGCCCTGCCCCCGCCATGACAGCCTGCCCCTGCCCCGACACCCTGCCCCCGCCCCGACACCCTGCCCCCGCCCCAACGCCCTGCCCCCGCCATGACAGCCTGCCCCTGCCCCGACACCCTGCCCCCGCCCCGACACCCTGCCCCCGCCCCAACGCCCTGCCCCCGCCATGACAGCCTGCCCCTGCCCCGACACCCTGCCCCCGCCCCAGCACCCGGCCCCCGCCATGACAGCCTGCCCCTGCCCCAACACCCTGCCCCCGCCCCAGCGTCCTGCCCCCGCCCCAGCGCCTGGCCCCCGCCCCGACAGCCTGCCCCCGCCCCAGCGTCCTGCCTCTGTGTCTGAGACTGACAGTGTCTGAGACTGATTGTGTCTTTGACTGACTGTGACTGAGTATGACTGTGTCTTTGACTGACTATGTCTGAGGCTGACTGTCTGAGACTGATTGTGTCTGAGACTGACTGAGACTGACTGTGTCTGAGACTGACTGAGTGAATCTGACTGAGACAGAGTCTGTCTGTGTCTGAGATTGTCTGAGACTAACTGTGTCTGAGACTGACTGAGTGAATCTGACTGAGACTGAGTCTGTCTGTGTCTGAGACTGATTTTGTCTGAGACTGATTATGACTGAGGTGTTAATGAGGCTGTTAATGAGACTATAAGGGCCCTGGTCTGGGGTAATTCACTTCTGTTATGACAATCCTGGCCTTAAGTGTGAGCTTGTGATTCTGGAACATTACTGGAAGGATGTCCTTCTCTTCTTTGCTGTCTTTGGGAAAACCTGCAAAAGATCTCTAAGGAAATGCTGAGATATATTACTGTAAAAACTTTGTGAAGGACAATGTGTTTGGAACTGGAGGAGGTCGAAGTTCTGCGAAGCTGGGGTGTAACTGAAGCTCTCTGGTGTAGCAGAAGAGTAAACGCTCTCTAGCTGTACATCTCTCTGCTTATTGTGTTATTGCGTGGGCCTGTGCAAGTGCTCACATAGACTTGGCAAGTGAGCGAGTTGCGTATTTACATAAGGGTGTTATCTGCCGCGGGCTCTCGCTCTCCTGTAATTCAAGTGCTGTTTTCACCGGGGCCTTTGGTGGAGTACATGCTAGCTTAGCCTCACTGCGTCCTGGCGTTCTGCGCTGTTTTGGCAAATTACTGTGACTAACGGTTGAGTACGGCTCATATTTGGAAGGGACGGGACATCTGAAATTCTTGACCCTTGGACCTACTCCTTCATCCTGGTTGCATAGAAACGGACGAGCGGACTAGGTTTGTGGGTGGCGGCTTGTATGAGTTGTTGAAGGTCTCTCTTGGCAGCAGGATTCTCTCTGACAGTGCCATGGTTTTCTTGAGAAATGAGCCTGCAGTTCCCGGGCAGTCTGCCCCCTAGTGGTTAGAGCGTTTACCTGCAGTGATAAGACTCCTGTTATCCACACTGTTTCTTTCTCTTTTTTTTCTTCCTCTTGTAAATATACATTTTTAAAGCATGTTATTCATTTAAACAGGAAAAGCAGTCCCAGCACAGAACCTGAAGCCTTCCTTGGCGTGGTTAGAATTCATTCATTCAGCGAACGTTCTTGTTCTTGGTCATTTTAATGAGTGGTGAAGCCGAGGTTCAGCACCTGAGAGGTTAATTTTTTAGCTGTGTTAAAAAAGCTGATTGGTATATATAGCGCTGGGTTAAAAAAAGCCGATCGGGTTGTCATGTAGAATCCTGTGTCGCAGGTGGGCCCAGGTAGCTGCAGTCACGCTGTTCTCTGTGGGGTATGTGAAACTCCGAGCTGGGGGTCCCCTTAGCCCTGTGTGGGGCTGCGTGGGGCATGCATGGGGTTTTATTCCTTTTTTGGCTGGAACTTGGGGAATCTGTGCAGTCTAGACACCAAAGCTCTGCTGATCCCTGTGGGTCTTGAAGACGGGGGCCTGTTTGTGTGTGTGTGTGTGTGTGTGTCTGTGTGAGAGTGTGAGCGTGAGCGTGTGTGTGTGAGTGTGTGTGTGTGTGCATGTGAGGACACGGGCAGGCGCCTCCGCTCAAATTTTGACTGCTTGTCCTGTCAGCTGCTTGCTGCGTTTCTGTCAGGACGTCTCTGTGAGTGGTGTGTCTGCATGTTTCCATGGCAGCGCGTTGTTTGGAATATCACACACAACAACGTGCCTTTTGTGTACTTGTCTTTGGGGTATGAATGAGGTAGCAAACATAATAAAACCGTTGTAAACCTCAAAATCGATCCAACTCCTTATGTTGCTGTTAGTAAGCTTTTATTAGTAGGCTATATTTTGCATATTGCCACCCAATTTATGGGAAAATAGAACATCAACATTGCCAGAAGGTTTTTCTGCAGCTGTTACGCGATCAGATATGGCGATCCGCTGGAATACCTCTTCTTGGTGATGGGGCATCAAGAACTCACGATAACATGTAGCAGGCTAAGCACCTTTCCAGCGGCAGCTGCGGGATGACTAATTTGTTTCTCCTGCATTGAAGTGTCTTAGATGGGCCTTGTAAGCATCCTAAGCTTCCCCTAGGAGAAATTGCACAAAAACACCCGAAAAACAATTAAGGCTGCGGAGTACACTGTACTAACACTGAGTAAAAATGTGTCTGCGTCCGCCTTGTGTGGGACGTGTGGCGTGTGCCGAAGGCTGCAGTCCTCGCTCGCCTTGACTTAGCGTAGCTGCCCAAGAATTTGAAAGCCTGTGGTTAGCAACCGGTGACCTCGTGCCACGTGTTTTAATGATTGGTTGGTTACCGCCAGACGTCACTCCGCAGGGTCACACGTGGTCACTCGTATGGTTCAGGAGTTTTAAACGGCCGACCTGCACTACATGCCGCACGAGTACAAACGCTCGCCGGTCACACTATGCACACTATGCACTATGCACACTGCGCACAAGTATACAACAGCCCTTAGAAAATGGTCTGTGCTTTTATTGGTGCAATTTGGTACGTGAATGATATGTTATCAGTGTTACTGAATTAGACGTTTCTCACGTTTTGTCTGCAACCCTAGGCAGGCTGAATTAACGACTGTAGAATCCACTTAATTGCGTAAACGAATGAAACGGATGGAGTGCTGACAACTGCACGTACTGCTCAGGCGTCCGCACTCTCAGGCGCAGGGAGGGGAAGGTTATTACCGCTGCACACTCTCAGGCTCAGGGAGGGGAAGGTTATTACCGCTGCACACTCTCAGGCTCAGGGAGGGGAAGGTTATTACCGCTGCACACTCTCAGGCTCAGGGAGGGGAAGGTTATTACCGCTGCACACTCTCAGGCTCAGGGAGGGGAAGGTTATTACCGCTGCACACTCTCAGGCACAGGGAGGGGAAGGTTATTACCGCTGCACACTCTCAGGCACAGGGAGGGGAAGGTTATTACTGCTGCACACACTCAGGCTCAGGGAGGGGAAGGTTATTACCGCTGCACACTCTCAGGCACAGGGAGGGGAAGGTTATTACCGCTGCACACCCTAAGGCTCAGGGAGGGGAAGGTTATTACCGCTGCACACTCTCAGGCTCAGGGAGGAGGGGAAGGATATTACTGCTGCGCTCTCTCAGGTGCACGGAGGGGAAGGTTATTACTGCTGCACGCTTTCAGGCGCAGGGAGGGGAAGGTTATTACTGCTGCACGCTCTCAGGCGCAGGGAGGGGAAGGTTATTACCGCTGCGCGCTCTCAGGTGCAGGGAGGGGAAGGTTATTACTGCTGCACGCTCTCAGGCGCAGGGAGGGGAAGGTTATTACTGCTGCGCGCCCTCCGGTGCAGGGAGGGGAAGGTTATTACCGTTGCGCGCTCAGAAGGGGGAGTTTAACGCAGGGCAAGCCGCAGCAGCGGAGTCAGGAATGTGACCTCTAGTGCATTCCACACTCACATAGCTGGCATAACTCCTCCTCTCTCTCTCCCTCTCTCTCCCCCTCTCCCTCTCTCTCTCCCTCTCCTTCTCTCTCTCTGTCTCCTCCTCTTTCTCTCTCCCTCTCTCTCTCTTTTTTGGAATGTCATAATTTTAGTTTTGTTAAGGTTTACTGCCAGGGCCCAGGTCTGGCAGTATTGTTCTAGCAGGTCTAGGTTTCTCTCTCTCTCTCTCTCTCTCTGTCTCTCGCTGTCTCTCTCTCTCTCTCTCTCTCTGTCTCTCGCTGTCTGTACACCACCCGGGGCCTGTAAAAGCTGGTGGAGCCCCCAGACTGTGCCAGCCGGCCCCTGTGAGAGTTTGGATCTCAGGGTTATCATCACACCGCAGTCCCTCCCCGCAGGCCTGAGCTGAGCCTCAGCTGCGTGACGCCCGAGAGCCTCGCAGGCCGCGCTTAACCGCGACGCACAGGCACGCGGGACACCGGCCTGTCCCACCGAGGGAGGGGCGGGGTTTGTGCTGGGCATGGGGGCGGGGTGGGCGTTCCGGGGAAGGACTTACCGGACGTGGCCCTCCCCCCAGAGGGCGGGAAGCCCAGCGTTTCCCGGGTTACGGCCGGACGATCGCACTCTGACCGGCCCCCTGGCCCCTCAGCCCCCCGGCCCCTGGCCCCCCGGGGTCCCTGAGTTTACGCCTCTCGCGCGAAGCGCGCTGCTGGGGCGCTGGCGTTCCGTCATCGCGCCGAGGGTAAGAAAGTTTAACGAGCAGAGGAATACTGAGCGAGGATGCCAGGGCTCTCCGGAGGCCTGCAAAAACAACAGAATTCCTGACAGGAAAAAAAAAGAGAAGGAAACCTCCCAGCTGGCGTCAGGGGGAAGAGGGCTTTAACGCTGGAGGATCCGTTTAGCTGGCTCTGCTTTCGTTCCTCCCTGCACCTCTCCCCCCTCCCCCCTCCCTCGCCTCCTCTGCCTCCTTCCCCTCCCCCTCCCTCACCTCCTCCTCCTCCTCCTCCTGGCCACCTCCCTACACCTCCCCTCCCCCCTCGTGCTCCTGATAAGGATTGGGAGAAGGAATGTGCCAGTCCTGCTTCCACACTGCCCCTCTCTGACAGTGCCATATTTCCAGATCAACTGTAGTTTTTTTTTTTGTGTAAACCTGTATTATTCATCCAGTGACGGCCTTCTGGAATGTTCCGGTCGCAAAGAATCCGTACTGCGTGCGTAACAAAAAAACTGTCAAAATGTTTAATCTCGTAACTCTCTCTGCTTTTGCGAAAGCGGCAAGAGCTTCGGTGAAAGTTTTGGCTGCGGGTTAAGGAGTGGGGGGGGGGTGCGGGGGGGGGTTTGGAGGCGCTGCAGCGAGTGATGACACAGCTGAGCGGGGGGGGGGGGGGGTTTGCGCTCAGAGCAGCAGGTTTCGTGTTTAAAGCGGCACACAGCTGTGTGTGAGAGAGGCTCTGGTATGCGTGGTGTTTAAGACATTTTACGGGGGGGGGGGTCAGCTGGCACCTACAGGCTGGGGGGTGGGCAGGGGTACGAAGGGGGTTGGAAATGGTGCTGATGTTATACAGGGGGTCTCGGGTTTACAGGATCTCGAGCTGTCCCTCTCGCTTTCGCGCACACACACACACACAGACGCACGCAAACACGCGCACACACACACACAGACGCACACACACACGCGCACACACACACCCCTGTCCCCACTCAAGCGTGATATAAGCAGGGCAGCTCACTGCATCTGGTTTCACTTAAACAGAAAGGGAGAGTGAGGGAGAGGGAGAGGGAGAGAAAGAGAAATAGAAAAGGGTTACAGTGTCTGAAAGGCAGTACTGACAGTGTTACAGTGTCTGAAAGGCAGTACTGACAGTGTTACAGTGTCTGAAAGGCAGTACTGACAGTGTTAGTGTCTGAAAGGCAGTACTGACAGTGTTAGTGTCTGAAAGGCAGTACTGACAGTGTTACAGTGTATGAAAGGCAGTACTGACAGTGTTACAGTGTATGAAAGGCAGCACTGACAGTGTTACGGTGTCTGAAAGGCAGCACTGACAGTGTTACGGTGTATGAAAGGCAGTACTGACAGTGTTACGGTGTATGAAAGGCAGTACTGACAGTGTTACAGTGTATGAAAGGTAGCACTGACAGTGTTACGGTGTCTGAAAGGTAGCACTGACAGTGTTACAGTGTATGAAAGGCAGCACTGACAGTGTTACAGTGTATGAAAGGCAGTACTGACAGTGTCACAGTGTATGAAAGGCAGTACTGACAGTGTTACAGTGTCTGAAAGGTAGCACTGACAGTGTTACAGTGTATGAAAGGCAGCACTGACAGTGTTACAGTGTATGAAAGGCAGCACTGACAGTGTTACAGTGTATGAAAGGCAGTACTGACAGTGTCACGGTGTATGAAAGGCAGTACTGACAGTGTTACGGTGTCTGAAAGGCAGTACTGACAGTGTTACAGTGTCTGAAAGGTAGCACTGACAGTGTTACGGTGTATGAAAGGCAGCACTGACAGTGTTACGGTGTCTGAAACGCAGTACTGACAGTGTTACGGTGTATGAAAGGCAGTACTGACAGTGTTACGGTGTATGAAAGGTAGCACTGACAGTGTTACAGTGTATGAAAGGCAGTACTGACAGTGTTACGGTGTCTGAAACGCAGGACTGACAGTGTTACGGTGTATGAAAGGCAGCACTGACAGTGTTACAGTGTATGAAAGGTAGCACTGACAGTGTTACAGTGTCTGAAAGGCAGTACTGACAGTGTTACAGTGTCTGAAAGGCAGTACTGACAGTGTTACAGTGTCTGAAAGGCAGCACTGACAGTGTTACGGTGTATGAAAGGCAGCACTGACAGTGTTACGGTGTATGAAAGGTAGCACTGACAGTGTTACAGTGTCTGAAAGGCAGTACTGACAGTGTTACAGTGTCTGAAAGGCAGTACTGACAGTGTTACAGTGTCTGAAAGGCAGCACTGACAGTGTTACGGTGTCTGAAAGGCAACACTGACAGTGTTACGGTGTCTGAAAGGCAGTACTGACAGTGTTACGGTGTATGAAAGGCAGTACTGACAGTGTTACAGTGTATGAAAGGCAGCACTGACAGTGTTACGGTGTCTGAAAGGCAGCACTGACAGTGTTACGGTGTCTGAAAGGCAGTACTGACAGTGTTACGGTGTCTGAAAGGCAGCACTGACAGTGTTACGGTGTCTGAAAGGCAGTACTGACAGTGTTACGGTGTCTGAAAGGCAGCACTGACAGTGTTACACTGTCTGAAAGGCAGCACTGACAGTGTTACAGTGTATGAAAGGCAGTACTGACAGTGTTACGGTGTCTGAAAGGCAGCACTGACAGTGTTACAGTGTATGAAAGGCAGCACTGACAGTGTTACAGTGTATGAAAGGCAGTACTGACAGTGTTACGGTGTCTGAAAGGCAGTACTGACAGTGTTACGGTGTCTGAAAGGCAGCACTGACAGTGTTACAGTGTATGAAAGGCAGTACTGACAGTGTTACACTGTCTGAAAGGCAGCACTGACAGTGTTACAGTGTATGAAAGGCAGTACTGACAGTGTTACGGTGTCTGAAAGGCAGTACTGACAGTGTTACAGTGTCTGAAGGGCAGTACTGACAGTGTTACAGTGTATGAAAGGCAGTACTGACAGTGACAGAGCTAAGGCCAGCCGAGTGGCTCCCCTGTGGTGACATCATAGCAGGTGATGTCATCAGCAACCTCATCTGCCCCGCCCACATTACAGCCAAGGGAACGTTTGGTGCAAACGGCTCTACTGGGCGTCTTTGGCATGCAGCCGATGTTCTGGGTCGTAGTGTAACAGACTGCTTTATCGCTGCACCATTGCAACCTTTAGCACAGAGCAGGAGTGTGGCAGGAAATCTGACCTGGGTCTGGTTGGGTAACCTGTATCTGACCTGGGTCTGATTGGATAACCTGTATCTGACCGGGCTCTGATTGGATAACCTGTATCTGACCTGAGGACCCGCTTTCCCCATTGCTCAGACCACCACACTGAGGACCGGCAGAGGTTTTTTAGCTGCCTGATGTCAAACGGTCTTGCATTGTACATTGGAGTTAAAGTTGATTAGATGCAGTAACATCCATCTAAGATAACAAATTTAAAGAACTGCGTACTCGTAAAACCGAAATGGTAATCAAAAATGTTTTTTTCTCTTCTCTTTTCTGTGAAATTTTTGATTGTTTTGTGTGTGTGTATGTGCATGCATGTGTGCGTGTGTATGTGCGTGCGTGCGTGTGTGTGTGTGCATGTGTGCGTGTGTATGTGCGTGCATGCGTGTGTGTGTGGGTATCAGACCTGGGTCCAAATACTTGTTTGTTTTGGATTCAAATACTTTTCTACACTTTACTGATCTTGTCTGGTGTATTGGAACCAATGAAATACTGTCAACTAGTGCAAACCCTGCCTTCTGGTCCTATTGGCAGGCTCAATTATACCAGGCAAGATCAACAGAGCACAGAAAAGTATTTGAATCCAAAACAAATACGTATTTGACCCAGGTCTGGTGGGTGTGTGTGTGCGTACGTGCATGCGTGTGTATGTGTTTGCCTGTGTGCGTGTGTGTGTGTGTGTGTGTGTGTGTCGGGGGGGGGGGGGGGGGGGCTTACAGAACGTATCCTGTGTGTACGTCAGCTAACTGCTAACGTCCCTAGAGTGGGATTATATAAATCAGAGCCGAGTATTTCTCTGATGAGCTCACTGCAAAATTACGTGCTTCGTGTTTCGCCATCTGTGACCTTCCACCCCGTCCCCCCCCCGCTCCCCACTCCCCAAAACCAACCCCCCCTCCACCCCGCTCCCCAGAACCCACCCACTGCTCCAGTTTTTTGTTTTGTTTTTGACTGTGGTGTTTGTGGTTACCGATGATTGCAGTAAGTGGCGTTTGTTTTCTCTTTGATTGGTGATTTCAGTTGCCTGTTTGGCGCTGAATGGTTTCATGTGTCTCGGGCCTGCTGGTCTGCGATCGGCACGGCAGCGGTGCTCAACGGCAAGCGGGGGAGTGGCTGGGGGTGGGACTGTGGGCGGGGCCGGGGGCGGGACTGTGGGCGGGGCCAGGAAGACGCAAACTGCTGTCAGTCACAGAAGGACACGTGCATGAGAGAGGTGAAGTATGTTCTGCACCCTTGTGAACATTATCAGGTGAGCTGGCATACGTGCCCCATGGGTGTTCAGATGCCCCCTCCTGTAGCCCTGCTGTTCCCCAGAGCCCCCCCCCCCCCCAGGTAACTGCCCTGGAGCCTGAGGGCTACGGCTGAGCCCCCCCAGCGGCCCCCAGCCCCCCCCCTCAGTTTATCTGCTCTGGAGGCTTTCAGCTGTGACTGGAGCCAGCAACTGGGAGTTAGCCCTGTTTTTTTTTTAAATTTCTAACGGAGCTGATTGGTTAAAACGAGAGGGGGGCGGGGCTCTCCCTGCCGTCCCCTCACACCTGTCCAGGCCGGGGCAGCCCGCACCTGTGGGGCCCCTCGCAAATCCTGCCATCTGCCCTCTGTTTCCAGGGGCGACGTTCCGAAGCGGGAACGGTCTCACGCCCATGTTTATTAAAATGTCCTTTTCTCTCTAATCCCCCCCCCCCCCCACCCCCAAAAAAAGTTTTTTGAGAGATTGGGAATTGTACGCACCCACACACATGCACACAGACTCTCATACAGACAAAGACGCACGCACACACACACACACACACACACACACACACGCACACGCACACTCTGTCGTCAGTGCAGAAAGTGACGGTGTGGATTATGCACAGTTCCACCCTGTACCCTCCGTGTTAGAGATGTGTTATTTCCTGTTGTTGGCATCTCTTTTTTGTTAATGGAGAAACCGGGCGGTGGTTGTGAAATGGCCGCACGGACAGAACGCTGTGCGCAGCTCTGCGCGCAGCCGGGCTTGGACAGCAGCGGCGTTAGTCAGACTCGCGTCGCAAGCGTCCGATCGTTGCCATGGATTCTTCCTGTTATTGTTTTGCCTCCTCCGGGCGCATGGCCCGCTGTTCTTTTGGCCTGACCGCGACAGCAGGGCCAGCCCTACAAACGCGAATGTCTGTGACTGACTGAGTGAGTGACTGTGGGCGAGTGATGAAGTTACGCCATTGGTCAGCCCAGTTATAAAGTCACGCCATTGGTCGGCAGGATCACGTGTGTTGGGTCCAGCCATAGACAAGGTTTTGACCTGGTCTTGTTTCATTTGTACTGAAAGAGCCCCTTCCCTGTGGCGGATACAGCTGTGTATTTAACGGTGCTTCTGGCTGTGTGTACGTGTGTATATATAATAAACGTGGCAGATTTGCGCTTGTCTGAGCTGAAGAGGAGAGTGTATGAGAACAGGAGCGTGGTGCGTAGCTCTGAGTCCTCTAAGGCCTTTCCAGGCTGCGGAAATGTCGTGCTCAGTTTGGCCGCATGGAAAACCTCCATCGGTCCTGAGCCCTCCACCCCCTCTTCAGATGTTTGGATGTTGCAAGGGAGCGAGTGAGTGAGTTGGGTGGGTCAGTGAGTGAGTGAGTGAGTGAGTGAGTTGGGTGGGTCAGTGAGTGAGTGAGTGAGTGAGTGAGTTGGGTGGGTCAGTGAGTGAGTGAGTGAGTGAGTTGGGTGGGTCAGTGAGTGAGTGAGTGAGTGAGTGAGTTGGGTGGGTCAGTGAGTGAGTGAGTGAGTGAGTGAGTGTGTGTGTGAGTGAGTGAGTTGGGTGGGTCAGTTAGTGAGTGAGTTGGGTGGGTCAGTGAGTGAGTGAGTGAGTGAGTGAGTTGGGTGGGTCAGTGAGTGAGTGAGTGAGTGAGTGAGTTGGGTGGGTCAGTGAGTGAGCGAGTGAGTGAGTTGGGTGGGTCAGTGAGTGAGTGAGTGAGTGAGTGAGTTGGGTGGGTCAGTGAGTGAGTGAGTGAGTGAGTGAGTTGGGTGGGTCAGTGAGTGAGTGAGTGAGTTGGGTGGGTCAGTGAGTGAGTGAGTGAGTGAGTGAGTTGGGTGGTTCAGTGAGTGAGTGAGTGAGTTGGGTGGGTCAGTGAGTGAGTGAGTGAGTGAGTTGGGTGGGTCAGTGAGTGAGTGAGTATGTGAGTGTGTGAGTGAGTGAATGCGATTGAGGGAGTGAATGAGTATGTGTGTGAGTGAGTGAGTTGGGTGGGTCAGTCAGTGAGTGAGTGAGTATGTGAGTATGTGAGTGTGTGAGTGAGTGAATGTGATTGAGGGAGTGAATGAGTATGTGTGTGAGTGAGTGAGTTGGGTGGGTCAGTGAGTGAGTGAGTGAGTATGTGAGTATGTGAGTGTGTGAGTGAGTGAATGCGATTGAGGGAGTGAATGAGTATGTGTGTGAGTGAGTTGGGTGGGTCAGTGAGTGTGTGAGTGAGATTGAGTGAGTGTGTGAGTGAGTGAGTGAGTTGGGTGGGTCAGTCAGTGAGTGAGTGAGTTGGGTGGGTCAGTGAGTGAGTGTGTGAGTGAGATTGAGGGAGTGAGTGAGTGAGTGAGTTGGGTGGGTCAGTGAGTGAGTGAGTGAGTGAGTGAGTTGGGTGGGTCAGTGAGTGAGTGAGTGAGTGAGTTGGGTGGGTCAGTGAGTGAGTGAGTGTGTGAGTTGGGTGGGTCAGTCAGTGAGTGAGTGAGTGAGTTGGGTGGGTCAGTGAGAGAGTGAGAGTGTGAGTGAGTATGTGAGTGAGTGAGTGAGTATGTGAGTATGTGAGTGAGTGAGTGAGTGAGTGAGTATGTGAGTGAGTGAGTGAGTATGTGAGTATGTGAGTATGTGAGTGAGTGAGTGAGTGAGTGAGTTGGGTGGGTCAGTGAGTGAGTGAGAGAGTGAGAGAGTGAGAGAGTGAGTGAGTATGTGAGTATGTGAGTATGTGAGTGAGTGAGTGAGTATGTGAGTGAGTGAGTGAGTATGTGAGTATGTGAGTGAGTGAGTGAGTTGGGTGGGTCAGTGAGTGAGTGAGAGAGTGAGAGAGTGAGTGAGTATGTGAGTGAGTGAGTGTGTGAGTGTGTGAGTGAGTGAGTGAGTGAGTGGGAGGAAGAGTACAGGGATGGGGGCAGGGCTTTTGTGTGGGAGAAGAGGGGGGGTGCTGGGGAGGAGTTTTTGGGAAGAAAAAAAATGGCCTGCGATTCTTCAACGGTTCTGTCTTAGCTTCAAAAAAAAATGTTTATACACGTTCTGTGAAGAGCCGTGTGTGTGTGTGTGTGTGTGTTTGTGTGCGTGTTCATGTGCGTGTGTATGGATGCGTGCGTGCGCGCGTGTATGTGTGCGCGTATGCATGTGTGTGTGTTTGCGTGTGTCTGCGCGCGTGTGTAGTTGTGGGCGGGGCCAGCCCGGCTGATGTCAGAGGCACGCCGCGAGCGGGTTGGTGAAAGAGCTCTTTGTTGCAGTCGCTCCGAGCGCCTCTCCAGCAGCGCACGCACACTGAAGGGGCTGTGAGGACCCGCCATGGCCGGACAGAGGGAGCTCTTCGCCCGGCTGAACTAGCGCCGGATCTGAGCTGGAGAACACAGCCCTGCTCGGCCCCCCCCCTCTCTTCCACAGCTCTAAATTAGGAACAGACAGGGGGAGAATGGGACCCCTCTCGCTCAGGAGTTTGTAGAGCGCTTTTTCGGGCAGGAGCGAGGGTATCGGGGTCTCCTCCTCGGCCGAGCGCGGGGCCGCACACGGGGGGAGGGACCGCGGTGGAACGTTCCGGGCTTCGAAGCGGCTCCTTCGACTGAAAACTTGCTCTCTGACGCGCTGCGGGATCGGGACGGCCGTACGCGTTCGTTGTCGCGGCGACCGCGAAACGGAGTTGTGTGAGACCGGGGTGGGACGGGACAGAGGTGGGAGAGGGAAGAACGAAAAAAAGGAGAGTGGATTTTTGGCCTCGGGAGGGAGGAGGAAGCAAATGAAAATGCTGGAGATCTGCCTGAAGCTGGTGGGCTGCCGGTCCAAGAGAGAGCCCCCCTCCTCCAGCCGCTGCCTGGAAGGTAAGAGTTGTGCGGGGGGAGGGAGAGCAAGGGGGGGTGGGAGCTCCAGGAGGTGAAGACACACTTGTTTTTTGGGAGAGCAAATGGCCCTGACTGTGGGGGGCCCCGGGGGCAGATTTACCCCCAGGCGGACGGACGGACGTCTGGATGGACAGACGGACAGACGAGCGGGTGCGCGCGTGGGACGAAGAACATTGGGTTCTTCAGAAGCCTCGCTCTCTCGGAGAGAGAGAGAGAAAGGGAAAGGGGGAGGAGGGAGAGGAAGAGAGGGATGAAGCGTGTCGGGGGAATGACGGTTTTCCTACTCGTGATGTCATCTCTGTTTTCACCGAAGTGTCATAACAGTTTTTTTTTTCCTTTGTCTTTTACGAGGTCTGTGTCATCTTTTCTGTTTTTTTTTTGGCCCATTCCTTGAGGTTAGCTGTCAGAATAGACTACTGGAATCTGGAAGGAATCTGATATAGAATCTGAGGGCGTGTACATTATTGAAATAAAATAAGACGGGCAGCTCTGGACTTCAGGGTTCTTTAACCCCCCCCCCCCCCCGTAAGAAATAGCCGTAAAACTGAAGCCTAGCGTTGATTGAGTTAGTGGGAGAGTGGGGAGAGGGGGTTAGGGGGTTAGGGGGAGAGTGGGAGAGGGGGTTAGGGGGAGAGGGGGAGAGTGGGAGAGGGGGTTAGGGGGAGAGGGGGAGAGTGGGAGGGGGGGAGAGGGGGTTAGGGGGAGAGGGGGAGAGTGGGGAGAGGGGGAGAGTGGGGAGAGGGGGAGAGTGGGAGAGGGGGAGAGGGGGAGAGTGATGATTCCCAGAACCCTTGGGCACATATTGAATCGGCTGTAATTGATTGGTGCCGGGAGGCTTCAGTCAGCGCGCGGGGGCGGGGGCAGGGGGCGGGGGTAGTTGCGTAAGGGAGTTACGGGGCAGAACCGTAGCGGAGCGGGCTGCTGGGAAGCGATTTCAGGGAGGACCTTGCCGTGTGAGAGAGGACGTTTACTTATTAACTAAACACTCAGGCCGTGGAAAGCTAGCTGTAATGGGACCTGCTCTGTAACGGGTGGAAGGTTCAGCGGCTCCAGCCTGGTGCACGCTAGCCTGGATCAGGATGGACAGCCAGTCTAATGCGCCCAAATATGGTGCGGACTTCAGCTTGTGCAGCCTCGCCTACTGCTGCAAGGCCCACTGTTTCCATGGCACCTTCGCAGCCGGAGCTGCTGCACCTACAGCTGTGACTGCTCTCCTGTGACTGCTCACCTGTCACTGCTCTCCTGTGACTGCTCACCTTTCACTGCTCTCCTGTCACT
This sequence comes from Anguilla pacifica, assembly GCA_039654925.1. Taxonomy (NCBI): domain Eukaryota; kingdom Metazoa; phylum Chordata; class Actinopteri; order Anguilliformes; family Anguillidae; genus Anguilla; species Anguilla pacifica. The sequence goes on from CM077297.1 coordinate 36,530,862, forward strand.
GCTCACCTATCACTGCTCACCTGTGAATGCTCTCCTGTGATAGCTCACCTATCACTGCTCACCTGTGACTGCTCACCTGTCACTGCTCTCCTGTCACTGCTCACCTGTTTAGCTACTTCACAAGAGTTGTGAAATGTTTCTTGCATGTGGTGATATGTAAACCAGACTATCCTAGCCAGACCAGTAAGGATTGAGCGAGGCCTTTTCAGACCACTGTGTCCCAGTCAGGTCAAGCATCTGTTTAACTTTACCTTTAGCATTCCTGTTACTATGTCTCCTTTGACTGGGACAGCAGTGTAACAGCAGGATAATGCTTAACCCTTTAAGTTGTACGATCACCAGTATGTGATTAGAACGTTCATAACTGAACATTCCAATGCTGATGTCACAATCACTACTGGTAATTGAAAGCAGTGGAGTTCTAGAACACTGACTTTCACTGAATTTTGGAGAAAAAAAAACATTCCAAAAAACCTGCTCTTCAAAGGGTTAAGGAACTGGGCTTGGAATTCCAAGGTTTTAGGTTTGATTCCCAGATGGGGTGGTACCAGTGCACCATTAAGTGGGGTACCGCAGTTAAACATCCAGCCCGTGTAACAGATTGAATGTAGAGGTCTGTGTGGGTCGCTCTGTGTAAGAGTGTCTGCTGAACACCGTAACCATAATCTGTTGAAATGGGGTGAGAATGTAGAGAATTGAAAGTTTTTAAGGGCTGAGTGTCTGTGGCTGTTGTGGTTATTTCTGTGGGGAACCCTGAAAAGTGCCAAACTCTCGGTGCTGTATAGGTATGGGGCATGCCCCCCGCCAAGGCGCAACTTGGCGGGATGGCATACCTGCCATCCCAATTGTGAATGTTACTGTGTTTGGCCCAGTGTACTGATGGCCTGGGACAGATAATCACTGGAAAAAGCCCCCCCCCCCCCCCCCCCCCGTGTGTTTCAGCCAGGCCAGTGGAGCGAGACTGACTGGAGTCTCTAGTACTCGGGCTGTCGGTCCGTTTGTGATTTTACGGTGAATCGCACCTGTGGCCGGCAGCCATCTTAAATGAACAGGCACAACCATCACTCGCGGTCAAAGTGTTTCAGTCTTATTTAAACCACGTCTTTATAAAAACGTTGACATCTTGGCCCTGTCGTCAGGCCGTGACGGTCGGAAAGGACAGGCTGTGTGTCGTTAATTTTAATCGCAGGCAGCTGTGCTTAATCAGCAGGGCAGGCGGGGCTGAAAGTGCCAAACACTTGCGATGCACCTGACCCAGAGAAGACCCTGTAACATCTACAGAACACGGGAGGAGTAAACTCTCAGCCCATAAAGTGTGACAGCTTCCTAATGACTGCGCTCATCTCCGTTTGACTTGTCAAATACAGCGATGTACGGCTTGTTTCATGGGCAGTTACGAATGTTTTTAACTCGTATCATATGGGCACTCATTCACACAAGTGAATCCGGCAGGTTTTACCCAGGAGAAGGAAATTAAATTTGTAGTTCAGCGTGTTTAAAGCAATTCTTCTTCTCAACGCGGAAGTCGAGAGAGTGTCACATGATCGAAACAGGTTTTGTTGGGGAAGTTGTTTCACGATGATAACATGAGGCAGGAATTTTAACGAAATAAAGGAGATTTCTGTGAAAGAGCCAGACGGACACCTTCCGGTAGCTACGCTTTGGGTGAGCTTAAGCCTTTGCTGTGTGGACTCCCCAGGCTGCGTTTTATCGCAAGCCAAGCCAAACTCAAGATGGCTGTCTGCCCCTCCAGCGTCTCTGCCTGACCCTGCGCCGCGGGGTGCCGCCATCGGCTCTCCTGGTGCACCATGGGAGTCCTGTGTGCCCGGCGGCCGGGGACGTTGCGTTCGGACAGAGAGGTCCGGCGGTCGGGCGCTGGCGACGGGGCCTCACGGTGGTGGGTAGGCCGCAAGGTGATGTATTTTGGGGGGGGGGGGTTGTGGGGGTTCTGGCCTGGTTTTCCATTGTTTCCTCTTTAAAGGGGCTCTGTGGCATCGTCTCTGTGTGAAGCGCTGTACAAATAAAATTGAATTGAAATTGTGGCGATTTTAGCATGTTTGTCAGCCAGTGTGGGTCGTGAGTGACAGCATCTAAATGGATTGTGGTATTTATTATTTTTTATTTTAGCGCTTTTCTGTGGAGAGTTTGGGGATGTGTGGCCAGAGTCGTTTCTGGTTACGGATGGTATTTTGGCTGCGTTTTATAGACGCGGACTGCATGTCCTAATTTGTCTGTTTGTGCTCTGAGCAAGAACGTCAGAGCATCGTATTCACGTCCTTTGGAAATTGTTTTGGCCAACTTTCTTATTTTATGTGCGTTTCTTGCATGTTTTTGTGGTTTGGTCACAATGGAGGACACATCTCCCCAGATGTTTGTTTTTTAAGACACTTTAAAAAAAAAAAAAAAAAAAAAGACTATTAACCCTTTGAAGAGTATGTTCATTGGAATGTCTTTTCAAAATCCTAAGTCAGTTCTAGAACTCTTTTTTTTTTACCAGTAGTGATTGTTACATCAACGTTAGAATGTTCCTTTAAGAACGTTCTAATCACATATTTGTGACCTGACACCTTAAAGGGTTAAACTGTGTGAGGTGAAAGAATGCTGTTGCGTGTTGGGATATGGCCCATGGCACTGGCCAGAAAGGGCACCCTGGCAGATCTCTCTATTTAATCATGCCCCTGTACTAAAAGCATCCTTCTGTTATATTATATTTCACTTCATTACGCACATTTAGCACTTTTATCCCGAGCAACTTACCATCCTCTCGAAAGGGCTGCCTTGCCTCACTTGTGTAGGGTACGTTTCTGACTCCCTTCTGTTTCTCCTCGACAAAACTGACCGGCTCTTTGTATCCTTGATTTAATTACAGCCTCATATGTGCCATTTTAATGCTTTTTTATCATTTTCCTTCCTGTTATGGAAAAATAATCATTTTGGCTTTGCAAGTGCCTAAAAGTACTTCTGGGTCATATACTTCCTTTTTGGAGGATGTGACGTGATGTCACATCCTCTCATTATCGTATGTGAGGTCATATCCTGTTTATCTCCAACTGAGCGGCCTCCTGTGAAGTCGTTAGTGTGCGCGTGAAACGTATACCATAACATAACATAATGATGAGAACAGACCGTTCAGTCCAACAATGCTCGCCATTTTCCTAACTAAATTATACCTAGTGCTCTGATTACCTACAGACTAGATAGTATCTAACACTGCATCAGGCCTGGTTTTGAGAATCCTGTCTATCAGCACCTTTATTCCCTGTTTGTGGCTTCCTTCACAAAAGTGAAGCTTGACTGCTTTTGACGAGTACACCTGGAAAGGTTACATTGCTAAAGAACACTAAAGAGTGATGTTTACTGTATGAACTGGACTTAATGTGGTCATGCCTGTGAATAACTGTACAAAATGACTATTGTACCTGATCGAACCTGTGTTTTGTCGTCGTTCCAGTGACCTTCGGTATGCACTTATTGTACGTCGCTTTGGATAATAGCATCTGCCAAATACATGTAACGTAATGGATAAGTTCACAATTGAAATGCTTTTCTCTTAACACAATACTTTTAACACAACTGGTTATGTTGAACAGTAGCTTGTAAGCCCCCGCTGACTGTTTTGCACACAAGCTTACATACACAAACATGCACAGCTCTCCATCGTGTGCCCAGTCCAGCTAGCGTGGTTTAGCGTTGGCTAGCTCTCAGGATCTGCGAGCTTCATTCGCCTGTGCAGTAGCTGGCTGTGTGTTTTGACTCTGAATATTGTCAGATTAGGTAGCATGTGGCTTTAATAGCACTGGAGAGACATGACTACATCTGAATTGCACTGACTGGCCAAGGGCCTTGTGCATAGCATGGTGCTTTTCTCATTTACTCTGACGAACCTAAACTTCGCATTTTAGTGCAGCAGTGCAGAGTAAACCTTATTTAAACCGTATGTTCCTGCGTTTTATTTGTACGATTCGCTGGGACCACTGATATACTGTGAAACCAAATGAACAGTATCTGCAGTGACCTGGTTTACAGCCCTGGATCAGTCTTAAGTCCTCACACTGGTGATGTCCTGAACTTGTAAGATCTTCTCTTTGTAATTCAGTTTATGCTAGATTGGCTTGGTCCATATGACACGATGTGACATTGGAATGTTGTAGTGTTTGTGGCATAAATGTGGTCAGTAACGGGCACAGCTCCTGTAAACAATGCCTTCAAAATTATTCGCTCCCCGCGATGAAGATGACCACAGAAGGCTTTATAAAATTAGCAATGCAGGTAATGTGCTATCTTGCGTGCTCAGAAAAGGAAACGTTTATGTTTATACTAATACAGTTGCTCACCGAAAAAGATTTTGTTTAAGGAAAAGATTAGTCATGATTATTCGTGGCCCTGTTTTTCAATACTTAGTGCACCTCTCTTGGATAACAATCTGGAGAGTGAAAGAGAACTTCTGTGGTGATTTTGCTGAGCATACTGGGAAGCATCTTTGGCCATTCCTACATGCTGATTGTTTTAAGACCCCATGTGGACAAACAGTGTCCTGAAATATACCTGAAGTATACTATTTTGGACCCAAGAATACTTGAAGTATAATTAAAGGTAGCATCAGGTATGCTTTATGTGTACTGTTTTTTTTTTTACTGAGGATCCTTACTCGGCATGTGTGAACTTCTACACAATTTCCATAGGGTTTACTTTTATACCTACAGGGTTCTGGTCTAAAGGCTGAGCTGGTAATGTTTTGGCCAGTTTCTTGGGTTAGGGTTAGGGTTAGGGTTAGGGTTAGGGTTAGCAGTGGAAAGTTCGCCATCATTGTCTTGTTGACAGGTCCGTGTGTCGGAAGTTTGAGCTTCCCGGCAGAGGGATGGCAAAGTTTTGGGCAACATGTCTTCATAATTCAGTTCACGATTCAATTTACCTCAACAAGAGCCCCAGTAGATACATAGCAACCCCATTACATCAAAGACCACTCGCCTCTCCGCCTCTCTCTCTCTCTCTCTCTCTCTCTGTTTCTCTCTCTCGCTGACCCTCCCCTCTCTGTTTTCCTCGATTCGCTCTTGTTTTTCCTCTCTTCCCCTGAGTGATGATGTGGGCTGGAGTCAGCCGAGGCGTTTAAGGAGGTTTGTGAGGGCGGGTATGATGTGGGTGGATCTGCTGCTCACTCATGGTGACCTGTCTGTCACACTCCCACTCTTTCCTGTTTTCCTTTCTTTCTTCCTCTCCTCTGCTCTGCTCTGTCCTTCTCTGCTCTCCTCTCCTTTCTCCTCTCTGCTCCTCCTCCCCTCTCCTCTTCTCCTCTCTTCTCCCCTCCCCTCCCCATCCTCTCCCCTCTCCCCTCCTCTCCCCCCTCTCAGCAGTTAGACTGTGGGTCTTGTTCAGATTGTTGGCTGATGATTTGTTGCTGTAGCAGGAGGCCCCGTCGCATGCTGGAGGAGTCCCGTACGGGCCGCGGGGCTCTCTCTATGGGGCTTTCAGTATGGGGGTCCTCTGGGTTTGTCCGTCTCAAAATGGGCTTTTCCACTCCAGGGTCCCAGAGGACGGTCTCTCCCTTTGACCGCTGTAGACCTCAGGTCTCTGGACGCTTAAAGCTAACCACCAACACCGGGGGCTTACCGCCAATTCTGGGGGCTTTATGTTTGTCCTGATTTAGCTCTTTTGGCTCCCGGGAGGGCGTTTGGGTGGTGCGTTCCCGGGAGGGCGTTTGGGTGGTGCGTTCATTTGGGTGGTGTGGTCCCGGGAGGGCGTTTGGGTGGTGCGTTCGTTTGGGTGGTGTGGTCCCGGGAGGGCGTTTGGGTGGTGCGGTCCCGGGAGGGCATTTGGGTGGTGTGTTTGGGTGGTGTGGTCCCGGGAGGGCGTTTGGGTGGTGTGGTCCCGGGAGGGCGTTTGGGTGGTGCGTTTGGGTGGTGCGTTCCCGGGAGGGCGTTTGGGTGATGCGGTCCCGGGAGGGCATTTGGGTGGTGCGTTTGGGTGGTGCGTTCCCGGGAGGGCGTTTGGGTGGTGCGTTTGGGTGGTGCGGTCCCGGGAGGGCGTTTGGGCGGTGCGTTCCCGGGAGGGCATTTGGGTGGTGCGTTTGGGTGGTGCGGTCCCGGGAGGGCGTTTGGGTGGTGCGTTTGGGCGGTGCGGTCCCGGGAGGGCGTTTGGGCGGTGCGTTCCTGGGAGGGCATTTGGGTGGTGCGTTTGGGTGGTGCGGTCCCGGGAGGGCGTTTGGGTGGTGCGTTTGGGTGGTGCGGTCCCGGGAGGGCGTTTGGGTGGTGCGGTCCCGGGAGGGCGTTTGGGTGGTGCGTTTGGGTGGTGCGGTCCCGGGAGGGCGTTTGGGTGGTGCGTTTGGGTGGTGCGGTCCCGGGAGGGCGTTTGGGTGGTGCGGTCCCGGGAGGGCGTTTGGGTGGTGCGGTCCCGGGAGGGCGTTTGGGTGGTGCGTTTGGGCGGTGCTTTCTGACGAGGCTGTAAGAAGCGCTTAATGGCGGAAACACTCTGACCCCCGCGAGCGCCAGGAAACTGAAAGCGCAGACGTCTGGCCGTCGCCCGTCTCATCGGAAAACTGTCTCCTGAACGCTAACGCTGGCCTCGCGTGCTCGGCGCGTGGGCCGTCCCGCCTGGGGGGGGTGCAGCAATATGTCCTCCCCACCTGTCTGATAGACCCCCCCTGCAGTCACTAAAACAGTCAGTCAGCCAGCTTTGACCTTCATGCTTAAGGCATGGACCTCTTTCACTAATATCACTGATTTGTGTGGATGTGTGTGTGAATGTGTGTGTCTGTGTGCACGTGTGTGAGTGTGTGTGTGTGTGTGTGTGTGTGATTGAGTGTTGTTTCCTCATTCCCCTGCACTCCAGTCTGATATACGCTTCCCCAGCATGCTGATCCAGGATCAGTTTGAGAAAGGCTAATTGGAATTCCCCACCACTCGGTGTGCCAGGTGGCGTGTGACTCAGGGTCAGTGCTTGGAGACAGAACGTGTGCGTGTGCTGGGCGCTGACTGCCGCGCTGTGAAGGCAGCAGCACAATAAAGCGCTTGTGCTGCTCCGGATGATCTGCGCTCGGAGTTTCCCGGAATCCTCCGCTGCTTCGCGGAACCGTCGGAGCTGAACGTTCCGTCACCGGGGACAACCAGGGTTCCGTGCATCTTCGGCTACTGTACGTCACCCGCCGCGTCAGACGCTTTTTGCCTTTGCGAATAAAGGACGGTGAACGTCTGTTAATTTGACACCAGGTGCCGGCGTGCTTGCTTTAGCTGGCGTTAGCGCCACGTTAGCGCTGAACTTAGCGGCCGCGCGCGTTTTCTCCCGGGCTCCTACGCCGAAGGGGACGGCGACTCATCCGGCGTCCCTGCGCCCCGCTCTCGCCACGTAGCCGAGCCGGCGGAGCTAGCGCTGAAATTTCAGCCGTCCGAGCCGGGCTGCGGAGTAGACTGGGCGAAAGCTGAAATCGGGGAAATGGGTTCAGCGAGCGCCCCGTTTGCACTCGCCTGTTAGCAGCCTGGACAGTGACATCGGAAGGGCGTGGCTCGGGTCAAAGGTCACGGGACCCCCTGCGTCTCTGTCCCCTGTGGTGTGTGATGTGTGTGTGTGTGTGTGTGTGTAGGTGCGTCTGGCGTGTGTAAGGAAACAGCAGGAGCGTGCGGAAGGGTACACTGATGTGCACGCTCCTGTTTTTAACCCAGCGTTTCCCAACCGGTGTGCCGTGTGAAAAATCCTTTAACGAAATTGTAATGTTCGAATGAATTAAAAAACTTAAATGAATAAATCCCATTCACAAAAGGCAAAATAAATGTCATTAAAATGCATATCGCTTAATTAAAACCCCAAAAGAACATTTAGGGCTACTGTTGGCACGTCACATCAACGTGAAGGGGGGCTGCAGGGTGTTTATTTCTTATGCTTTCGAGAGTGTTGCACCATGAGATTCTGTAAGTTAATAGAAAGTTAAGAAGGAAAAAGGTTGGGAAATGCTGTTTTAACCTGTGTGTGCTTGTGCAGGTTTACTCTGATGTGCACGCTCGTGTGTTTTCCCTGTGTGTGCTCATGCAGGTTTACTCTGATGTGCACGCTCGTGTGTTTTCCCTGTGTGTGCTCATGCAGGTTTACTCTGATGTTACATTTAGCAGACGCTCTTATCCAGAGCGACTTACACAACTTTTACATAGCATTTTACATTGTATCCATTTATACAGCTGGATATATACTGAAGCAATTTCGATTAAGTACCTTGCTCAAGGGTACAACGGCAGTGTCCTACCCGGGAATCGAACCTGCGACCTTTCGGTTACAAGCCCAGTTCCTTACCCACTGTGCTACACTCTGTCCTGTGCACACTCGTGTGTTTTCCCTGTGTGTCCTTGTGCAGGTTTACTCTGATGTGCACGCTCATGTGTTTTCCCTGTGTGTGCTTGTGCAGGTTTACACTGACGTGCACGCTCGTGTGTTTTCCCTGTGTGTTTTCGTGCAGAAGCTCTCCAGCGCCCGGATTTCGAGCCCCAGGGTCTGACGGAGGCGGCCCGCTGGAACTCCAAAGAGAACCTGCTGTCGGGACCCAGCGAGAATGACCCCAATCTGTTTGTGGCCCTGTACGACTTTGTGGCGAGTGGCGACAACACGCTCAGCATCACTAAAGGTAGGGAAATGGGGATGGAGCAGAGGAAAATGGGGATGGAACAGAGGGAAATGGGGATGGAACAGAGGGAAATGGAGATGGAACAGAGGGAAATGGGGATGGAACAGGGGGAAATGGGGATGGAGCGGAGGGAAATGGGGATGGAATAGAGGGAAATGGGATGGAGCAGAGGGAAATGGGGATGGAACAGGGGGAAATGGGGATGGAACTGAGGGAAATGGGGATGGAGCGGAGGGAAATGGGGATGGAGCAGAGGGAAATGGGGATGGAGCGGAGGGAAATGGGGATGGAACGGAGGGAAATGGGGATGGAGCGGAGGGAAATGGGGATGGAATAGAGGGAAATGGGGATGGAGCAGAGGGAAATGGGGATGGAGCAGAGGGAAATGGGGATGGAATTGAGGGAAATGGGGATGGAAAAGAGGGAAATGGGGATGGAACAGAGGGAAATGGGGATGGAGCAGAGGGAAATGGGGATGGAACTGAGGAAAATGGGGATTTAATAGACAGATATGGGGGAAATGGGGGGTGTAACAGAGGGAAATGTGGACTCAAGAGTGGGAAACAGGGACAGAGAACAGAAAGTACAGAACAGAGATAAGCAGGGACGGAGCGAAGGAGGACTGGCCCTGCACAGCGTGCTCCTGCCCTTCCTCTCAGAGCTCTGGAGTAATACTGTAACACAGCTGAGGAGGGTGGAGGGGTGGAGAGCACTGTGTCCCAGCTGAGGGGGGGTGGAGAGCACTGTGTCCCAGCTGAGGGGGGGTGGAGAGCACTGTGTCCCAGCTGAGGGGGGGTGGAGAGCACTGTGTCCCAGCTGAGGGGAGGTGGAGAGCACCGTGTCCCAGCTGAGGGGAGGTGGAGAGCACTGTGTCCCAGCTGAGGAGGGTGGAGGGCTGGAGAGCACCGTGTCCCAGCTGAGGGGGGGTGGAGAGCACTGTGTCCCAGCTGAGGGGGGGTGGAGAGCACTGTGTCCCAGCTGAGGGGGGGTGGAGAGCACTGTGTCCCAGCTGAGGGGGGTGGAGAGCACTGTGTCCCAGCTGAGGGGGGGTGGAGAGCACTGTGTCCCAGCTGAAGGGGGGTGGAGAGCACTGTGTCCCAGCTGAGGGGGGGTGGAGAGCACTGTGTCCCAGCTGAGGGGGGATGGAGAGCACTGTGTCCCAGCAGAGGGGGGGTGGAGAGCACTGTGTCCCAGCTGAGGGGGGGTGGAGAGCACTGTGTCCCAGCTGAGGGGGGATGGAGAGCACTGTGTCCCAGCTGAGGGGGGGTGGAGAGCACTGTGTCCCAGCTGAGGGGGGGTGGAGAGCACTGTGTCCCAGCTGAGGAGGGGTGGAGAGCACTGTGTCCCAGCTGAGGAGGGATGGAGAGCACTGTGTCCCAGCTGAGGGGGGGTGGAGAGCACTGTGTCCCAGCTGAGGGGGGGTGGAGAGCACTGTGTCCCAGCTGAGGAGGGATGGAGAGCACTGTGTCCTTCTGTTAAAGGAGAACTGAATGCCAAACACACGTCCTTACTGTTAATGTTAAACAGGAATATCTCACCAGAGATCGAGTGTTCGTTTTCCTAGAGAACGTAAACCACTGAGGGCGGTCCTACGGCAGGATATGTTCTCTGAAACGCTGCCACAGGACAGTCGTTAATGGAATTTTGTCAGAAATGACGTAGGTCCCTGTCTGAGGACTGGATTCCAAAATTCTTAGCGAAAATTGAATTCACAACCTCAAAATAAATCTCCAGCTCAGCTATGTGCTCTTGCATATTACTGTTGCTTTGTCTCTGAACGTTTTTGAAATAAGTAATGTTTTTATTTATTTCGGAAGTGTTTCATCAGTCAGTCAGTTGGTCAGCGTTTCTGTATAGCACTGTTTCCACTATTTTCAGGCTGTTACACAGTGTTTCATCTTGATTGGTGTAAACCTTCATTTTGTATGAACAATGCCTTATGAAGCAATTTTTATTATTATTATGATTATTATTATTATTATTATTATTATGATTATTATTATTAGGTTGGGTTGCGGTGAAGCCATGCTCTTAACTCTGAATGTACATAATCAAGTTCCCAAATATTAGTTTGCACAGAAGATTGGGGTCCAGTCTTTCAGTTTGTGGCAGGCAGCTTTAACTTTTAACTTTTTTGTGGCTTTCCCTTGTATGTAATTGCCAGTAGAGCGCTGGTTTGCTACCACTTAGCCACAGAATAAGGGAAACTGACACACCTGATTACACCAGGATGCAGCCTCAATCCCATTAGCCCCTAGGGTCAGATCGCCAAGGTAGTAACATAGGCGGACGGAGCAACTTAAATGACAGTCACCAGAATTTGAAGTGCATTTCTAATTTAAAATGTGCTGTAAAATTTGCAGTGCTGTAAAATATTCTTTCTACAAGTCCATGTTGTGTCAACAGGCAAAAGGCGGGCAAAAGCAAAAATAACATTAGTATGTTAAGTCAGGATGACTTTCATTTGATAACATGAATATTTTAAAACTGGATGACTAGATTTGAGCTTTAAGCATCATACACCAGATAACAGAAGGGGATCCTTGCTGTGATGTGTGTAATGTTCATTGTGATGTCACTTCCTGTCCAGGGGAAAAGCTGCGGGTCCTGGGCTACAACCACAATGGCGAGTGGTGCGAGGCCCAGACCAAGAACGGCCAGGGCTGGGTGCCTAGCAACTACATCACCCCCGTCAACAGCCTGGAGAAGCACAGCTGGTACCACGGGCCGGTGTCCCGCAACGCGGCTGAGTACCTGCTGAGCAGCGGCATCAACGGCAGCTTCCTGGTGCGCGAGAGCGAGAGCAGCCCGGGCCAGAGGTCCATCTCACTGCGCTACGAGGGCCGCGTCTACCACTACCGCATCAACACCGCGTCCGACGCCAAGGTCAGTACTGCGTCTGTCTCTAACGCATCAACACCGCGTCCGATGCCAAGGTCAGTACTGCGTCTGTCTCTAACGCATCATGGTCCAGTCTGAAGAGTAGTGCAGAGATAGTCATGGTCCAGTCTGAAGAGTAATGCAGAGATAGTCATGGTCCAGTCTGAAGAGATGTGCAGAGATAGTCATGGTCCAGTCTGAAGAGTAATGCAGCGATAGTCATGGTCCAGTCTGAAGAGTAATGCAGCGATAGTCATGGTCCAGTCTGAAGAGTAATGCAGAGATAGTCATGGTCCAGTCTGAAGAGAAGTGCAGAGATAGTCATGGTCCAGTCTGAAGAGTAGTGCAGAGATAGTCATGGTCCAGTCTGAAGAGTAGTGCAGAGATAGTCATGGTCCAGTCTGAAGAGTAGGGCGGAGATAGTCACGGTCCAGTCTGAAGAGTAATGCAGAGATAGTCACGGTCCAGTCTGAAGAGTAATGCAGAGATAGTCATGGTCCAGTCTGAAGAGTAGTGCAGAGATAGTCATGGTCCAGTCTGAAGAGTAGTGCAGAGATAGTCATGGTCCAGTCTGAAGAGTAGTGCAGAGATAGTCATGGTCCAGTCTGAAGAGTAGTGCAGAGATAGTCATGGTCCAGTCTGAAGAGATGTGCAGTGGTAGTCCTCACATGTATTCCCTCTCAGTCTGGCTGTAAACGGAACGTGTTCCACCTGCATGTTTAATGCCCCCCCCCCACCCCCGCAGCTCTACGTGTCCTCGGAGAGCCGCTTCAACACGCTGGCCGAGCTGGTGCACCACCACTCCACGGTGGCGGACGGCCTCATCACCACGCTGCACTACCCCGCCCCCAAGCGCAACAAGCCCACCATCTACGGCGTCTCGCCCAACTACGACAAGTGGGAGATGGAGCGCACCGACATCACCATGAAGCACAAGCTGGGCGGCGGCCAGTACGGCGAGGTCTACGAGGGCGTCTGGAAGAAGTACAACCTCACCGTGGCCGTCAAGACGCTGAAGGTCTGAGAGCAGGCCTTGTCTCAGGGGTTTGCAGTGTCAAGTCCACTGTGGGGCACTGTTTGTTGTATTCTCAAGCCAGCATGATTAACCCAGTCGGTTCTGTAAATATCCAGTCCTGTCAGTGGGTAATATGAAAAACAGTAAACTCTGCCAGCCATTAGGGTTTCTGATAAGCATGTGGAGTAATTACAGTAGGTTGTTTAAATCAGTTACCCCTGGTCCCCAGAGAGTTCTAATTGGGAAGGAAGGAGAGTGGTGCTGTCACTTGAAGGAAAGCATGAGTTCAATCAGAGTTTGAGGTGCTGTACTGTAGACAGATCACTATATCCCCACCTAGTGGTCAGTAAGTGAAATTGCAAACCAGTTTGTTTGGCCCTCGGTACAAATCTGCCGAGCCCCATACCCTGACGCTCCTCCTCTCTCTGGTCCTGCAGGAGGACACCATGGAGGTGGAGGAGTTTCTGAAAGAGGCGGCGGTGATGAAGGAGATCAAACATCCCAACCTGGTCCAGCTGCTCGGTGAGTGACCGTGACCGTAACCGTGATGCGCAAAGGGCCGACCAATCAGAAGCAGTGGCTGGTTCATCCACTCAATCAGCACACAGCATGCATCTCTCATCAGGGTTCTTCCAGTGCTTAAAGTGCTTGAAATTGATGGCCAGAAATTTTAAGTCTTGGAATACCCGGAAAAAGAAACACTTTTTTCATCTAGTGCTTGAAAAGGTCCTTAAAACTAAAATGACATTTTTCAAAGAATGTTGTGTGAGATGATTTCCCAACAATTTGTTCATAAAAATTTGGTATTATTGTTTCAATAGCAAAAGGAATACTACGAAAATACTATTAGATATTAGTATACTATTAGAACAATTTTTATATTTGTACTGTTGTATGTTATATGATGTAATGTTATGCTTTCAGAGAACCAGCACACATTTCAGTTGATTGTTTTGTGCTAGGCCATAGAAAATAGAAGAAAGAGGAAACAGTGCTTGAATTAAGTTCTTGAAAGTCCTTGAAATGAATTTCATGATGTCTGTGTGAACCCTGCTTCATAAGGGGTAAGGAACGATTAAGCCAGGTAAGAGGGGCCTGATTAGATGGCCAGCTTTGTAGAGGCAGTCTGGGGATTTAGCCAGAATGCAGAGGAACCCCAGGGGGACCCCTGAGGAACCCCTAAAGCCAGTAGCAGAGGTCACGCTGTGTGGTTCTGACTCCGCCCCCTCGCGTTCCGGCAGGCGTGTGCACGCGGGAGCCGCCCTTCTACATCATCACGGAGTTCATGACCCACGGCAACCTGCTGGACTACCTGCGCGAGTGCAACCGCGAGGAGGTGAACGCCGTGGTGCTGCTCTACATGGCCACGCAGATCTCCTCCGCCATGGAGTACCTGGAGAGGAAGAACTTCATCCACAGGTGAGCTCACCTGTGCACTGCACCTCTCGCACCCGAGCAGTCTGCAGCCACTGATGTGCAACAGCCAGCCTGGTTCAGCTCTACAGTGGGAAAGGGCTATAATGAGCCAGCCTGGTTCAGCTCTACAGTGGGAAAGGGGTATAATGAGCCAGCCTGGTTCAGCTCTACAGTGGAAAAGGGCTATAATGAGCCAGCCTGGTTCAGCTCTACAGTGGAAAAGGGCTATAATGAGCCAGCCTGGTTCAGCTCTACAATAGGAAAGGGGTATAATGAGCCAGCCTGGTTCAGCTCTACAGTGGGAAAGGGGTATAATGAGCCAGCCTGGTTCAGCTCTACAGTGGGAAAGGGGTATAATGAGCCAGCCTGGTTCAGCTCTACAGTGGGAAAGGGCTATAATGAGCCAACCTGGCTCAGGTCTACAGTGGGAAAGGGCTATAATGAGCCAGCCTGGTTCAGCTCTATAGTGGGAAAGGGCTTTAATGAGCCAGCCTGGTTCAGCTCTACAGTGGGAAAGGGCTATAATGAGCCAGCCTGGTTCAGCTCTACAGTGGAAAAGGGGTATAATGAGCCAGTCTGGTTCCGGCTCATGAGTGACCCCCCTTCCCCTCTCTCCTCCAGGGACCTGGCTGCGCGGAACTGTCTGGTTGGGGAGAACCACCTGGTGAAGGTGGCGGACTTTGGGCTGAGCCGGCTCATGACCGGGGACACCTACACGGCGCACGCGGGCGCCAAGTTCCCCATCAAGTGGACCGCTCCGGAGAGCCTGGCCTACAACAAGTTCTCCATCAAGTCCGACGTGTGGGGTCAGTATGGGTGGGGTCACATGAGGGGGGCGGGGATTACAATGGAGTTTCAATGGAATGAGTTTGACTGATTGACAGGATTGCTGAGGACATTACATTACATTACATTACATTACAGGCATTTGGCAGACGCTCTTATCCAGAGCGACGTACAACAAAGTGTATATGTCAGTCAGTCAAGCTGTCAGTGTCAGCTGTCAGGACGTGTCAGTCAAGCTGTACATGGGACTGTTTGACAGGGTATCTTTGTGTTCTCATGAGTATCTTCTCAGGTGTTTTTAAGGCAGCTGAGGGGTTTGGAAGTAATCTGACTTCAAAAAAATGTCAGAAGTTGGCAAATGTAGGATAGAGTAAACTTGTTGTTTAGAGTCTGAAAGGTGCAGACGAGAACATCTCCAAGTGCTGCTATGAGGTGTCTGTGTTGGGGTTGTGAGGTGTCTGTGTTGGGGTTGTGAGGTGTCTGTGTTGGGGTTGTGAGGTGTCTGTGTTGGGGTTATGAGGTGTCTGTGTTGGGGTTGTGAGGTGTCTGTGTTGGGGTTGTGAGGTGTCTGTGTTGGGGTTGTGAGGTGTCTGTGTTGGGGTTATGAGGTGTCTGTGTTGGGGTTGTGAGGTGTCTGTGTTGAGCCGATGGTGGTAGCGTTGGGACTGAAACGTGGGCAACGCTCCGCCTCGTTCCCGCAGCGTTCGGGGTCCTGCTGTGGGAGATCGCCACCTACGGGATGTCCCCGTACCCCGGCATCGACCTGTCCCAGGTGTACGAGCTCCTGGAGAAGGACTACCGCATGGACCGGCCCGAGGGCTGCCCCGAGAAGGTCTACCAGCTCATGAAAGCCTGTGAGTTCCCCCGTCTGGTCCCGCTTTCCCTCCGCAGCCATCCCCCTTTCCCTCTCTCTCTCTGCTCTGACCCTCCCTTTCATCCTCCACTAACATGGAGTCCTTACCCTTACTCAAGATGGCTAGACTACCTGCCGTCTCAACAGAATCTCAACAGTCAGTTTAACTCAACGGCCTTCTAAGTGATGTCTGAAGTATGTGTTGTTCTTTGACACTGTTAAGTGGGTGGTAGTTTTGTATAAATGAGGGGAGATAAGCACCTGTTTTAGCAGGTATAGAACCCCATGGTGCTCCATGAGTTTTCTGTGAACAGCCTTATTTTAATCCTTAGTTATACGGGCCTGCAGTCGCGCATCGATAGCGGAGGTACTGTGAATGAGTACTGATATATACGGCTGGGTATTCCAGATTGGGGAGAATGGAGCATTAGAGAAGGATAGATGTCTGTAGTTACTCCCCTGATCCCTGGTGGAAACGGGCTCTCGCTGAGGCGGAGTGTTTCTCTTCTTCGATCCAGGCTGGAAGTGGAACCCGGCTGAGAGGCCGTCCTTCGCCGAAACACACCAGGCCTTCGAGACCATGTTCCAGGAGTCCAGCATCTCAGACGGTATGCTCATGTTGCTGTCTCACTCTTATCTCTCTCTCTCTCGCACTCTGTCTCACTTGCTCTCTTTCTCTCTCACTCTCAATCGTGTTGTCTCTCCCTCTCTCTTTCTGTAGTGCTCTCTTCCACACACACACACACACACACACATACTCACACTCACTCACACACACACACACATAGTTTCTCATCTGTCATTCCTTGCATGTGCTGGTATTAAAGAATTGATGCATTAATAATGACGTGACTGTGGTTGGTCCAACTGAACACTTACCCTGGGTTTGCCTGTTGGGGGTCAGAGGTGGAGAAGGAGCTGGGGAAGAAGGGGCGGAAGGTGACTCTGGGCCCCGCCCAACAGGCCCCTGAGCTGCCTACCAAGACCAGAACCCTGCGGAGGAACGTAGACAACAAGGATGGAGACGGGCTAGGTCTGTCTGCTCCACTTTTCAATCAGGCAATAAATCAATCAATCAGTCAATAAATAAATGAATACATAAATAAAATATAAAGTAGGCTGTCGTGAAAGTAGGCTGTCAAGCCCCTGCAGGGCTAGTTGTGTAGCATGAACTGATTGTTAGCTGACCTTTAGCTGAATGTTAACTGAACGTTAGCAGAGCGTTAGCTGAGCTTCAGCTTTGCTATAGCTGAATGTTAGCTGAGCTTTGGCTGAGTGGTACCTGAACATTAGCTAAACATTACCTGAACATTGGCTGAGCTTTAGCTGAACATTAGCTAAACATTACCTGAACATTGGCTGAGCTTTAGCTGAACATTAGCTAAACGTTAGCCGAGCTTTTGCTGAGCGGTAGCTGAACGTCAGCTGAACATTAGCTGAGCTTTAGTCGGGCTTTAGCTGAACATTAGCCGAACGTTAGCCGAGCTTTAGCTGCAACATTAGCTGAGCTTTTTGCCCTGGTTTTGTCGCGGCAGATGTAGCAGAGCCCGAGGTGGCGGTCTCGCCCATGCTACCGCGGAAGGAGAGGGTGTTCCTGGACAGCAACCTGAACGAGGACAAGGACAAGGACAAGTCCAAGACCAGCATCTTCAGCCTCATCAGGAAGAAGAAGAAGACGGCGGCGCCGACGCCGCCCAAGCGCAGCAGCTCCTTCCGCGATGTGGACGGCCACCTGGACCGCCGCGCCGGGATGGTGGCGGTCGACGGCCGGGACGACTTCAACAACGGCTCCCTGATCGGGGACGCCCATCCCGTCGACCCCAGCAAGTTCCTCAGCACCAACAACAACGGCGGCGGCGGCGGCATCACCAACGGGGCCCCCGTGTACCCGGGGCCCTTCCCGCCGCAGGCTCGCAGGAAGGGCGGCCCCACGCCGCCCGGTGTCGGGGCGGGCAAGGGGGCGGCCGCCCCGCCGGGGGAGGAGGACCCCGTGTCCAACTCCAAACGGTTCCTCCGCTCGTCCTCAACCTCCAGCGTGCCCCCCCCGGACCGCAGCGAGTGGAAGTCCGTGACGCTGCCCCGCGACCCGCAGTCCCGCCACCACTTCGACTCGGGGACCTTCGACAGGCGCCGCGACAAGCCGGCCCTGCCCCGCAAGCGGGTGGGCGAGCAGAGGGCCGACGGCGCCCCGCCCCGCTCGGGGGCGCTCACCCCGCCCCCGCGGCTGCCCAAGAAGGCGGAGGAGCCGGCGGACGACGTGTTCCGGGACGGCGAGTCCAGCCCGGGGTCCAGCCCGCCCAGCCTGACGCCCAAGCTGGGCCGCCGGCCCCAGGGAGCGGGCGACCCGGGCGAGGCGTCCCGCACCAGCGCCCTGCAGGCCGAGCTGCTCAAGCCCAACGTGTTCCCCGCCATGGGCGCCGCTGGGCAGGAGTGCCGCGCCCGCCGAAACAAGCACGGCCCCGACCAGTCCCAGCACAGGGACCGCGGAAAGTTCCAGAAGCCCAAACCGGCCCCGCCGCCCCCGCCGTCCTCTTCCAAATCCGGGAAGACCTCCTGGAGCCCCACCCACGAACTCCCCCCAACAGACACCAAAAGCAAAGCCGCCCCGCACCTCGACCCGTACCCCGGTGGCTCCGGCCCGGCTGAGCAGGGGCGAGCCCCACCACCACCACCGGAGGCCAGCAAAAAACCCAGCCTGACCTCAGCCCCCAAACTCCCGCCTCCCAAAGCCGGCTCCCCCACCTCCGCCCCCGCCCAGCCGCCCCCCCTCGGCGGGGAGCAGGTGAACCCCACGGCCTTCATCCCCCTCATCACCACCCGCCGCTCGCTGCGCAAGACCCGCCAGCCCGCGGAGAAGCAGCCCAGCCCCGCCGTCACCCGGGAGATGGTGCTGGAGGGCACCGAGCAGCTGCGGGCCGCCATCGAGCGCAACTCGGAGCAGACGGGCAGCCACGGCGCCGTCCTGGAGGCGGGCAAGAACCTGTCCAAGTACTGCGTCAGCTACGTGGAGTCCATCCAGCAGATGAGGAACAAGTTCGCCTTCCGGGAGGCCATCAACAAGCTGGAGCAGAGCCTGCGGGACCTGCAGATCTGCCCCGCCACCACCGGGGGCAGCGCGCAGCAGCAGGACTTCGCCAAGCTGATGTCCTCCGTCAAGGAGATCAGCGACATCGTGCAGAGGTAGCGCTGTGGGGGAGGCGCTGGAGGGTGGGGCTGGAGGGGGGGGGCGTCCAAACTGTCTACGGCGGTCCGGCGGTCCGGACTGTGTCAGTCCAGAGCGGGGGCTGGGCCTGGGGCGGGCTTGGGAGGGCCAGCTCGTAGCGTGAAGCTCACTGACATTCCTTCCCTCATTGGCTGATAAACGGTATTTTAAGGAAAAAAAAAGAAAAAAAAGGAAAAAAAAATGAAAGCAAAAAACAGGGCAGGGTTCTGTGCACAGAATCAACAGAACCTTTTAACCTTTTTTGTTTTGTCTGGGTTTTTTGAAACACAAAAACAAAATATCTTACAGACACAAAGGCAACACTGCGTTTTAAAGCCTTGGCTAAAAGGCTTGTGCTTGAGTCTGCATTCACTTGAATTGTTTTTAATTGGTTTACCGGTCCAGATTTTCTTTCTGAATATTTTAAATGAATATTACTGCGAATAAAGCCATCATGCTTTTTTAACGGTCTGCTGTGAGGAGGATGGCCTACATTCCTCGTTTGAGTCTCATTTGTCGAGTTCTTGCCTGATGCGTGTGGGGGAGGTTTCTTTATTTCGGGAGCACAGTGGACGTTTATGCCTTTTGGACAGTTGCCTTCTGGGACAGGGCGAGAGCGAAGGAAAGAGAGGTGTTTTAGCCGTGTCGCTCACGGGGTACGCAGCACCGGAGTCTGTGTGAGACTGAACTGCCTTTGAGAACGTTCCCCGAAGGTCGTGACCTTTTTCCGTTTCCCTCCCCCGTCACGGCCGCCAGCGCGACGTTAAAACGCGGACGTCGTTTCCGCGGGGGCTGGGATTCGACCGGGTGCCTTCACTGAAATCGCTGCAATACTACGCCAAGGGGAGGACCTGGGGCGGAGAGGCCTCCTCTGCACGGTCCTCCCAACGTCCTCGTGCCTTAACCGTCTCCAGGGCCGCCCTCCAGGAGCGCGGGGCGACCGGCGGCCCGGTCGGAGAGTCGGGACCCTGACGGACGGTCCTGTCACTTTTGTTTATAGTTTGTGTTAAGAACTCAGTACGTCTCGCGTTCGCCGACAGTGTGGAAGCTTGACCGACGCCTCATCACGCAGCCCAACACACTACTGTCTCCAGGAGGTCTGGGGAACGACCGGGAATAAACTCAAACTGTTGTATTGGAAAGTTTTTATTTTATTTTTTTAACGTCCTCAGATTGATTCACAATACTGACAGAAACTCTAATGTGGCTGCTTTGACCTTAAGTAATTGTGCCAAAAGTTTGGGCAGCGTAGCCGTTGTACAGCCTCTAAAAGCAATCTGTGCCTGAAACACACACTCGTTCCTGCATTCGCACCGTGAATCCTAACCGTCGCTGTGAGCGAGGCCGAAAGGCGGGGACCGAGTTCTTACTGAAACATTTGTGTACATACCTAACAAACCGACGGAGTCAGAGTTTATCACACTAAGATGTTTTGACGTTCCTTTTCCTGTTTTACTCCGCGTAAACAGTGTATTTTGATGTTTTCAGTATTAGTCGTGCCGTTTTTTTTCCTGCTAAATTTGCCCTGTCTGACTGCGATTATCGAGGACCTTCTGACCACACGCTGCCTTTGTATCCGAACACGGTACTGTTAACATTCTTTTCCCTCTTTTTATGTTTTTTTTTTTTTTACTGTAAAATTATGCCACTATTTTCCTTGTATCTGAGCAGCCTCCCAATTTTGTACACTAATGAGCAGTTAATTTGTTCTTTTCTCTTTGTAAATATTATTTTTCTTCATTTCACATGTTCCTCTGTAACCTTGGTGCAATTCTTTTTTTTGTTTTTTTTTTGTTTGGTAAAATACAAGCAAACGTGTTACTTGAAAAAAAGCGGTGCCTTGTGCCTTATTGCTGTTATGATGCTGGTACCGCTCCTGGGGCAGGTCCTGGTGCCAGTCCTGGTGTTTGTCCTGGTGCTGGTCCTGGTCCTGGTGCCGGTCCTGGTACTTGTCCTGGTGCCGGCCCTGGTGCTGGTGCTGGTGCAGGTCCTGGTGCCAGTCCTGGTGCCGGTCCTGGTGCTGGTGCAGGTCCTGGTGCCGTTCCTGGTGCAGGTCCTGGTGCAGATCCTGGTACTGGTCCTGGTGCTGGTGCAGGTCCTGGTGCTGGTCCTGGTGCTGGTCCTCGTACTGGTCCTGGTGCTGGTGCAGGTCCTGGTGCTTGTCCTGGTGCTGGTCCTGGTGCAGATCCTGGTACTGGTCCTGGTACCAGTCCTGGTTCTGGTGCCGGTCCTGGTGCTGGTCCTGGTGCTGGTCCTCGTACTGGTCCTGGTGCTGGTGCAGGTCCTGGTGCTTGTCCTGGTGCTGGTCCTGGTGCAGATCCTGGTACTGGTCCTGGTACCAGTCCTGGTGCTGGTGCCGGTCCTGGTGCTGGTATAGTGCTTCCATACCAGGGACGTGGCAGTCCACTGGATTCACCAGAGTTGTGTTTATTGGCTAGACCGGTGAATGGCAGGGGTCCCAAACAGCCACATAGTTCTCTCGCAGCACTAAGTTGATCAGTTGAACAATTCCACTCTCATGGGTGTCCTAAGTGTGACTATCTGACTTTCAGGTGTAAACAAAAACAGCAATAGACATTTTACATTGTAAGCATTTAGCAGCTGTCTTATCCAGACTGATTTACACCACACGCGTTTTTATAGATTTACCACATTCATATGACAGAACATTGGCTGAAGTTGTTCAGGTTAAAACACATTAAAACTCAGGGCTTTTTCTACGAATCCCGCCTGTCTTAAATAAACCCCATTATCTCCAAAACTATATACAGTGCAGTCATGGTCACATGTACCTTGGGGTGTCTACAACACAAGAAAAAAATTGATCGGAAAAAGCAGTAAAATTTGATGCGTTTTCCCTAAGGTGGGCCCGAGTGTCCCCAAAACCTCTCCGAATGGCACCAAACCTCATTGTGCCTATTTATTATTTTTGTTTTCCAGCTATATTCCTCTTCCAAAAGATAATTCTATCCATGGTGGTACCCTCAGGAACCCTACAAAATAAGTATTCTTTATTTATCCATTCTCTCTTCTTGGCTAAGCCTTGTTTTTCAGTCAAAAGGTATCCTTTTGCATAGCTTCTGTGTACAAAATGTGTACATAAGTGTGACTTATCTCACACCAAATTCACTTAGAAGCAATCAAACCACCTGGTTTTACCTTGCTGAAAAATGGGACACTTCATATTTTAAATTCAATTTACGTACACAGAAATGCTTAATTTCAAGAGCTCCTGAAAACACTTGCAGCTCAGTGGAAATAATGCTTTGACTTTTCCGAGCCTATGTCCAAAGAATGGATTAATAGCTTATGGCTAAGAGGGGAATTTGGTCATGTCAAAGCCCTGACAGTTATTATTAGCAGCTGTTTGTCTTGTGGACAGTTATTGGATCATAAAATATCATAATTGTCAACCTAGGCTGGCAGTTTCACTCCTCGTTTGGGGGAGGCGCCTGCCCTATTTTCTCTTGTGGTTTTACCAATCGAGGTTTTTTGTATCGAAAGTGCAAAGAGTCTAAGCTTTACAACAGTATGTGAGGTTATAGCGCTGCAACTTGAATCAGTGACAGATAAAAGCAGTAATTTAAGACTGATGTTATTGTTAAGACACCAGCATCTGAAAATGGCCATTGGGGTCGCAAGGAGTTCTGTATCTAGCTCAGCAGTATGACGGCAGTGTACTACGTGGGAAAAGAACCTGCAGCCTCATCGTGACATTGACTTCTCACTAACCGTTTCGCTACGCTGTGCGTTGCAGCACTTCCCTGAAACTTCACCCCATGTGTATTCACACACATTTTCTTTTCTGGGGTTAGAGACCTTTTGTCAGAGATTTCAGTTTTCTGAGGAACTGAAACGGATAACTAATAGGATGTGTCGAGTAAAAGCCTGTGTTTCATATCTATCTACATGAAATTCCCCAGCTTGCTTTCCTGGTTTGAATCCTCTGCTAAGCCAAGTCAAAGCTCAAGGGTCTCTGCTGTATTTTAAGGGAACGTATATTTTACATTTTGAAATGAACCATTTCCAGCCAAGTTTTAGCTTCCTGTAGGTGGATACTAGGTTTTTGGCCGAAATGTGTTGGTCCTTGCAGGAATTTGTTCCATTCCATTGAGCTTAACAAAAGCTCCAGAATCCACAGATGCCAGAAAAGCTCATAAGATCCAACATCCACCACATTTTACCAGAGGTATGATGTCCTTATCAATACAACCATCCACATCGTACGCCCGTAAGGTGCAATTTTGACTGCTCTAACCAAATTGTACCTTTCTCCTCTTCACTCTGTACTTTAATAATTCCGTTGCCCAGACAACGGTCGAGTTGTAAATGTCACAGGTTGTAACCGGCAGCTGGAAAGACAACATAACCGAGCCGCAGCCATCTCCTGGCGACTGTGGGGCAGTCCTGTGACCTTTTTGACCCACCAACACTCGCGGCCGGCAGGAACAAGAATCGACAGACGACCAGGACGCCCACTGCACCCCTGACCCACACAGGAACCCGGCTGACCCTACACCCACTTCATGGGCCGGAAGAAAGCACTATACGTGTGCGCATGTAAATAACTGGGGATGGTATGATAAATGTGGTGGACTGTGAATAATATCTGAAATGCAGGGGATAGGTGATGCATAGACAGGCACACTGAGGTGTTATGAGATGATAAAAGAAGGTTATGACCATAAAAGGAGGTTACGTATGGAGGAGAAAGTAACGGATATTTATATATAGATATGCTTGCCTACATAAGTGTCTGGATCACAGAGGAACATCCATAGAACAGGATCCAGAGAAATTGTTGGTATAATCATAAGATCACATGCTATCTTATTACTATCGCTAGATTATGGGGCAGTATACTATGCAGTTTCTCTCTTCCTGGAGGAGTGGGGGGGTCTCTTGGTGGTGGGGCAGAGTGTTACAGGCCTGTTCCTGACCAGACCTTATTTGGGCAGACAAATGGGGATATGTGTAGTGTGCAAGGCTTGCTCAGGATTACATTTAAGGGATTTTTCTGATGAGCACACAACCACATGCACGGTCACTGGCTTTGCAGTGGAGCTCAACTCCTTTGACAAAACTACAGACAAATGCACCAAATCACACTTCATGCAAACAAGCTGTTTTTTTTTTGTAGGAGAAAAGTTAAATCGCCAGAAAATGCAATATGATGGAAGTTATGGGTCCTTCAGGAATATGTGTTCCCCATGAGGGAGGGAGGGACCTACGGAGCAACTTTTACAAACTCAAATCAAATGGCGTGGGGGTGGAGGCGGGGTTCCCACCCCCCTCATGCAAGGAATCGACTCGTTTAAGAGGGAAACATGATACCATTAAGAAGCCACACCACAAGACATTTATACGCCACCGTTTTTCTTTCTAGAGCATTTTATTATCATCATTATTAAAATCAAATGTCGACATTTTAAAATCATATACACGCAGAACGCATTTTAATGTTAGCACAGTTCCTTCAAAATTTATACATATTTACTTTTTCTTTTAACGCACGGAGCCAGAAGAGGTCACCCAGGGAGCAAGAAAGTAAGCACGGCTTTTGGGGAGACCCCATCTGACACCCCCCCCCCCCATCCCCTCGCACCCTGACCCCACCCATCTCAAATTAAGACAGGACAGGAAAACATGCCCCTCCCCCCTCCTCCAATGGATACAGTGATAACCAAAAGCACTATCCTCCGTTCAAAGGAGTTTGGCGGGAAACCTTGCAAGATAAGAGCACGGGGTCTTCACAAGTAAAAAGGGAAAGAGGAGCCCTACCTACCTACTCTTCCCCCCCCACCCCCCCATCCTTAAAATTAAAGGGGGCCAATACACCATATGGCCACGAGGTGTCACCACTGAGGGGGGGAAAGATACAAGACCTGTCCCATTCGTTCATTGGCTACAGCAGGGACTCAATCAACATTTGTCCTTAACTTTGATTTACAAGTAAACAATTAAAAGCCAGAATTGTTAAACAACTGACTGGCCACCGGGTGTCGCCAATGAGAGGTAAGAGATGGGACGTGTTCAGACACTAGGGCTGGAATTCAGTTAGTCCTTACCTTCAATGTTAAGCATTTACTGACAAACAAAAAGTAGGAATTTTATTAATATAATAATTTTTTTAAAAGCAGCTTTGATTCAGCAAATAATTAAAAGTAACTTGCCAAAACTGAGTCTGTGAAGGAAAATACAACTCTTTAAATTTAGTGAAACTTGAGGACAAATGTTGATTGAAACCCAGCTCACATACATTTCCCAACACCTGTACAGACTTCTAAAGGTCCAGCACTGTGTAAAATACCCATCGTCACTACATACATGTTGACAAGCCGGTGAGGTCTCTATTATTTTTTTAATGGAACATGTACAGTTATCACCATAACAAACCTCACATTGGTGGATTGTTCGGTGGGATGCATTTTATGGCATTAATATACAAGCTTGCAAGAGTACAGACTGGCGATTTACAGCTTCAAATGCCTTACAAACTCTCTTTTAAACATTACCCACACACACACACACACACACACACACACGCTTTTTTCTACCCTTTTCAACATGGAAGCCAAGCCAGGTCCGTCAAAGAAAATGTACAGGAACAATGTAAAACAAAGTTTATTTAACAGAAACCTGTCCAACATCAGTAAGTAGAGCAAGCTGTGAAGAAAGATTAAATAATTATAGAAATAATATTATTAATAACAACAGTAAGGCAACAAACAACCAAAAAATAGCTGCAAAGAACAATAATGTTGATATGGTCTGGGGCTGGTTTCTAGGTGGGCAGGGGGAGGACAGTGCATTATATATGGCCTGCAGAGGACATGCAGCTTTCTTATAACCTTCAAAGGTCAAGGGTCAAGGGTCTCCTACAACCCCACCCACCCCAGGACCACACACGTTCAAAGGGAAATGGGTGAATGCATTATAGAACATGCTACCCCCCTGCCCCCCCCCCCCATTCTGTAGGAGGTCAAAATAAACTACTGTGATTTTTTAGGGAGGACATGGAGAGGGGGGGTTTACTGATCTCCCCCTGCTACACCTGTGGCGCCACACTGTGGCCAAATCCTGCAGTGCAGAAAGATATTTAATTGAAAAAGGTTCCTCTGAATTATGGGCAGAGCAGGTGTGTTTGGTTCATCAATCTCAGTTGTAAGGTGGACGACACAATGCTGGACAGCATGCACGTGCACACGCACACACGTACACACACACACACACACAATCATACACACACACACATACACACCTGACACAGGGAGAGGGGGCGCAGCGGCATTTTAAAGGACATTATTTCCTGCTCTCTCAGAATTCCCTCCAGTTCATACAGTATAGCAAAGTAGAATCATTTACATTTCATTTTTAATTTAAGTTAAAATAACCCTAAATTACACCATGCAAGTGTGACAGAAAGATACAGAAGAGTTCGGAGCTGAACCGAGTGTCGTTAACCTACTTCATCGGGTTGCTTTCCAAAATCGGTGGATGAAATGGACATAGATATATATGTTTATATAACAGCTATAAAATAAAAAATAAAAAAAAAGCCTTTTGTTTATTTTTTTTTCCTCAAATGCCACCGTCATCTGTTATTCAGTTGCTTGGTTACGCTTGTTTGGAACCCAGACCCTACAGAGATGACTAGTGCAGGGGAGGGGGGTGATAAGGGGGGGGGGGGAGGGGTCGAGCAGGATGGGGAGGAAGTAGGACAGGAGAAGAGGACGACAGACACGGATGGGGAGGACGGAGGAACAGAGACGAAGGGGGGGGGGGGGGGGAGGGGAGAGAGGTCGAGCATGCCAAGCCCCCCCCCCCCCCACCCCACCCCCCGTGCCCCACCCTAACTCCGCCCAGCAGGGCTGGAGCTCCTGGGCTGAGGGAGATGATGGTAGTGGATGGTAGTGGATGCCAAAGGGGGGGGGGTGAGGGGGCGGGGGTCAAAGGTCAGAGGCGAGGGGGAGGCGGGCGGACATTAGCAGCTGCAGCCTTCCCTCTGGGGCTGGGGTTCGCTGGTTAGCCGCCCCCCCTGCGGGGCGGAGGGCTTGTGCTGCACGCCTGACTCGGCCGCGTTCAGGTCCAGGCTCCCGTCCTGGATGTTCTGGTAGATCTTCTTGGCCGCCTCCAGGAAGGCGTCCTCCACGTTCTCGCCCCTGCGGACAGGGCGGGACAGAGCAGAGAGAGGCGCAAGGCGGGGTCAGCGACCGCCGCGAAACCACTCCCTTTCAGACGCCAGGCTTGGGACAGGACGGGGCGGGCGGGAGGTTCAGAGAACCTTCTGGAAGGACTTACGTTTTCGCGCTGGCTTCAAGGAACAACAGGCCTGGAGAACAAAAGGAAGAAGCGCAAGATGGCGGTCAGGTGGTTTGTAAAGTGCCCCCCCCCGACCACTGACCATCATCATCATCATCGTTACACATTCATTTAGCTCAGCACCTTATACAGACATGCTTACACAAAGAATCCAAGAGTGTTCAAACAGGAGCAACAACCGCACATAAGGATAATTAACCATCTTAGGGGAGATAACTGGAAAAACAGGCTGCTAGCATGCTCAGCTAGCCGGACAAATATTTAACCTCCCTGTTGACACATGAAGGGCAGTGATCACATTCATAACATGAGATGAGCCAGCATAGAGAACCAGGGCAGAGAGCGCCTCTGCCTGGGGAGATGGATCAGCAGGTAAGCTAGCGTCACCCACGGGTGGGGGTGATTGGGCGTCACCCACGGGTGGGGGAGATCTGGCTTCACCCAATGGGCGGGGGACTTTCTCACCGTTCTCTTCGGCGAACTGCTTGGCCTCCTCATACGTGACGTCTCGCTGGGCCTCCAGGTCTGCCTTGTTCCCTATGAGGATGATCACCTGCAGAGAGAGCCAGCCGGCGTCAGGGTACAGCAGACTGAGGCTAAAACAACAACCCAGCACACTGCTGCAAAAACAACCCAGCAAACTGCTGCCAAAACAACCCAGCGCACTGCTGCTAAAACAACAACCCAGCAAACTGCTGCAAAAACAACCCAGTGCACTGCTGCCAAAACAACCCAGCAAACTGCTAAAACAACCCAGTGCACTGCTGCCAAAACAACCCAGCAAACTGCTGCTAAAACAACCCAGTGCACTGCTGCCAAAACAACCCAGCAAACTGCTCCCAAAACAACCCAGCACACTGCTGCCAAAACAACCCACTGTTGTTAAAACAAACAAGCAAACAGCTGCCAAAACAAACAAACACAGAATGCTGCTGCCAAAACCCAACGTACTGCTGTCAAAACGAAAACCCAGTGTACTGCTGTTCAAACAACAACCCAGCGCACTTGCTAAAACAACAACCCAGCATAATGTTGCTAAAACAACCCAGCACACTGTTGCTAAAGCAACAACCCAGCACACTGCTGCTCAAACAATAACCCAGCACACTGCTGCCAAAAGAACAACAGTGTACTGCTGCTAACCCAGTGCACATGCAAACAGGCACATGCACACATACACTCTCACTCACGCACGCACTCTCTCGTGATAATAAGCTTCATTTCCACAGTACATCTCGAGCTACTGGTCAAGTGCTTTCCAAAAAAAAACAACAACATAATAAAACGATACGTTTAATACGGCTGGGGAGAGGGTTGTGCTCAGGTATTCCACACAACAAAAATACTAAATGAAAAGTCGGACAGTGGGAGGTGTGTGGCGCAGGTTGGTGTGCAGTGCAGGTTGGTGTGCGGTGCAGGTCTGTCTGTGGGGCACTCACCGTGTTGGGGTGGGTGTAATAAATGAATGAAAGTTCTGTGGGCAGTACAGGTTGGTGTGCGATGCAGGTCTGTCTGTGGGCAGTGCAGGTTGGTGTGGGGCACTCAGTGTTGGGGTGGGTGTAATAAATGAATGAAAGGCCTGTGGGCAGTGCAGGTTGGTGTGCGGTGCAGGTGTGTGTGGGGCACTCACCGTGTTGGGGTTGGTCAGGTTCCGGGCATCGGTCAGCCAGCTGCTCAGGTGGTTGTATGTGCTTCTCCTGTGGATCACACAGAGGCGGGACGCCCGTTACCACGACAACGGGGCGGGGCAAACAGCGCTGAGGTCATGGTGGAGGACACCGAAGGTGGTTAGGGCGTTACAGAGAAGCAAGAACAGCACTACTGCACCACTGACCAATTTCCAACAAAAGCAAATCAAGTGCTTGCAAGACATCTTAAATGGATCCCTTTAATTCACAGTGCAATTCTATTCATTCATGAACAATATTGCAGACTATGTGACCAGCAGGACAAATGTAGGTCCTTTAACCAGGCCTAGGTCTTCTGTACGGTGTGAGACATTCCGTGGTGAAACACCTCCAGCGACGGGGACAGGGGCGACCCAGTAGACTAAGGGTATCCCCAAAAACCTGCCAGCCTCAGTCGGCCCGGGACGGGGGGTAACATCCGTCTCCGTTCTCTACCACCGGTGCCGGTCACAGGAACAGAAGCGTTACACAACTGTGCCACAAACGTCGAAACGTCACGCGAGACTGTGGCGCAGTCGGTAACGCAGCCGACTCCCAGCCCTGCGAACGAGCCCCCTCAGCGCGGCTGCGGGTTCGATTCCTGGCTGTGACACTTCCTGTACCGTGATCCCGTCTCCACCTGTAACCCTCTGTGAGGATGAAGTAAAAACGGAGGAGAGAATGCCTGCCCTCTTAGGGGAAAAAGACAGCGATCTTACACATCACACCTTTCAGCAGAAGAACTGTGAGGGAAGGCAGCAATTAAATACAGACCCTGCCAATGAGACTCACTTAGGGAATATTGTAGCTAGAACCAATCAGACAGCAGGAAACCCATTTCACAAACAGTAACTTCCCTTTCCACATGCAGACAGAGAGAGAGAAAGGGGCTGAAACTACTCTCTGTTAAACTGCACACAAGATCCGCTGATTTAGCTTAAGCACTTCCTCTCAAATATATTACTAATATTCATATTGAGGACAATCCACTGTGTAACTAATCAACCACCCCAAACAAACCATCGTCAGCCCTGGCTAACCTGCTAAGGATGAGCATTGAGCCTGAGTCTATAACGTGACTGTAAAAGAAGAATATGGATGAGTGGCACTTGTATTGGGTCTCTGTCAGATGCAGTGACTTTAACCAGCCCATGCAGATCCCAGAAGAGCCTGGCTGGACAATCCCAGGTCACACGTATTCACACTGGAGTTCATACCTGTACTCTGCTAACCTTTCAAAATGAACACACACACATGCACATACACGCACACACTCACATACACGCACATACGCGCACACACATGTGCGCACGCACACACACACACACACACATACGCATTGTAAAGTGTGTTTTCAGTTAAAAACATGGCTTCACCAGGATGGACCTTTGAAACAAAGCAGAAACTAAATCCTAACCCTGTGCTCTTAAAGACCTTCAGGCCACACTTCCACGCTGCGGTGCGTAGCCAATGGGCTCCGGCGGAAGGGAGGCGAGGGGCGGGGCCCACCTGGTGATGTCGTAGACCATGAGGGCGCCGGCGGCGCCGCGGTAGTAGCTGCGCGTGACGGCGCGGAAGCGCTCCTGCCCCGCCGTGTCCCAGATCTGCAGCTTGATCTTCTGGCCGCTCACCTCGATGATCCGCGTGCCGAACTCCACGCCGATCGTGTGGGGGCAGTCCGCCATGACTGGGAAGGGGGAGGGGGGGGGAGAGGTGAGGTGAGACAGGCCAGCCGCCGCCGCCATTTATCCGCTCGTGCGGGAACGCAAACGCGCCACGGAACGGAACAACACTCTCAACCTTAAATTCAGAGTCACAAAGCGCCCCATGTGATTGGTTCAGGGCTTCGGCAGTGCGCTCTGGGGAAAGAGCATAAAGCAGAAAGACAGAGATTTGTGTGTGTTTTTTATCTAATGCTCTGGCAACATTTACTGTATGTATTTCATGCCAATAAAGCAAATTGAATTGAACTGAATTGAGAGAGACAGAAACATCCATCTACACTACCGCACTCACACGCACATTCAGGGCCTGGATCTGTGCTTGAGCAGCCTACAGTAACCAAAGACAGACTCATCTACCCCAGTGACTGTGTGCACATTAATTCAAGGGTCTCCCTCACACAGTACTGTTTGATCCCTCTCCACACATTGAGTCTGTAACCCTGTCTCCAAGCACCTGAAACCAAATACCTCAAACAAGGCTCATTCATCTCATTAACGAGTCAAATAAATCTTTTAAGCTTTCTTGAGCTTCCCTTAATACAATTTATATATCACATACTGGACAAGCTTGTTTTTAAAAAGTATTTCATGATTCACCTCTGGGACATGCTTATCTTTCATTTATTCATAGCTCGGGGTGTAGCTGTGAATGTGTGCTATTTTTTTGCTTAACCTGCTGAGCGGACATACAAGTGAAGCAAATTCCCTTTCACTACCTCACTGTGAGCAAACAGGAAATACAATCAGAGACCACCTTATTACTGTGAGCAAACAGGAAATACAATCAGAGACCACCTTATTACTGTGAGCAAACAGGAAATACAATCAGAGACCACCTTATTACTGTGAGCAAACAGGAAATACAATCAGAGACCACCTTACTTCTGTGAGCAAACAGGAAATACAATCAGTGACCAGCTTACTTCTGTGAGTGAGTCCAAGTTATTTGAAAAGCATTATAAAAATGTATTTTACATTAGTTTTTTTTTTCCAAATTAAAATTTCCATAACAATGTTGCTTGAATTCAGTCATTAGGGAAATAAACAGGTACTTACACTTCTTTTCTGTGAACTGATGGAGCAAACATGATTTTCCTACACCCATATCCCCTGCGCAGTAAAGAAAACGACTGTTATTAGCACAGTAAACAACAATAAATTAACAGACAAGACTTTTTGCTTTTTGTTTTTTAATTAGGTGACGCAGAGGATTCATCCGGAGAGGAGGAACTGGAATGAACCCCTAATTCTGGCGGAGTTCTCTGGAAGCACGCTCCTCCATTAGGAGCTATGTAAACGTGACGCTTCTGAATTTCTGTCGGGGGGAATAAAATGAAATGTAGACGCATTCGGTGTTCAGTGCACACAGGGGTCTGTCCACCGCCACAGACAACACAGGCGGAACCGGAAACCTGGAGGAGTAGGCCTTTCTGGAGTCGACACCGCGAATCCAACATATCCCCCAATTCTGGAGGAATTCTCAGCATTTTAGGATTCACCCTGCAAACCCTGGCAACAGTGCCACTCCTGCAGCGGGTGCATAAAGAACTTCACCTGGGTAAGAGTGAGCCGGAGCTGTGACATCACAGTCACTCCAGAACACTGCCACGAGGGCACGCTGTTCTAGAACCCAGCACACAGCCCTAATCTACGCTTCACCAAGAGCTACAACTGTGATGTCATCAGAATTGACTACACTGCTCCAATTACGATTCACAATGCATTTACCTTGAACAATTCATTTATGAGAAAGGCACGCATGGGAAGCACTTCAGGTACTCCAAAACAATCACTGCTGCTTTTGGGAGTAGGGTAGTCATAATACACCCAAAGAAGAGAATTCACATCCTCAAAAAAGTTCTATAAAAATCCTCACCCAGGAACTTGCACATTTTATTATAAAAAAAAACCTTTATTTAGACTGGCACTTTCATGCATTAAAAACCTACACGGCCTACACGTGCGCAAACTAAGGCGTAGGTTGCAACGTGTAGGCCGTTTTTAATGCGTTCGTGAGCTTGTGTAAACAGTGTCGTTTGTGAGAATGATTCAGATGTCCTCAGGGGAAGAGACTGACTGTTTTGCTGGTGAGAAGCTCTACAGTTGACACTCATGTGAGTGTTTCTCTCTTTCTTTATCAGCAGTTCTGTCCTTCCCCCCCCACCTCCCCGTTCTCAGCCAACGTCACCAGTACCCTCACACCTTTTCCTGAGAGCGAGCACTCCACTCAGATTGCGTGCACTCTCCCCTCAGAGCACATGCACTCCAATTCTAGCGTGTGCACTCTCTAGATATGCTGGCCCGTAAGCCTGTGATAATTTGACATTCTACAGGCCACACAGAACTACAGGAGAGAGCCAGCGCCGGACAGAGAGGAGCCCATTCATACAGTGAGGCCAACTATGCCCACCAGGGCCTAATGTAAATTCTACAGGAGCTCTGAATGCTTTGCAGCAGTGAAGCACAGGCAGGATGGGCCCTTCTGCACAGTCATTGCTGGATGACACGGTGCTTCAACATGTCAGTGTCATCTGCACACGCTTCAACAGGACTCAAAACCACGGACACAGCCGCGGGCTGACAGTCTGACTGTCCTCTCCAACACACTTACCAATGATGATGTATTTGAAGATGTAGGAGTAGTTGTACGGAGCGGTGGCCATTGTGGCTCTGAAACACAGAGAGAATGAGAGTCATTAGATGCAATGTATCTGCAGTGAAACTGAAGCCTTCACTGCTTGTTTCAGGGGGTCCATATTTTGGAGGCAGGCTTTGCACTGGACGAGTTAAACAGGCCAAACCTGCAGGAAGAGAGAAATTAGGTCAGGGGCTCGTATCGAACTGGTCCCCTGGAAATGACTCCCTCAGCATCTCTCTCACGGTATCGTTAGTCAAACTCAGACCCCGCTGTTATTCGATTTCTCTCCGAACACAGGGCATGAAACTGCCACACCCAGCTTCACTCTGAACACGGGGTACACAACTGCCACACCCAGCTTCACTCTGAACACGGGGTACATAACTGCCACACCCAGCTTCACTCCCAACACGGGGTACACAACTGCCACACCCAGCTTCACTCTGAACACGGGGTACACAACTGCCACACGCAGCTTCACTCCGAACACGGGGTACCTAACTGCCACACCCAGCTTCATGCCAAACACGGGGTACATAACTGCCACACCCAGCTTCACTCCCAACATGGGGTACATAACTGCCACACCCAGCTTCACGCCAAACACAGGGTGCATAACTGCCACACCCAGCTTCACACTGAACACGGGGTACATAACTGCCACACCCAGCTTCACACTGAACACGGGGTACGTAACTGCCACACCCAGCTTCACTCTGAACACGGGGTACACAACTGCCACACCCAGCTTCACGCCAAACACGGGGTACCTAACTGCCACACCCAGCTTCACGCCAAACACGGGGTACCTAACTGCCGCACCCAGCTTCACTCTGAACACGGGGTATGTAACTGCCACACCCAGCTTCACGCCAAACACGGGGTATGTAACTGCCGCACCCAGCTTCACTCTGAACACGGGGTACCTAACTGCCACACCCAGCTTCACAGATGGAGCCTTTTATGAAGACTGATGGAGACCTCCATACGGAAGCAGAGAGGAGCCACGAAGCCAGAGAGATCGGATGAGGACAGACATACGAAAGCCCTGACAGCAAACAGCTAATTACCGCTCACCGCTCCGCCATCGAGGCCATAACACTACAACTCCCAGAACCCTCTGCTGAACAGTGCCTCGGGTGTCAATCACACAGCCACAGAGAGGATTTCAATCGGTGTCCTCACAACCGCCCAGGGGGAAAATTAACTCAGTGGAAACCTGATCACATAATCTAATGCACGCAGTCTATCAATTAAATCAGCTACAGGAGTGCGTGAGTTATAGACAAAGCTGGTTGCTAGGGAAGCACAGTCCACTAACACACTTTGTGAATTCTCTTTCTTTTTCTTTGCAAACGGATGGCTGTAAATGATAAATTTGCATTCACCCACACTTCCAGACAGGAAAAAGAAAATATGAATGATTACAAAATCCCCAAACGGACAACAACACAACTACAGCTGTGCTTATGAACAAACATAAAACAAAGATACTATGCAAAGAACAATACAGTGAGCTTGCGCTTACTTTTATATTATTAATATTATTTATTAATTTACACAAAAGGAATCACGCCAGTGATGTGTGGGGGTAAAAAAGGAGATAAACCAAAAAATAAACTAAAATGACTTTGGCCACGTTCGATCCGTGATCAGTCAAAAGCACGTGTTTTCATGCGTTAACTATTATTTACGATGAGAAAGTCTTTCAGAGAATATTCTGGACCATTTCGGATTCTTCAGTTGGCAAGTTTATTTTGGGCGCAAATGGGACAGCATTCTGCATCGGTCATAAATTTTTCCTCTCAATGGTTTTACTTCCACGCACTTGATTTACAGACGAGGAGCTGTAAAGTAAAATCACTTCAGTATGAAAGTTAAAACTGAGCTAAGTGTTCGTAACCCTTCCCTTTGTTTACAAAGTAGCCCTACTGTGTGGGCACTCACTGAATCTCTGTGTATTTTTAAATGTCTTTGGCATTATATGGATTCTTTAAGTTGCTTTAGCCATTCACAACAAACTGTTGCACTCAGTGACATTTTCCCTCAATAATATCTGATTTCATTTTACAAAATGTTTTTTATGTATTGCATTGTGACCCCCATATCGTTATATTTCAGCGTGAGTCATCTGACCATACCCAGCCCTACTGCACACCCACACGAAAACAAATCAGGCTTTATTTTTGGCCCAACCAAAGAAAACAGGCATTGCGGTACTTTTGGATCACTAGTGGGTTCCTACTTGTGCATCAGGCTACGTTTTATTCACTAGAATGCACACGGTTTCAGGGAATATTCGGAAGCGATAAACTGACTCTGATACTTCAGGCAGTTACATGTGCTGGTGACAGTTGCGAAGCTACTCTGTAACTTCGAGTGAAGCTTTTCACCAGTACACATCCAACACATACGCACGCACACACACACACACACTCTCTCTCTCTCTCTCTCACACACACACACACACACACTCATTCACGCACACACACAGACGCGCATGCACACACACACTCACGCACACAGACGCGCACGCACACACACTCACACACGCAAGCACGCACACACACCCAACACACGCACACACACACACACACTCACACCCACGCATACACAGACACAGACACACACGCGCGTACACACACACACTCACACAATTACAGAAGATGGCAGCATCATGAAAGCTGTATCTGTGCATAAGCGGCACAGTGTAGCATAACCGGTCTGGCGGGCAGATGATTACCACAACTACACCTGGAAAGAGCCAGTAGGATGTGCACTGAAGAGCTCCAAACACGGGGTACGTAACTGCCACACCCAGCTTCACTCCAAACACGGGGTAACTGCCACACCCAGCTTCACTCCAAACACGGGGTAACTGCCACACCCAGCTTCACTCCAAACACGGGGTAACTGCCACACCCAGCTTCACTCCAAACACGGGGTAACTGCCACACCCAGCTTCACTCCGAACACGGGGTACGTAACTGCCACACCCAGCTTCACTCCGAACACGGGGTAACTGCCACACCCAGCTTCACTCCAAACACGGGGTAACTGCCACACCCAGCTTCACTCTGAACACGGGGTAACTGCCACACCCAGCTTCACTCCAAACACGGGGTAACTGCCACACCCAGCTTCACTCTGAACACGGGGTAACTGCCACACCCAGCTTCACTCCAAACACGGGGTAACTGCCACACCCAGCTTCACTCCAAACACGGGGTAACTGCCACACCCAGCTTCACTCTGAACACGGGGTACGTAACTGCCACACCCAGCTTCACTCTGAACACGGGGTAACTGCCACACCCAGCTTCACTCCAAACACGGGGTAACTGCCACACCCAGCTTCACACTGAACACGGGGTACGTAACTGCCACACCCAGCTTCACTCCAAACACGGGGTAACTGCCACACCCAGCTTCACTCTGAACAAGGGGTACGTAACTGCCACACCCAGCTTCACTTTAAACACGGGGTAACTGCCACATCCAGCTTCACTCCAAACACGGGGTAACTGCCACACCCAGCTTCACTCTGAACACGGGGTACGTAACTGCCACACCCAGCTTCACTCCAAACACGGGGTACACAACTGCCACACCCAGCTTCACTCTGAACACGGGGTACATAACTGCCACAACCAGCTTCACTCTGAACAAGGGGTACGTAACTGCCACACCCAGCTTCACTCCAAACACGGGGTACCTAACTGCCACACCCAGCTTCACAGATGGAGCCTTTTATGAAGACTGATGGAGACCTCCATACGGAAGGAGAGAGGAGCCACGAAGCCAGAGAGATCGGATGAGGACAGACATACGAAAGCCCTGACAGCAAACAGCTAATTACCGCTCACCGCCCCGCCATCGAGGCCATAACACGAACTGGTAAAACAAACTGCTGGTCAAACCAGCAGTGGCTATCGCACCATCTGATGCACACACAGTCTAAATAAACATCAAGAGCTGAACTGAAATATTTACAACTAGGAATAATTCAGAGCAAGGGCGGAAGAACTAGTGCTCCATCAACAGACCGCTAACCTTTCCATGCAAAAATGCAGAATAATGCAACCAAGATGTCTGCTAACAACAGCATCCCTTAACAAAATACTATTCTTCCTTTATATCTCAACCATCTTTGTTCTTCAAACACTTGAAAGCCATCAAACACCTCCTGAAACATGGCCTGTAGCCAAACACCCCCTGCGGTCTCTCCCTGTAATCAAACACTTCCTGTAACATGTCCTGTAGTCAAACGCTTCCTGAATCTCTTCCAATAACCACTTCTCCCTCTCTCAGTCCCTGCAGTAATTAACCGTGTCTATTGTGCACCAACACCAACCAACATCTCTTCAGACGTTCAGGTAGTAAATCAGTCAGTAAAGTCTTCTTTTAATGAACAAACTTGACAGCTTTCGTACATGCAAGCAAAACATTCAGTCAACCTCAGCTTTCCTCAAAACAAGGACTCTCTGAAGTTACACCACGAACAGGAAGCCAGCCGTGACCTGTTCGTTAGAGGGCCCCTTCCACATTTTTGCACTGAGTTCCTAAAATCGGCTTGAGACGCGTCCACTTATCTGCGCCTAGCGAAGAGTAAAGAAACCGCGCAAAATAAACGGAGCGGGCTATTTACGTTACAGCACCAACTGGGGTGACGCGCCAGTCTGTCCGAACCCCATATCACTCTTGAACAACGGTGTCTTAACCTTGACGGCGGCACTTATAACCAACCGTTAGCTCTTTCAGCGTCTGAATGCGAAATGTGAGTTGCTTTGCCTGAGAACATCTGCTAAAAGACCGAATTGTGTAAACTCCATGTCGATGTCCACTATGGGCAATACAGTTGTACAGTGTGAGCGAACCATCCTGCCAAGCAACCTCTGAAAATCTTAATTGTGACACCCCCAACAAAAAAAAAAAAAGGGGGGGGGGGGGGGGGGTTGAGTCATCTTGTGGGGGGGCCGGGCTACACACTTGCTAAAGCCAGCATGTGACCTTCCAGCTGTTTCCGCGATTCTTCTTCCTCTCTCCCTCTCTCTCTCTCTCCCTCTCCCTCTCCCTCTCCCTCTCTCTCAGATTCACAACACTATACCTGCTGCAGAACAAATACAGCGGAAAGGTACCTACATACAGCTCTAGCATTCGATGGTTCAGGTCCAAGAAAAGACGCAATCCAGATCCATTTTTAGCCAAGCTGAAATTCAATTTCCGTTAAATTACGCTGCTTGATTCATGAAACAAACAGAGCACACAGAGAACAATCCGTTTCCCATGCATCATTATTTTCCCATATTCAAAATATAATGCATTTTACAATACCTATTACAATTTTACCGCGCCCACAACCAATGTCCTGCATAAAATACTTTATACACAATTACAGTACACATTAGCCAGCCTAAATCTCTTTTGTAAGGGATTCTGATAGCGAGAACCTCCAATGTTCCTCAGTTCCGTTGTACTGAAGCGATATTTTCCTTGGGAACAAACCCTAAATACAACAAAATCAGCTGTAAAGAACGATAACCATGTTTTGAGGGAATATACTATTTTGGTTAACCACGGGGCTGTAAGGGGTTACTTGCAAAAATCAATTCTGCACAGATTTACTTTTTGATAGATAGATAGATAGATAGATAGATAGACAGACAGATTATTTCGGTCACTAACATTTTCTTTACAAAGACGAGTGTACATAGATATCAGTAAATAATAATAAACTGTCACCTCGGTCTGGGTGGTTTAACCCACTTCATCAATTCAAATTAAACCTCAACCGATGTGCATAAGAAAAGCTCAATGAATGTCAAACTACTCATACAAATAGCAGTCACGGAGCTGTTTGAACATTTGTTTGGCTTATCGCTGGACGGGATATAATTTAGTTTTTTAATTTTATTTTTTAGGTGCAACCTTCCAAAAGCACAAGTTACCCAGTGAGGTAATCAAGGTTTGAAGGTTTGTTAGCTAACGTTACAGAACGTAGCAAACCAATAAACAACAACTCCGCTTTCTTGATAAAAAACCAAGATGGGCTTGCCGAGGTCTGGCTGCTGTGTCATGTGCCATAATGATCAACTCAAACAAGGATACCCGGCGCTACCGTATTAGCTGGCTGTCTTGATAGGCCGTCCCGGTACGAAAACGGCTGGAAGGGAGGGGGTTCATCAAGCTAATGAAACGTGAAAAGAGACGTAAACAACAAGCTAGCCAGCAACGGTTTGCGAGGCTAGCCGTTTCCAATGATGTAGACATATCCCACTTAATTTGGCGAGTGAACAGGACTAGCATGCTCGCTATATTTAAAGAGAAGTCAAAATGATCGGGTCAATAAGGTACATATAAAGAGCCAACGCTTAAGCCCGATGAATAATAACTACCCACTACTTATACAAAATACGTTCAGCTTGCTAACAAGCGGACCAAAGTGACACTGATTGCACAACGGCCAGCTAGCAGTGTATTCAGCGGGTCGTGTGTCGGAGCAAAACTCACCCTAGCAGGGGCGTTCAGTTAGCTATGCCTAGGTGTGACAGATTAGCTAGGCAGCGGACTGCGACCCCGATACCCACCAGGAAAAACGGCATAGGCTAGTGCTATAATCTTTTAAGCAGCTACCAGTATGGCCTGGTGCCTAGGGCTCCCCAGCATCGCCCTAAAACAGGCTAGTTAGGTAACGCCTACACTGACAAATATAGTGCAAGCTAGTAACACTCGGCTAGCTATCCGGCGTGAATGCCTGCAAATGCCGACGAAGAGGCACTTGCCAAGCCGACACTGGAGATACAACGTGCTAATGCTAATTAGCGACGTACTAGTATACACAAGAATAACAGCCAACGATATAAACAACTAGTTGAACAGCCGTTAACTAGCCAGTAGTACTACCACTCACAGGTAATGTTATCTTGCCCTGTCGTTCACCAGCTCGTGTTACAAACAAAAAATCACAAGTAGCTAGCTAAATGGCTAGCTCTTCCGGGTGTTTGGCTATCCGTCCATCCCGGCAGTGAACGTTAACTTACCGAAGAACCCCTCGATATTCTGCTGTCTAAGCAACCAACGACCAAGTAGCAAGCAAGCGAATAATCTCCCGTTTGATCCCAGTAGTTGCACCCACATATAATTTGTTAGACATTTTACCCAATCAGTCAATTGTGATTATGAAGACAATCAATGATTTGGGTGGTGTCATCCTCTCATTTCTAAATTTCTTGACAATGACAATGGACAGAAAGCTAACGTTAGCTAGCGCATTTTCAGAAACAGCAGTCTAAGGTAGCGACAGCCACATATTGTTAGCTATCTAGCTCGCTAATAAGTTAGCTTTAGCTGGTAGCTAGCGAGCTAACTAGCCACATAACTGAGAGTCAGCTGCCCCGTTGGCCATCTCTGTGCGGGAAGTTATCCTCGACCGCAAACAGCTCAGCACGGTTATATGTATTTTCTCATTGCTTACCGTTGTTTTCAGAGTATTTGTAGATTTTATACGTGCTATCCCGACTCTGATGAGATCTGCAGGTTATCCTGGGTTGAAGGGACTGCCTATCCAAGATGGTGGCCTGCAATACACAGGGTTTCCTCTGTCGTATGCAATGGGCTTATGGGACAAAGGGCAAATACACGCTGAATATGCCGCAAATTCAGCCCTATTCGGGCACAATGCGGGCACAGGATGGGCAGAGCCGGGACACATCGATGTATTAATCTGTGATCAAACTGCGCTCATACAAAACATAGTCTACATTTGATCTGCTTATGAAAAACAGAGATTTATTTCCATTTACAATAAATACACGTTGGGCTACCTGCTGTGAAATACCAGTAAATCAGTTTTGTAGCCTACACTTGTGTGGTTTGCATAATAACAGGCAAGAATAATATTACTAATACTACTAGCCTACTGCTACTGGTACTATTACTACTGACGATGATAACTGTGGTAATAGTAGCACAGTAGTAGGCTATCGTCATTTTTTTTTCTTTTCAGACATGGCCCCATCGGAACAGAGGTCAAATATGGTATAAATGTGTGATTTAAAAAAATAACCTTGGGTGCGGTATAAAAATTAAGCCAGTAATTCAAAAACATCCTTAATCCTGTTTCATAAACTGAATCTATATGGCGATGGAATGTAATTGGCACTAGAGGGCGCTATAAAGTAAGTAAATGCAACTGGAAAAGCAAACGGCAGTCAAGACCTGTAGACAATCCGCGCATTAAACCTGCCACGACTATCGAAATGACTGTCGAGCTATTTGTGTTTTCATATTCAGTCCATAACTGTGATAACAATAACTTCAATAACACTATTTGCAATGCCTTACGTTTTAAACCTTAAACGTAAGGCATTGATGATAACAAACTCACTGTTGTCACAACGAAGTTTGTTGGTGGTTTTGGAAGCATTACCGTTCTCACCATGACGTACGGTAGTAGTGCAGCTTGTTGGCCTATTTGGTTGGTGATGTAATATTCTAACAATGGTGATGCACTGTTACTTTGAAACACTGTTATTTTGACACATGTGGACTGTCGTTTCAGGGAATATAATGAGCCAGTCACATGGATAGAAACACAATACAGTGTATTTTTTAAACAGAGAACCAAGCTCTTTTTAACAATTTAACTTTCCTAAGACCAACAATTAATATTTAAGTTGAGGACAAGTTAGTTTTCTTATAGTGATGTTTTGCATAATGTTAATGAAGAACACATTGTTTCAAGTGCAAAATATGTTGGTAATGCAATAAAAATAAAGCTACATGGAATGTAAATGCTATTTGTAAACGGGGTGCAGTCACTGGCTCTTATGTTGAACAAGGTTCTTTCAAATCGTATTTTAGAATAACACAGTCTATGTCGGTTGCAAGAATGAATTATTTGTATAGGATTGCTGAAGTCGTTACGTCGTAAAACATTCGGCTTGCGATGTTGACGTCAGTGTCTGAAATGTTCTCTTACATTGCTCTCTCTCATTTATTTTAGTTTGTGGTGCAAATTTTCATTACTGGATCTCAGCCGTGTCTTTCATTGTGCGTGGCCTGTTCGAGATCTTTAAGACATAACACGTTAGTAAAAAGTAGTAAAAAAAAAAACAACTAACTATTCCAGAAACCTAGTTTTAATGGACAAAAGTTAAATCAAACTTTTGTTTTCATGTAGGCTACTGAGGCAACAGCTCGCTGGCACCCTTGCGAAGTCGCACAACAATCATGTACAACCACCTTTCGCCAGGATGAATGAGGGGAGCTTTGCTTATGCGTCAGAGACAACACACAAGTAGCCTACATTTTCATCAAACGAATGGAAGATTATAGAGTGAAAAAACAACTAACGACAAAAGCTGTATTTAAGGCCTATTTTTAACTGTAGCCTACAAACATTTTTTAAATAAAATTTTGCGCACGGATTAACCATTTAAATAGGCTGTAAGATAATACATGCACAAAAAAGGTAATGTGAGTATTCAAACGGGAGACAAAGCTAACATATTTTGTAGTTTATTCATCAGACCATGTCTGCATTTCGGAAGGGTGTGCTAAGTGGAGCACCTTGCTATACCGGCACTCCGGCTGCAGGGGGGACACGAGACCGGCCGCGCATAGAGGGAGGGATCCATCATTACCCCTGCTCTCTCCGCGGCTCGAGCGCACTCCGGGCAGCGCAGTTAGTCTGTCTGTCTGTGACTCAGAAGGGAGTTGTCCCTGCCCACGCGCATAAAAACGTCCTACCGAAGCGACACACACCACCCAACAAAGATCACTCCGGGAGGAACAGATTTTCAGCGGATCGGTCCCGAAATATTATAATCGTTCAGCATCAGGTAAGGGTGGCGTCTGGAAAAAAGGTCCGCTATACGAATGTATTTCCGCATCGTATCAGTGCAGTTTATTGCGACGTTTCTTTATCTTTTCATTTCGGAGAATCAGCCAGTGCCAATGTAAAGATAGAAATCAAAGGTGCCAGTGTAATTGGTTTCTCGACCCGTTACATCCCGTATGTCTTTATACACTTCGTCATCGTATTGTCTGCTGTTTTCCTATTTAGCAAGGATATTTATTGAAAATTGTATTTGAATTCATAGCCTCCTTCTAGCTAACACAGATTAGCGAGTTTGAGTCCGACTTCACACTTTTGCAAGTTTTCTCCTGCAGCCTATTGGACGATAGGCTGGCTTCTGACTTTTCGAACAGTTTTCTACACCCCGACGCTCGCTTTAACATTCGTTGTCTCCAGCAAAATATTCTTTACTTCAGCCGTACATTAATATGAGGTCTGTGGTGATCCAGCCAGTCCGTGCGGCTTATCGATAGATCCCATGCAGCGGTGGTGCAGCCGTCTGAACTGATTTACCGTTCAGCCTATAACGTTCTTTCATAAAAGTGGTTCCTGGATAAGAAAGCGAATACGAGAATGTTGCCTTACAAGGACTGGAAAGAATCGAAACGGAAGGGAATAAGCAGTTAAGGGGGGACACTTTTATTGGGTCTAAATGTGAAACATTTCCACGTAGCCATTTCCACTTCATAAAGGTAATTCCAGTGCAGATAAAATGCATTGCACATTTTAATTAAATATTCACAAATCATATCTATACGCCACTTAAGCATGGATCAGAAATAATAATGATTGAATAAATGTGTTTATTAACACGTATTTTAAAGCCTTGTGCTTAATATGAAGTAGAATAATATGAAAACGTAAATAAGTGGTCCTGTTCAAAGCTTCTATTTCAGTTATTAGGTGGGCTACTGCAACTGCAAATACTGTAACTGTAGCATCGTTTTGATCACGTACAGGTTTTACTTAAGGGCAGGGTAAACG
Organism: Anguilla pacifica; assembly: GCA_039654925.1. Classification (NCBI taxonomy): domain Eukaryota; kingdom Metazoa; phylum Chordata; class Actinopteri; order Anguilliformes; family Anguillidae; genus Anguilla; species Anguilla pacifica. Next base: position 36,574,810 of record CM077297.1, read on the forward strand.
CGACTCGTGCCACAAGCAAATCGACACAAGACTAAAAATAAAACATTTACAGTTGATTAAACTGACTACGAGGGCAACACCAAATCTATTTGCATTGATTATGGCATCCCCTCTGGGATTAAATTTTGAAACAACACAAACTAACATATTTGCATTAAATAACAGGGTGGACATCGGCAGGCCTTAAGTTTTCACGCAAACTGGGTGTGGCGTGAACATATTCCCCGTGGAGTAACTGAGCATTCCCAATGTAATTGCTGGGCATTCCCCGACTAATATTGACATAATAATCACCATGGAAACACACACAACTCTAAACAGGGGCTGATTTTCTAAATATAGGCCCATCTCCAGACAGCGTTTGAGGAAGAGCAGGCGTGATGTGGACGGTTTGCCGTTAAGAGGGATTCAACTCATTATACGTGTGTCAAACCAAATGCAGAAGTCTTGCTGCAGGCTAAACAATGCACGCGGTGAGCCAGGGAGAAAATGCCCGCCCACTTAGTTGTTATAGATCCACAGTTCGTCACTCACTTTAACCGCCATAAGAATCCTTTGTAGTATGTTTGCGGGACAATACTTAAAAACGCAATTTAAGAGATATCCTGATTAGACCCACATTTTTGTATCATCCAGAGAAGAAGCAAATGGTGGGTGTAATTAAATTCAAACTTAGTTTCCTTGGAAAGGAATGCAAAACTAAATATTTAACATTTTCAGTCTTTGTAGTGCTGTAATGAAAAGGCTAAAATAGTGAATTGCAGTTCATAGGGTGACCAGAATCCCTGCATGTTTGCTAACACGCCCTCTGTGGACTTGCTCTAAATAGGAGTGTTGACTGAATACCTAAAATATGAAAATTGAAAATGTAAAAATACAAATAATAAACTACATCCCATTTGCACACTTGCAGATAAAAAAACAGAAAAGTATCAGGGTCATATAGAAGGGATGGATTTGTTAGAAGGGACTTGATCCCACAAACCCCCTTAAAATGGGCCTAGACTACAACGCCCTATAACCCATTTGCTGCTCTGACGAACTGTGTGCCATCCTGTCAAAGGTTTTGAAAAAATGAGGCTTTGGAATAAAAAAAATAATTTTAATGTTTTTAAGTGTCCAGCAACAAGTACTCTACACCGTATTACTGCTATATGTAGCTACATGCTGATAATTGTGTTTTTTAGTATATTTGTGAGCGGAGTGCCACAACTGTAGTTCTTTAGCAAAAATGATAGTTCAAAAGTTCTGAGTGTGATTCTGGCTATGATTATGATCATTGTTGTTCATTTTCCCCAAACCCTTATTTACAGTAATCAGAAATAGTAACAAGCAATTCCAGTTATCTTTGGCTGTGGTGAACCAGGGATAAACTGGGAGGGATTTTTAAAAGGCGGGCATGTCCAATCACCTTTAAGGGGGATGATTAGGTGGCCAGGCATAATTGGCCAGTTTGGAAATTTAGCCAGTATAAAAGGTCTAATGTCCCTCCCTACCTCTGAAATAGAAACCGAGGGCTCTTTTATTGAGCCGGGGGAGTCAGGGAGTGTGTGACATCGTTGGCAATCTTGTCTGCGTGCGTTAAGCGTTTATCTCACCATTTCGTGGGAGCCATTACTGTTACTCTGCATTTTGTCCCTTAGGCTAATTTTTAGACACTTACTGACAGTTGTTTTCAGAATTGAACCTCCATGGCTATTTTGTCCAAATGTAAGAAGCTTCAGCACTTTGGGGTAAAAATGAACATGTGCATTTGCCCTTATCCGTCTAGCTGTTTTTTTCAGTACAAATTGAAAATTTAAGCAGCAGCTTCACTGCCAAGCTGTCAGACAGATTAGATTAGTGGAATGCCAGTCGATGCAACTGACACAGCCGTGCTAGCAGAGGAAATGTAAGGCCGCCTTCACCTGATTGGCCAGAGTGCTGTCTCTGATGTCATTCTGTATGACGCTTCTGTATTCGTTATTTAAAGTAATATTCAAAAATATATTTCCCTAGTGAGGATAAATTATGTACTTTATTTCGTATTCTTATGTATGCAGGAATCAAAATGTATTTGGGTGGTGCTTTTATTTTATTTGAGAGGGACAGCACACAATAAATATATTGCACCAGATTCAGCTAAAAGCTAAGCTCCATCTGTTGTCCCTGGGTGGTAGGTAGTATTAAAACAAAGCAGAGATCATGTACAGTAACATAATACAATACATAATACATTTTAAAACACAGTTCTTGTGCTTTGGGCATGGTTTCATGGGTAAGAATCCTTACCACAACCTTTGCAGTGAAGAGGAAAGGTTTTCAAAATATTGGAGAAAATATCAGTCTATTTTTCAGTAAAAGGATGTCGGGACTGAACTGCTTTAAGTGCTGCTTTGAGTGCTTGGGGCTGTGTTAAGCACTGAGTACTGAGAACTGTGTCCAGCACTGTGTCGAACGCTGGGCTCCGTGTGTAGCGTTCTGTGTTTAGTGCTGGGCTCTGTGTTTAGCGCTGGGCTCTGAGTTTAGCGGTGGGATCTGTGTAGCGCTGGGCTCTGTGTGTAACGCTGGGCTCTGTGTAGCACTGGGCTCTGTGTTTAGTGCTGGGCTCTGTGTGTAGCACTGGGCTCTGTGTTTAGCGCTGGACTCTGCGTGCAGCGCTGGGCTCTGTGTGTAGCGCTGGGTTCTGTGTGGAGCTCTGGGCTCTGCGTTTAGCGCTGGGCTCTGTGTGGAGCTCTGGGCTCTGTGTGTGTAGCGCTGGGCTCTGTGTAGTGCTGGGTTCTGTGTTTAGCGCTGGGCTCTGTGTGTAGCGCTGGGCTCTGTGTGTGTAGCGCTGGGCTCTGTGTGTAGCGCTGGGCTCTGTGTTTGTAGCGCTGGGCTCTGTGTGTGTAGCGCTGGGCTCTGTGTGTAACGCTGGGCTCTGTGTGTGTAGTGCTGGGCTCTGTGTGTACCGCTGGGCTCTGTGTTTAGCGCTGGGCTCTGTGTGGAGCGCTGGGCTCTGTGTGCAGCGCTGGGCTCTGTGTTCGACGCTGGGCTCTGTGTGTAGTGCTCTCTGTGTAGCGCTGGGCTCTGTGTTTAGCGTTGGGCTCTGTGTTTAGTGCTCTCTGTGTAGTGTTGGGCTCTGTGTTTAGTGCTCTCTGTGTAGTGTTGGGCTCTGTGTTTAGCGTTGGGCTCTGTGTTTAGTGCTCTCTGTGTAGTGTTGGGCTCTGTGTTTAGCGTTGGGCTCTGTGTGTAGTGCTCTCTGTGTAGTGTTGGGCTCTGTGTTTAGCGTTGGGCTCTGTGTTTAGTGCTCTCTGTGTAGTGTTGGGCTCTGTGTGGAACATTCCGTAAAGAAATCCCACCTTAGGTGCCGTTCCTCATGAAGCATCAGCAAGGTGACTTAGTCGCAGAAGCTGCCACCAGATATGCTCCAACGGTTACTCCCATTCCAGCCAGTACCTGTAGGCAGGCAGGCATATCTGCCGTTTTAATACATGACCCTGTGCATGCTGGGATATTAATTTTTTAATTGACTGAGGAGCAATGCCTGTGTGGCTGTCTCTTCTGTGCATATACTTGTAGAAGGTTATGCACTGATTCACACAACCAACAGCTCCCAACTTAATTTGTGCCAAGTGATCTACTAAGTGTGTTGAAGTCAAAAGTCAAGATTTAACATGTTCATGAATAAAAAAAAGTGATTGGGGTCTTTATCAGAGGACATTTCAGGCCTTTACCCTCCTCCCGGGGAACTAGCTCAGCATGGACTTTGAACCTTAATTCTTCCTAAGCCATGGGCCAAACAACCAAGCCTATTCGCTCTCTCCTCTTTTTACAACACAATAATCTGCCAAATGCTTCCTGTTAAATGTGTTCCTTTGGTTTGTTTGAGCCCAGAGCAGGATTGGGAGAAGCATGCAGGGCTGAAATTGGAGAGGGGGTGGGGTTAAAATGGCTGCTCATGAGGTACAGTCAGAAAAAGACAGCGATGATGAGTTCCTCCAAAGACAAAGAGGAACTTCTTTTTTGGGATGGGATGCTTAGCTGTGGAAAAATACGAGTCATTCCCCCCCGCCCCCTGGTGTCCCACGGTGGTGTAGCGTCCACCAGCATCACGCACAGCCTTGCTGCAATGCCTGCTGGGAGGCTTAACAAGGCCAGACCTGTCTGGGACTTAATTAATTAATAAACCGTAATGACCCCTCCTGGGGAAGTTTGCTGGGTCTTCATATCACGCCATACTAAGAAAGCAATCTCGCAAACATGTCACATCCAGATCAGACATGGGTTAAATACATATTTTACATCCAGATGTTACACAGTTTGTTTTTAACCATTTGGTACACTGAATCGTTAAGATAAGACAAAGCGTACATGCAGAATTATGCAAAATTCAGACTAAAGGAGACGGGGTGTGGGAAAAACCTCGTTGCTACAGGAGCAACTGCGCAGAGACCTGCTGTGTCCCAGAGGTTGCAGGTTTGATTCCCAGTCGGGGCCACTCCCAATGCACCCTTATGCACTTCAGAGCACTTAAGCTGAATTACCCTGCTAAATAAAGGGCTTCGTCGCAGACGGTGTGTGTTAAGCTGCTCTGGGTGAAGGTGTGTGTGTTAAGGTGTGATGGTGTTAAGCTGCTCTGGGTGAAGGTGTGTGTGTTAAGGTGTGATGGTGTTAAGCTGCTCTGGGTGAAGGTGTGTGTTAAGGTGTGATGGTGTTAAGCTGCTCTGGGTGAAGGTGTGTGTGTTAAGGTGTGATGGTGTTAAGCTGCTCTGGGTGAAGGTGTGTGTGTTAAGGTGTGATGGTTTTAAGCTGCTCTGGGTGAAGGTGTGTGTGTTAAGGTGTGATGGTGTTAAGCTGCTCTGGGTGAAGGTGTGTGTGTTAAGGTGTGATGGTGTTAAGCTGCTCTGGGTGAAGGTGTCTGTGTGTTAAGGTGTGATGGTGTTAAGCTGCTCTGGGTGAAGGTGTGTGTGTTAAGGTGTGATGGTGTTAAGCTGCTCTGGGTGAAGGTGTGTGTGTTAAGGTGTGATGGTTTTAAGCTGCTCTGGGTGAAGGTGTGTGTGTTAAGGTGTGATGGTGTTAAGCTGCTCTGGGTGAAGGTGTGTGTGTTAAGGTGTGATGGTGTTAAGCTGCTCTGGGTGAAGGTGTGTGTGTTAAGGTGTGATGGTGTTAAGCTGCTCTGGGTGAAGCTGTCTGTGTGTTAAGGTGTGATGGTGTTAAGCTGCTCTGGGTGAAGGTGTCTGTGTGTTAAGGTGTGATGGTGTTAAGCTGCTCTGGGTGAAGGTGTGTGTGTTAAGGTGTGATGGTGTTAAGCTGCTCTGGGTGAAGGTGTGTGTTTTAAAGTGTGATGGTGTTAAGCTGCTCTGGGTGAAGGTGTGTGTGTTAAGGTGTGATGGTGTTAAGCTGCTCTGGGTGAAGGTGTGTGTGTTAAGGTGTGATGGTGTTAAGCTGCTCTGGGTGAAGGTGTGTGTGTTAAGGTGTGATGGTGTTAAGCTGCTCTGGGTGAAGGTGTGTGTGTTAAGGTGTGATGGTGTTAAGCTGCTCTGGGTGAAGGTGTGTGTGTTAAGGTGTGATGGTGTTAAGCTGCTCTGGGTGAAGGTGTGTGTGTTAAGGTGTGATGGTGTTAAGCTGCTCTGGGTGAAGGTGTGTGTGTTAAGGTGTGATGGTGTTAAGCTGCTCTGGGTGAAGGTGTGTGTGTTAAGGTGTGATGGTGTTAAGCTGCTCTGGGTGAAGGTGTGTGTGTTAAGGTGTGATGGTGTTAAGCTGCTCTGGGTGAAGGTGTGTGTGTTAAGGTGTGATGGTGTTAAGCTGCTCTGGGTGAAGGTGTGTGTGTTAAGGTGTGATGGTGTTAAGCTGCTCTGTGTCTGCCATGCACACCCCTAATGTGCCGCTGATCAGCGCGTTAGGTGACGGTGGTGGCGGTAAGCTCGCGCCGGTCTGCAGCTGCGGGGCTCAGGCGCTAAAAACGAGGCGCGGGCGACTGGCGATGTTCTGCGTTTCCGTATCCGCTGAGAAAGCCCCCAACGCCATCGCAGACCTGCCCGGCGTGGTTTCCTTTTGCACGCGAAACAAACGCGCGGGTTTTAGATGAGAAACTTCTCTGTGTGTCTCAGAGAGCAGCCTCTGTCCGCTGCGGCTGAATTGGCCCGAATCTTGCCCCCTTCGGGGCATTGCGTCACCGGGGCAGAGCTGGCGTGTTAAGCACGGTGAATGCCCAGGTCACGGAGAGACAGGCCTGTTATTCAGGCGACTGGCTTCGCAAACAGTAATTACTGCAGACTGGGTGCGCAGGGGGCGTGGGCATTTATGTAAACAGCTGCAGTCGTATTTTTGGAAAGGGCTCCTTTGCATTAAATATAATCACGCACCGTCTGTTAGCTGTACCCCAGCCTTGTGATTTTTTTGCCTTTCAGATTAATATATTCTCTGTTAGGAGTTTAATTTACGCTGCATAAATTACGGGGCTGTTTTTACACGCTGCCTGTCCCGTGCTGGCTGAGGAGCCCCTGTGATTTTTGGATCCGAGCGCTTGGTTCTGTTGGGGTTATCCCCGACAGGGTCAAAGCGCTTGGTTCTGTTGGGGTTATCCCCGACAGGGTCAGAGCGCTTGGTTCTGTAGGGGTTATCTCGGCAGGGTCCGAGTGCTTGGTTCTGTTGGGGTTATCCCGGCAGGGTCAGAGCTCTTGGTTCTGTTGGGGTTATCCCGGCAGGGTCCGAGCGCTTGGTTCTGTTGGGGTTATCCCGGCAGGGTCCGAGCGCTTGGTTCTGTTGGGATTATCCCAGCAGGGTCAGAGCACTTGGTTCTGAGTACTTGGTTCTGCTGGGATTATCCCGGCAGCGTCTGAGGTCTTACTGAAGCCCCGAAGATAGGGAAGCAGTTCCAGCTCTGAACTCCCAGCATGCATTTCAGGTGACAACTCCTCCGATAAAACAGCGCCGGAGGCTAGGCTGGTCTGAATTCCTGCAGGACGTGGCTGTTTATGTGCGTGTGTGTGTGTTTATATATGTGTCTGTCTGTGTGTGCGTGTGTGTGTGTGTCTGTCTGTACTGGTTGCATGTGCTAGTCTGATTCCTGGTCGTGTAGTTTATAGTAATGCAACATCTGGGAAAGCATTTTGCCACAAATCAATTGGTTCTGTGCCCCCCACATATCCAGTGACTCGGCCTGGGGGGGGGGGGGGTGGGTGAGCCTGTCCCAGACTGAGTGAGCGCAGCTGGGGTTCAGTATGGGGGGTGGGGGGGTCTCTGTGGAACATCCTGGTGAAATTGAGTCATTCTTGTGGTGGGGGGGGGGCGTGGCTAGGGGCTGGAGGAGGGGGTGGCGTGATCTGGGCCAATCACAGGGATTATGAAACAGTACCATATTTTCCAGTCTGCCAATGAGACGATTTGCTGAAGTCATGTGACCTGTAGACTATTTATACGCCTGCCTGCTGTCCACAGGGCAAGCAGCCTGCATTCAGTGCTGAGGGTCTGTTTACAGTTTCTTTAAAAAAACACACAAAATAACCTTAAATATGCGACATCAAATAAAAAAGGCAAGATTATTCTGCTGGTTCATGTTTCCATAGAAACGCATCCCTGCTGTTCTCACATCTTCCCTACAGGAAGTCTATAAATGTCCTCATTCATCATCGTCAGTGATTTCAGCCATAAAAAAAAAATCAAAAAAAAAAAACAGTATGTAATTAGGCTAAGTTCAATTTGAATTCAGTTTTAATGCAACGAATGATCAAAATGGAACATACTCAGCACACATGAAACAAAGCTTTCCCAAAATAATAAATAAATAAAAATAAATCTTTGATATTGTCATATTTCATCATTGCGAAACTTCTTCAAAAGCAGGAACTGCGTGGATATTTTGCAATACGGTGTAGGACTGGACAGCCTACACAGACATCCAGTGGAGAACCACTTCCTGTTCCTGTTTTACCTGTTGGAGCCGTGCTCCACGTTGGCGGTGTATGGAGGTGCACTGGGCGTCTCTGCTACCCGTACTTTCACCGCTACGCAGCTAACCGTGTCGGGCTGTTGTGAAATATCTGACAGCTAGAAGAGCCACAGCGGTTTCCTGTTGCTACGCTGATGATGTTTGTCATGTAGGCGCCTGGCTGGTGTTTGAGGTGTGCTGTTCTGGGGAGGAACGGCATCTCCTCTATCAGGGTACGTGGGAGTGCGGGGGGGGGGGGGGGGCGGGGGATTCTGATATGCATATGAAGTGGGGGTTGGATGAGGGGGGGGGTGGCGGTTTGGGGTGGTCCCATAATTCCTGCAAATCCATGTTAAGGTCAGTCACCTGGACTTGAGTGACAGCCGCTGTTCTTCTTCTTTCTCTCTCTCTCTCTCTCTCATTCTCTCTCTGTGCCCGGGTGTGCCGTTGCCACAGGACGTGCCGGTGTGTGGGCGGGAGACGTGTCATTACTGAAGACTGCTGCACCACTGACCTTACTCACCGCGCCGTCTGTGATTAGGGACTGGATAGGTGCACTCTGCGTTTGGACTTTAGTTTGTTGCTTATGGTGACATCACACGGGCGTGGGCCCACGCCTTTCCAGTCATAAATCACACGTTAAATTCTGTTTCAGAAGGTTAATGTTTAAGCCAGTCTGTTTGAGTGCTGCAGCACATACAGGATTTATGTATTAAGGGGGGGGGGGCAGTGTGGGTAGAAGTGATAAAACAAAATGATAGTTATGAAAGCCAAAATTTCTGCATAGGATCAGATCAGTCCATCATAAGCATTAGCACTGTTGTATATGTTACTGTACAAACATAAAGGTCACCAGTGAGAAAACACAAATATACAAACCCAGGGTGAAAGATATGGAAACTTCTGAGCCAATATCAGGACCATTATTTGGTCAGCCATTTTGGTTCATGCTGATACCATCTTTCACATTATAGCGACAAATGTAAACTGCAACCAAGGTTCTACATTCATGGAAAAAGTAGATCAGCACAGGCATTCAGTTCAAACGGGAAAATGTGATAAATTTTATTTTTATTAAAAAATTGCAACATTCTTGCTTTGTTACTAAGCAGAGTGCATGAGTCGAGTGCTACTGAATCTTTAGTTCTTGTTTGGCCGGTAAGAAAATGAGATATTCAATTATAAAAAGTTCACATGACTATTACATTAGGCTACTTTTTGTGGATGACATTTTCAATTAATCTACAACATCAGCGGGGCACCAAACTAAACTGATTAACACTAACACAAACAAGAACAGCAACAACGCAGTCTATGCAAAAATACAAGCAGTAGTTAAGACGAGTGCATTAACTAAGTCAACAGCTACCGAGTTACAACCCTAAGCTTACAGTCAATGTAGAGATTACAGGGGGGTAGGGAGGGATGGGGAAGGGTGCAGCCTGATTATGATACTGTGATAAACCAATGCAGAGCAGAAAGATCGTTATAGAAAGTAGGATTGCACTTTTACTGAAATGCAGATAGGGCAAGCGGATGTATAACTTTTGCCCTCAGTGATCTGATACATGAAGACTGGCAAAGATAACGTATAGGCGAGCCGTTCATTTCTTGCTACGGTATTCATAGGGGAACTTACATTTGACATATCCATTTTGAACACAGTAGGAAAAGATAACAAGATAACGTTACTAAAGTACAGCCTGGTGATATCTACGTCGGTACAGTTTCTTGTTTGTGGCCTTTCAGAGGAGTGTTTACATGTGTGTACTCCCCTGAATGTCTGGAGAGGCCAAGAACCACCATTGGACACTCCAAATTCCCCCCGAGAAGGGGTGAAACACGATTTCAGGCATCTGTACCATGAGGTCAGTATAACTAGGGAATTGGAAGCAGAATAAATTGAGCATGCGCAATGTACTTTAAGACACGACTCTTTTGTTAGCTACTCATTAACTGTGTGTGTTTTATGTCTTCTTGGTGTGCATTGTTTTGCAACCAAAACAATGGCGTAGGCGTTGGAGAAATCGCAAAGCAAAATAAAAACCATTTTGGCGAGTTATATTCGGAATATATGTTTTAAAAGGCACAGCGGCCTTGTGCCAACACTGGAGACAGTGGCTGAGAAAAATAAAATAAAAGGAACTTGGGACTGCTTGCTTTGTAAAACCACCTTCCCCCGAGGACTGGGATCACAAGGAGATTCTGTTCTGTGTTTGGTGTCCATTGACAAGAACAACAGCAACAAAAACATATGATGCCAGATGCTGAAATGAAAGCTTCACTTTAGAAACAAAAACGGAGTCCTAACCTCATTCTGCCTGGGGGAAAAATGCACGCGGAACATCGGCCTGTTCCGGAATGCTCTTTCACTCCAATTTGGAATGGTGTTTACCGTTCGGAACTTGGAACTGGCTTCATCCTGGAACGCATCAGTGTAGCAATCTGGACGCTGGACCGTCACACTAATTGTGTAAGGATTTGAAAGACAAAAAAAAAAAATAGTGTGGGGAAAAGTACTCTTTTCTTACCAGATGTTTCTCTCGCAGATGCAGGGGGTTGTGTTTGTCTGTTGTTTGTTTGGTTGTGTTTCGTTCGGTACAGGAAGCTCCACTTACTGAACGTGTCAGAAAGCGCTCCTGCCAAACGGAAGTGAAGTGCGGGTTACGTGTTCAGTTCAGCCGCAGCCAAGAAAGCAGAGCACAAATTTAACTCGGGGACTTTCCCTTTGACACACGCAGCCCGCACGATGCAGCGTCAGTGCGTTTAGCATAACCTGACACCAGGATGACAGACCGTTGAAGAGAGAATTAATTCTCTTGTTTCAACTTCCTCATTTATTTTACAGTTTTTTAAGCCTACACAGCAAGGAGTTATGTGTCTGTGTATGCGTGTCTGTGCGTGTACGTGCATGTGTGTGTGTGAGTGTGTACGTGCGTGTGTGAGGCAAGCTGTGCTCGAACACAGCCCGTTACTCACATCTTAGAAATGCCACATACCTCCTGAAGTGGCTGATAATCTAAGTGCCGCACGGCTACCTCTTCAGATGCACTTAATGCAGCGCCACAGAGTCCTGGGATCTGAGGAGTGTGTGTGTATGTTTGTGTCTGTGTGTGTGTGTGTGTGTGTGTGGGTCCGTGTGTGTGAGTATATGTGCGTGTGTGTGTGTACTTGGCAAAAACACTCCATAGAGGGGAACAACTGTGCCATGGGTCCGTTGGAGTCCCACTCCACCCGAAAAACAGCCTCGGCTCAGTGCAGCTGGGGGGGGGGGGGGGGGGCGGCAGCTGCAGCCGTCCCATTCCTGTTTCAGGCCGGTGCCCCTGTGTGCAGGGGCGGAAACCCCGGACCGGCTGGGCCGGGACCTTTGGAACAGAGAGCGCAAATAACTCAAATCTCGGATTCAGAACGGAGCAAATAACTCAAATCTCGGATTCAGAATGGAGCAAATAACTCACATCTCAGGGATTCAGAACGGAGCAAATAACTCACATCTCAGGGATTCAGAATGGAGCAAATAACTCACATCTCAGGGATTCAGAAGGGAGAGCACAAATAACTCACATCTCAGGGATTCAGAATGGAGCGAATAACTCACATCTCAGGGATTCAGAAGGGAGAGCACAAATAACTCACATTTCAGGGATTCAGAACTGAGATCACAAATAACTCACATCTCAGGGATTCAGAACGGGGCAAATAACTCACATCTCAGAGCTTCTGGCCGACACATTCCTGTGGGTAGGAGAACTCCCGTTTAACCACTAACAACAGACAAGAATGATTCTGTGTAGGAACTGATGCAGGATACTTTTCAATGCAGATAAAAATGTAGTTTTTTTTTAAACCATTTTACCGTAAACTCAGGTGACAGTTTACAGTAGATTTGTCATAACGGATCTCTCAGCTCGAGAGGGCTGCCTGGCACGGGACGGTGTCCTGGTTTGACCCGCTGTGTCGCCCCATTTCCGGGCAGCATGGTGTACCACCCGGAGTTCGAGAGGGCGGGGCAGCAGCCGGGCCTCCAGGTGTGGAGGATCGAGAAGATGGACCTGGTCGCCGTGCCGACCAACCTGTACGGGGGGTTCTACACGGGCGACGCCTACCTCATCCTCAACACCATCAAGCAGCGCTCCGGAAACCTGCAGTATGACCTGCACTTCTGGCTGGGTAAGGAACCGGCAGGAGGTGGGGGTGGGGCTGGGAGTGGAGGGGGCGATGGGGGGCAGGCCTAGCTCTGTCTTTCAGCCCTGCATGCTTTCCCCAGCCAATGGGAAAATTTAACCAGTTCTAAGAAAATCAAAAGGAAAAATAAAAATCTAAAAGCTTGACTATATCCAGCAAACATCAAATTTTCATGAGGAAGGAGTCAGGAAGATGTTAAATGTTAAACGTGAGGTACAGTCCTGATCGACCTCAAAAGTGCAGCCCTTGTTCTGCTGTAACTTTCTACACTCTACTTTTTGGCATTTTTGTACAGACCTTTGTGCTCAACAGAAAGAACTGAAACTCTTTCACTGAGTTTACAATAAAAGGTTACACCGTCTGTGTTTAGAACCTTTTTTTACGCCTGGATTAACTGCTTGACCTCTTCCATTCTTTTGTTTCAGGTGATTTCTGTACGCAGGACGAGAGCGGGGCGGCGGCCATCTTCACTGTCCAGATGGACGACTACCTGGGCGGCAAACCCATCCAGTACCGCGAGGTCCAGGGACACGAGTCCAAATCCTTCCTGGGCTACTTCAAATCTGGGATCAAGTACATGGTGGGTAGAGACCCAAGTCTGGGATCAAGTACATGGTGGGTAGAGACCCAAGTCTGGGATCAAGTACATGGTGGGTGGAGACCCAAGTCTGGGATCAAGTACATGGTGGGTAGAGACCCAAGTCTGTGATCAAGTACATGGTGGGTAGAGACCCAAGTCTGGGATCAAGTACATGGTGGGTGGAGACCCAAGTCTGTGATCAAGTACATGGTGGGTGGAGACCCAAGTCTGTGATCAAGTACATGGTGGGTAGAGACCCAAGTCTGGGATCAAGTACATGGTGGGTGGAGACCCAAGTCTGTGATCAAGTACATGGTGGGTAGAGACCCAAGTCTGTGATCAAGTACATGGTGGGTGGAGACCCAAGTCTGTGATCAAGTACATGGTGGGTGGAGACCCAAGTCTGTGATCAAGTGCATGGTGGGTGGAGACCCAAATCTGGGATCAAGTACATGGTGGGTGGAGACCCAAGTCTGTGATCAAGTACATGGTGGGTGGAGACCCAAATCTGGGATCAAGTACATGGTGGGTGGAGACCCAAGTCTGTGATCAAGTACATGGTGGGTGGAGACCCAAGTCTGGGATCAAGTACATGGTGGGTAGAGACCCAAGTCTGGGATCAAGTACATGGTGGGTAGAGACCCAAGTCTGGGATCAAGTACATGGTGGGTGGAGACCCAAGTCTGGGATCAAGTACATGGTGGGTAGAGACCCAAGTCTGGGATCAAGTACATGGTGGGTTGGAAGTCTGGACCGTGATCGGCTGGTACACTTTGACGGTTTTCCTAACTTAAGTGTGTGATATTATAAGGTCACAACAGAATCCATGGCAGAACGGTAGCCAATAGGGTTGGTGGGGCTATTGAGTGAAAAGTAGCAATTGGCAGTGGTTGGTGACTGACAGGTGGGTGGGGTGAGGGAATACATGTGCTTATGTGCTTTTAAAAAAAAAAAAAAGAAAAGTTTTCTTACCCTTTGTTTGCAGCAAGGGGGTGTGGCTTCAGGATTCAAGCACGTGGTCACCAACGAGGTCGTCATGCAGCGCGTGCTGCAGGTGAAAGGTCGCCGTGTCGTCAGGGCGACGGAGGTGCCGGTCAGCTGGGATAGCTTCAATCAGGGAGACTGCTTCATCCTGGACCTCGGAAATGTGAGTCACATGACGCAGGCCCCTTATTGGTCAGCTAGAGATTCGGTTGATTGGAGGTACAGAGGCATTGCTTTGGGTTTAGGGGAAATCGGTGATGCCATTGTTGTATATATGCTGTCCTCCTTACAATATGGGATTTTGAAGTCATAATTGGGGGATGTACCATGTGCTGTCAATCCAGGCTTGTTTTTGAGCCAAACAAAAGGCTTCTTGCTCACAGTAACACCGTATGATTGGTTCTTTGATGACACCTGAGAGCTCCCACATAAATAGCTTACATACCAATGCAAGTCCTCATATCATGGCCTCTTAAGCAGAGACTCACCAATTTTGAATTACTAAACTGTCAGCAAAAAACAGAAGCATGTACACCAAAAGAATTCTGTATTATTTAAGCTGGTACTACTGCAGGAATCCATCCACCGATCCCGCATCACAAACATACTTTTCTGTTGTCTGCCCCCCCCCCCCACAGGAGATCTACCAGTGGTGCGGCTCCAAGAGCAACCGCTTCGAGAAGCTGAAAGCCACGCAGGTCGCCAAGGGTATCCGCGACAACGAGCGCAGCGGACGGGCCCGTGTGTACGTGTGCGATGAGGGGGTGGAGAGAGAGAAGATGCTGGAGGTCAGTTCTTTATGTGTGGGATGAGGGGGTGGAGAGAGAGAAGATGCTGGAGGTCAGTTCTTTATGTGTGGGATGAGGGGGTGGAGAGAGGGAAGGTGCTGGAGGTCAGTTCTGTACATGTGCGATGAGGGGGTGGAGAGAGAGAAGATGCTGGAGGTCAGTTCCTCTGCGTGTATGTGTGTGATGAGGGGGTGGAGAGAGGGAAGGTGCTGGAGGTCAGTTCTGTACATGTGCGATGAGGGGGTGGAGAGAGAGAAGATGCTGGAGGTCAGTTCTGTATCTGTTGCAATGAGGGGGTGGAGAGAGAGAAGATGCTGGAGGTCAGTTCCTCTGCGTGTATGTGTGGGATGAGGGGGTGGAGAGAGAGAAGATGCTGGAGGTCAGTTCTGTACGTGGGCGATGAGGGGGTGGAGAGAGAGAAGATGCTGGAGGTCAGTTCCTGTGCATGTATGTGTGCGATGAGGGGGTGGAGAGAGAGAAGATGCTGGAGGTCAGTTCCTGTGCATGTATGTGTGCGATGAGGGGGTGGAGAGAGAGAAGATGCTGGAGGTCAGATCCTGTGCATGTATGTGTGCGATGAGGGGGTGGAGAGAGAGAAGATGCTGGAGGTCAGATCCTGTGCATGTATGTGTGCGATGAGGGGGTGGAGAGAGAGAAGATGCTGGAGGTCAGTTCCTGTGCATGTATGTGTGCGATGAGGGGGTGGAGAGAGAGAAGATGCTGGAGGTCAGATCCTGTGCATTTATGTGTGCGATGAGGGGGTGGAGAGAGAGAAGATGCTGGAGGTCAGTTCCTCTGCGTGTATGTGTGTGATCAGGGGGTGGAGAGAGGGAAGATGCTGGAGGTCAGTTCTGTACTTGTGCGATGAGGAGGTGGAGAGAGAGAAGATGCTGGAGGTCAGTTCTGTATGTGTTGCGATGAGGGGGTGGAGAGAGAGAAGATGCTGGAGGTTAGTTCTGTATGTGTGTGATGAGGGGGTGGAGAGAGAGAAGATGCTGGTGGTCAGTTCTGTATGTGTGTGATGAGGGGGTGGAGAGAGAGAAGATGCTGGAGGTCAGATCCTCTGGGAGCTCGTAAAACACCTCTCCAAACAGCTCCACAGAGCAATTAATGACCCCCCCAGAGGCGCACGTGTACCCCCCAGAGGCGCATGCCGTGAGGTGCGGTCGTGGCTGCGGTCACTGTGCTGGAGCGCTCAGCGATGCACAGGCAGCCTGCGCTGGAGCGCTCGGCCATGCGCAGGCAGACTGCAGGCACTCGACCGTGGAGGCGGAGCCCCTGTAGTATAATAAGCCGGGGCCCTGTGGTCTCCAACGGTCTCCTGGCAACAGCCTGGCCAAGTCTTTGTTGTTGCACAGGAGCACCAGCCCCAGTCAACACTGAGAGTCAAAGTTAGATTTTGGAGCCAGTGCCAACGGCTGGATCTCCCCCAACTAATTTGCATATTTTTGCATATATTTTGGAATATGTAAATATTGAACGATAGCACTGTTTTCCATTTGCAGTAATGTATCAGTGTTGAGGCCAGATGTGTAAAGTTATTCACACTCGTTAGCGCTGGTTTATTAGCGCGTTCTGTCCTCGTTAGCGTCTGAACATCCGCTCCGCTCCCCCCTCAGCTGCTGGGACCAAAGCCCGATCTGCCCGAGGGGGCATCCGATGACATCAAAGCCGATGCCTCCAACAGGAAGATGGCTAAACTATACAAGGTATGATGTCAGAGGTCAGAGGTGAACCAAGAGCCCATGGTGGATTCCATCACATAGACATAGTACAAAGGACAGCGAAACAGAGACTTCATCTTTAAACTTTTCTAAGCTTTCCCTCGCTCTGGATAAGAGCGTCTGCCAAATGCCTGTAATGTAATGTAATGTTCAATAATTTTAGTCCATTTTAGAGCCTTTTCCCTCCATTTTGTCTTTTCCCTCCCAACACTGTGGTTGGCAAGGGGTGCCAACCACACTCGCCTGCACACCATTTCCCACAATGCACTGCAGGGTGTGACTACAACCCTTTACAGAAACAAAGGAAATTAGGATAACAGGAAAACAGGGAAAGACCAGGCCTGAACCCCCTAAAGTACCAGCAAGCTGGTTAAAAATGTCCCCAGTGGGAAGAAAAACAAGAGACAGTACTACAGGAGAGCACTAGCGTCAGCTGTGAGGTTTATTCATTAGATATCTATTAGGGTCTCTGGGTTTCCATCTGTGTGAATGTACCTGAGCTTCCTGTGTTCTCTGCTCCTGACTTTCCTCCTCTTCCTCCTCCTCCTCCTCCTCCTCAGGTGTCCAACGCCAGTGGAGAGATGGCCATCGCCCTGGTGGCAGCGGAGAACCCTTTCTCCCAGAGTGCACTGGAGTCCAGCGACTGCTTCATCCTGGACCACGGCTCTGATGGCAAGATCTTCGTCTGGAAAGGTCAGCAGGAGAACAAACAAAAAAAACGGTTAAAAATTCAACAAAAAGAATAAAATCTTTGTCACGAGTGCCCATGCATAAAAACTGAACCATACACATCCTGTCTGTCAGGGGCTACCCAGTGAGCACGTTTTAGGCGACATTTCCTGTTGTTCTGCCTTTTCGCATAATCTCTTAAGATGACTACTTCCTACTTCCTGTTTCCCGTTTCCTGGCAGGCAAGGAGGCCAACATGGAGGAGAGGAAGGCGGCGCTGAAGGCGGGCGAGGACTTCATAAAGAAGATGGGCTATCCCAAACACACGCTGGTGCAGGTCCTGCCCGAGATGGGCGAGACCCCGCTCTTCAAGCAGTTCTTCAAGAACTGGCGGGACGTGGACCAGACGGTGGGCCTGGGCGTGGCCTACGTGTCCAACAGCATCGCCAAGATCGAGAAGGTGCCGTTCGACGCCGCCACCCTTCACGACTCGCCCGCCATGGCTGCCCAGCACGGGATGGTGGACGACGGGAACGGCAAGAAGCAGGTGAGGGGGGGGTGGAACGTGCTGGGGCCACCAGGGGGCGCTCTGTCCTCCCAGACTCCTATTCAGTCTCCAGGATAAATAAAACAGCTGCACTCTATGGGCCAGTTTCACAGACACAGGTTAAATCTAGCCCTAGACCAGACTACATCCTAGTTTGAATGGAGATTCCCCATATAAACCTCAGTTCAGTCCAGGACCAAACTTAATCTGAGTCTGTGAAATCAGCCCTAAATCTTCCTGTGATGAATCCAGTTCTTTTCCTTTCTTTCTGGATGCCGTATCAAGGCTATTCACGTTATATGATGCCGTATCGAGGCTATTCACCTTATATGACTATATAAGGTAAAGCCGGTGATGTAATTGCTGTGCGAATGAAAGAGGAAGTCTGTCATCATGGGGAAAGCCCGGGAGGAAAGGTTTCCCCCGGCCGACGGCGGAAGGACACGGAGTCCCTCTCTCAGTTTGGACGCTCACCTGCTCGCGCCTGTCCCCCGCAGATCTGGCGCATCGAGGGGGCGGACAAGGTGCCCGTGGACCCCTCCACCTACGGGCAGTTCTACGGCGGCGACAGCTACATCATCCTCTACAGCTACCGTCACGGCGGCCGCCAGGGACACGTCATCTACATGTGGTGAGGGGCGACGCCCAGGCCTGCATCCGGGGGTCAGTCAGGGCTCAAAGGGCGTGTCCGTTTTAGGCTCCGACACACGCCCTACTCAAGCGGCCAAAACTGGGCTGCGTTTTTGAAGCTCACTTCCTGGTCTTGTTGACAGACGTTGCTCACTAGTGCCAGTGCGTTTCCACCAGAAAAAGTAGTCACAATATGTGTTTCTTCTTCATCTAGTGTCTCCCCATATGCCGATTTGTTCAGTTATTGTGCTATTTGGACAAGCCGGTAATATTTTGTGGGCGAATCAAGGACAGTTTGCATCACTACCGAGTCAAAATATCTCACATGCTTAGTTGAGGACTGGACTTCTTGTCCCTACTGCACAGTCTCTGGCTCCAATTTGAACGACATGGCGGCGCTCACAAACTACACTTCCCAGGCTTCAAAACCCGTTTCACGAAGCCCATGCAGAGTCAACGGGTGATGTCACAGTGACTTTGTCCATGTTTTTCTACAGTCTGGCCCTACTGCTTCCGATTAGGAAAATACTCCCCTTCTAAACCTTCTTACCCCTCGCAGGCAAGGCGCAAACTCGAGCCAGGATGAGATCGGGGCGTGCGCGATTCTGGCTGCTCAGCTGGACGAGGAGCTCGGCGGGGGGCCGGTGCAGGTAACGTTTCGAATGTGGGGGGTGGGCCAAGGGTACAAAAGGACCACACCTCTGTTCCTTCCTTTATCATGTGTTATTTTTGATCCATCTCTGCAGCGTGATCTCGTGCCCAGGACAAAAGCTCACTGTACTAAAACGTTACAAGCCCTCCTGCAGTTGTCACTGTCACGCAAGGATGCTATCGTATTTGAGCCTTAGTTTTATCTATCTATTTCTGTATCAGCTTTATTAGCGTTAAACTGCTGTGAACCAATCCGTCCAAGGGCAGCAAATACACCATTACCTCACCGCTTCCTGGTTTTAACCCTTTAAGGTGTGAGATCACAAACATGTGATTAGAATGTTCTTAATTGAACATTCTAACGCTGATTTAATGTAATGTAATGATTTCACAATCACTGCTGGTGACTGAGAGCAGTGGAGTTCTAGAACACTGGCTTTGAATTTGAAGAAAAACTTTCCAAAAAACCCGCTCTTCGAAGGGTTAAAGCAGCCAGGCAGCAGCTCCGTTTAATGTTTTTATTTTGCTGGCTGGTAACCTCTCCTCTGCTGGGACCCCGGCCATCGCGTCTCTTCATCCACCCAGCCTGCTGCCATCCATGGCTCTCCTGACTTCCTGTTCTGCCCCCGGGTTCTGAAACCAAAGTTAAGGCGGGCTGTGACATATCCACCCGCCAGAACTAAGCAGTCCTATTTGTTTAGAGACTTATTAGATCAGGGGTTCCCAGACTGGGATCCAGTGACCAAATGTGGCTCTGTGAATGAGTTCCACCGAAAATGTAACAAAATGTTGTAAAAGTTTTTGTTAAAGGGTTTTGTTAATAGTGAAGGAAGCACTGGAGTGCTGCTTTGCTATAGGAGTTATAATGGGTTCTTTCAAAATGCCAGAAAGAAGTACTGGGCGCTCTTATTTTGAAAGCCATGAGCCCTTTATTTGACATGGCTGTCAAAATGGCGGAAAATGAGCGTCTGCATGTGTTACTGCTCCATGAAGGCCTTCATCACCCTGACAAAGGGAGTACCAGAGAATCATTTTCTTTCTGATTTTTTAATTTAAATTTACCAATTATGTTAGATGTGCGGTCAGCACATTGGTGGTAATACTCTCATAACTGTAAGATTTTAAGATTGAATATAATAACAGCAATAACTAGCCTTATTATTTTAGATTTTAATTAACATGGTAAACCACTGCAGTGGATGGTGGATAATGAATTAAAGGGCCAATCCAGGTTTAGATAAGTTCTGGCGGGGTGCCAATAAGTAGATTTGTCACAGTCTGTCCCCCAAAATAGTTTTAATAACCCTGCTCTGCCCCCTTCCCCCCCCAGTACTGTTTTAATACCCCTGCTCTTTCCCCCCCAGTACTGTTTTAATACCCCCGCTCTGCCCCCCCCCCCCCAGGACTGTTTTAATACCCCCGCTCTGTCCCCCCCAGGACTGTTTTAATACCCCCGCTCTGCCCCCCCCCCCCCCAGGACTGTTTTAATACCCCCGCTCTGTCCCCCCCAGGACTGTTTTAATACCCCCGCTCTGTCCCCCCCAGGACTGTTTTAATACCCCCGCTCTGTCCCCCCCGGGACTGTTTTAATACCCCCGCTCTGTCCCCCCCCGGGACTGTTTTAATACCCCCCGCTCTGTCCTGTCCCCTCTTCATCTGCTTCTCTGTCCCTGCAGGTTGTGGGTGGTCCGATCACCACACAGGTACCTCTCTCTGTGCTCCAGACCTGCATGTGTTTGAACACAGCTGTGGCATGTGTGCACATCCTGTAGTGTTCACCTCCCAACCACTAGGGGCAGTGTGCTGTACGAAGGCATACGTAACTCTTCCTGGCTTTGGGTTATCTGCCCACCTCCCCAAAAGATCAGGAGAGATAGTTACGGAGCCTGAGATTGATGGATACATCCCAGCTAACACGAAATGTTCTGGCAATGTTGCTGGAATGGTTTGTCAGTGCTGTAACACTGCCACAACATGGCAGCAACATTGAGAGAACGTTTTGTGTTAGCTGGGAGGTTTGAGTGTGAGAGATGGCGTCCGTCGGTCCGATAAGACGACCATAAGGCACAGGATCGGAGATACTCAGATACTTCTGACTGGCTGAGCGGTGGCTGTTAGACAAACAGGACATTCCACAAAAACTGTTTATGATAGGGTTCCGTCCGCTTTTCCCTAATTTGTCCCCCGGAAGTACGGCGTTGGCCCTAACAGCAGTTTTGTTTTTACTTTTTTTCTGACAGTTTATATAGTGAGTTATGCGGGCATGAATTAAACTTTTTTAAGAGAAAGTTTTCCATGTTTAAGACCTAATTTACCTGTGCCATTATGGTCTCCTATTAATCCACATGCGCCCTACAAACATACAATCTTATTAAGAACGAAAATGATTAATACAAAGTCCATACTCATAAAATCTTACTGCCACTGTAGCTACTGTGTGGTTAATTCTCAATTAAATGATGTAGACTGTTCAAGCGACCAAACTACACAGTCATGCACTGTACTCCAAATCACAACGGATTTACAGCTCAAATCCCAAACGATACCCAATCGTCCACTTCACCACAATTAGACACGATGCCCAGATGAAAACTAGGACATGCAAATGTAATAACGCAACATAGAGCGATTTCCCACAATATTAATGCGTTAGGCTAATCCGGTATCACCAATCAAGGCTAAAAACACACGCCAAGTCTAAGGAGACACTATGTCCTTGCAAAAGCTAACTAGCAAGCCAGTATCATTAGCCAAGTCAATGGGTACGTTTACATGCGCACTGATACTTTGATAATGGCAAGCAATACTCTGATTATTGCAATGGTCATGTAAACTGATTATCTTTATCAGTGTAGGGTCATAATTGGCATATTCCAAAAACCGATTAAGGCACTTGGATTTTTTTTTTTTTTACCAATCTTTTGATTTTTTTGGTGCATGTAGACATCTTACTCCAAGTTTTTTTCTGCTTTTTGAAACTTATGGAAAGAATCATGTAAATGCAGCTAATTGGAGTGATCTCATTACGTATTAAACACTGGCACGAACCGATTACTCCCAATAATCGGGGAATTGGTGTGCATGTAAACAGCCAATGTAGTAAGAGTTACGCGATCCACCCGGATCAGTATCAAAACACTTGCAAAAGCCAAAGGTTATTTATATGATTCCCAACACTAATGAGCAACTTCCAGCATCCAAACTGGGAAACAGGTGACCTCACCCAAAAGGAAGCTTTCCTCTGGCCCACACCAGCCCAGTCTTCTGGCCATTTCCCAGTTTCTCAGTTGAGTTTTTCTCAATTTGTCCCATATTCATTCCGTTTTTTTATTAAACGTAAAAATATAAACAAAGAACATACATGGACGTGCACTTCCAGAATGGGTTTTAAAACTCGGAGGAAAAAACTTACCTGTCTCTGAAACTATCTAGCGCCAAATAACACGCTCACGCCGCAACATGTTCACCCAGCTGACTGTTCCTCGATCTAACTCCCACTCAGATGGGCTGGCGCTGATCCAACAGTATAAATGAATCATTTTGTGCCAGATCAGGGCGGCGACATAGCTCAAGAGGTAAGAGCCGTTGTCTAGCAGTCGGAGGGTTGCCGGTTCGATCCACCACCCTGGGCATGTCGAAGTGTCCCTGAGCAAGACACCTAACCCCTAATTGCTCTGGTGAATGCGAGGCATCAATTGTAAAGCGCTTTGGATAAAAGCATCCATTTACCATTTACCGGATCACTCATCACACGTCAGCTGACCTGGAGAGGGGAGGTCTGTCTGACCAATCAGACTGGGGCAGGATTGGGTTACCAGATTGACAGAGCCAGGCTGAGTGTGGGTCCTCACACTGCCCGTGGGTCTTCACACTGTCTGTGATAAGCCCTGCAGAAAGTGTGTTACTCACGGGTGCCACATATCTCTGTCCCACCCTGAGTTGAGACCTGCCGGTCTTATAATTGCACCCCCCAGTTCCCCTAAGCACCAGACACTGACACACACCAGCATATCCTGAAACATACCCCCTGCCCCGACACAGAAGAAGATCTCTTTCGGCTATAGACTGTTTTTTTTAAACCACTGCTGCCCTTTGCAATCACAGCCCCCCCCCCCCCCCCCATGCTCCATGCTTGAAATCTCAGCCACCCCCACAAGCCCCCACACCTGCTCCTTACCACATGCCGTTTGGAAAGTGTGTGCACACTGTAGTAACAGGGTGTGGTTTGAGCCGCACCGGACCGTCCTGTGTGTGGCTGTAGGGTTCTTGGTGTGCTCTGGTTATGTGTAAAGACTCTTGGGTTATTGGGACCATCTTTGCTCGGCCACGCCCACACGCTGAGTGTGTGACTGCACCAGCCCTGCAGTATGCGCCACACTGCATTAATGCCACAGTGCTCTAGGGGGCAGTGGTGAGTCAGGGAAGGGCCTCTCGGCTCCATTCACATTCACACGTCGCCCCTCATATCTTTCCTTCCATCGTCTGTGACGTCAGTGTGGACGTGCTCCCAGCATGCATTGTTCTGTGCCCTAGGTGTTCCATATGCTAACCAGATAACCCACTCTCACCTCCCTCCCTTTTTTTTTGCTTTTACCTGCTTTATCTCTCGTTTTGGAAGTTCTCCCCCAGTCGTATTTATTATTTTTATCAGCGCTCGTTGCTGTAACTTCCGCTATCGATCTCCTCTGACGCATATGATGTCAGACGCCGCGTCTCTTCGCAGTGCGGTTCGCGAGTCGCGCTCACACAGACGTGAGTCGGAGAAAGGCGTTTTTTTAAAAAGTACATATTCATAAACAACTAAATAAAACTACTTTTGAGCTTCAGCAAAGGCAGAGACAGAACATTAAGTGTTAAGAATCTGGCTGCTATTTAGAGCACTTGCGGCAATCCCTCCAAAGATGGAACTTTGCAAGCCGGCACAAAACAAAAATATGCACAAAAATGCTGTTGTGATAAAGACACAAAACAGTCCAATGTTAACGGGCTATATCAGTTCTGCTGATCAGATAAAGTGTGTCTTATCTCTCCCCATCGCTACACACTGACGCAGTTTAGGTCCCGTAGCGATGGCGACAACAGAACATTCACTTCAAGCCAGAAGCAAGAAAGGCTGTTCTGTCCCCTCTCAGATTTGGGGAAGGGGGTGGAAATAAAAAGGGCCCTTTTGTCCGAGCTGCTGATGAGGAGCTCCTACATCCAGCAACAGGACGTCCCGCTGTCAGTCAGCCAGGCGGGGAGGATTCTGGGATACTGGAATACGGAACAGTTGGCTCCAACGCCGCATTCCAGCTCGTAGCCCCGCACGCTTCTGCCACCCAGTGGACAAAAGTTGTAATAGCAGTTTTGCCTTTGGCGCAAGTTTAAACACGATTTAAACTTGACTTGAAATCACAACCGCACAATAACCGCACACTCAAGTTTCCGAGGTTTTTTTTTTTTCCATTTTCACAACATGTTAGTTATCAGTTAAAGCAAAACGAGAAGGTTATGACACAGAACCGCTTCTGACCGTGTTTTTTGCGGACCGTGGAAAATGGCACCGGTGATGGGTACAGTGTTGAGTGTGTTTGTTTGCACGTAAGCAGAGCAGCCAGGAGATGCCGTGCTGTGTGTGAGCAGGTGTGTGTGTGTGTGTGTGTGTGTGTGTGTGTGTGTGTGTGTGTGTGTGTGTGACTCGTCCAGGTGCGGGTGGTCCAGGGGAAGGAGCCGGCCCACCTCATGAGCCTGTTCGGCGGGCAGCCCATGGTGGTGTACCAGGGCGGAACCTCCAGGGACGGGGGCCAGTCCGCCCCCGCCGAAACGCGCCTCTTCCAGGTGCGCTCCAACTCGGCGGGGTGCACGCGGGCCGTGGAGGTGAGTACCGGGACCGGACGGGTGATGGGTCTGCGCAGGGGGGACAAGTATATATAAAATAAGTCTATATAAAATGTTAGCAGCCCCAGTAAAGCATCAAAAACGATGTCATCTAATATGAACTTTTATGTCTTTGAATGGTGTATAGCAGGGGTGTGGATGCAGGTTTTTTGTTTTAGCCCAGCACTACACCACCTGATTCTACTAATTATCTAATCATGGTCTTCAATCAAGACCTTGATAAACAGAATAAGGTGTCCTAATCCTGGGCTGAAACAAAATCCTGCACCCACACCGGCTCTTTTCGGGTAGGACCGGACACCCCTGGTCATGTTGTCACCCGCTCTGGTGGCAGTGGTGCTGTGTCTCCCTCTCACAAAATAATCAACATTTTCTCCCTTTAATCTAATTCTGGGAAGCTGACAACAGACATTTTCAGATTTTTTGTCATAAACTGCCTTCTAATTTGAGCATGTCTCCTGCCTTCCTCCTTCTCAGGTTGACGCTGTCGCCTCGAACCTGAACTCCAACGACGCGTTCGTCCTGGTGACGCCCGGAGGCTGCTTCCTGTGGGTGGGGCAGGGGGCCAGCGACACGGAGAAGCATGGAGCGCAGCAGCTCTGCAGAATCCTGGGGGTGTCGGCCTCCCCCCTGGGGGAGGGAGGAGAGGCGGGTAAGGGCCCTCGCTCCGAGCAGACGTGGCGGTGTGCGGTCAGATTTCATATCGCTGCGCCGCGTCTGACTGCTTCGCCTGTGTTAGAGGGAATCTGTGTTTGCCTGTGTTAGAGGAAGTCTGTGTTAGAGGGAGCCTGTGTCAGAGAGAGTCTGTGTTTGCCTGTGTTAGAGGGAATCTGTGTCAGAGAGAGTCTGTGTTAGAGGGAGCCTGTGTTAGAGAGAGTCTGTGATAGAGGGAGTCTGTGTTAGAGAGAGTGTGTTAGAGGGAATCTGTGTTTGTCTGTGTTCGAGGGAGCCTGTGTTAGAGGGAATCTGTGTTTGCCTGTGTTAGCAGGAGTCTGGGTCAGAAAGAGTCTGTGTTAGAGGGACTCTGTGTCAGAGAGAGTCTGTGTTAGAGGGAGCCTGTGTTAGAGAGAGTCTGTGATAGAGGGAGTCTGTGTTAGAGGGAGCCTGTGCTAGAGGGAATCTGTGTTTGCCTGTGTTTGAGGGAGCCTGTGTTAGAGAGAGTCTGTGTTAGAGGGAGCCTGTGTTTGCCTATGTTAGAGGGAGCCTGTGTTTGCCTGTTAGAGGGAAACTATGTTTGCCTGTGTTAGAGGGAGTCTGTGTTTCCCTGTTAGAGGGAAACTGTGTTTGCCTGTGTTAGAGGAAGCCTGTGTTTTCCTGTGTTAGATGGGGTCATATTTTTAGACCTGTCCCATCGCTGTAAAATCCTCCCCCAATCTAAGAGAGTTCAGGCTGTCCTGCAGCCATTTTTTTGCAAGTTGAGGGAGGGGAAGGCTCCCTGCTGGGGCAACAGTATGGACCCAGATGTGCCATGTGACGGGCCACACCCTTAGCAGCCTGCTAGGCTACCACCAAGGTTTTAAATTTGGCGCCAGCCGTTACCGGCAGGCAGTGGAGGGCGGTGAGATTGGGGGTGATGTGGGGGTCTTCTGCAGGTCAGGCACATGGCAGCGTTCTGGATGAGCTGCAGAGGACTGATGACAGAGGCTGGGAGCTCGGGGGTTAACTGATGGATGGAAAATGTGTAAGCCACCAGAGGTGGAAATTCCGGGTTCACAATGTAAAAGTCCTCCCCAGCATTTTGTTTCAACCACCTGGATCTGCTGATTAGCACAATTCTTCAGCCAGGAGGTAGAACTAATTAGTGAAATCAGCTGGGCTGAGTTCATGGGTGGAAGAAACACACGGCAGGACTTTTACTTTCTGACCCCCTGGACTTTCCACCTCTGTTAGCTGCTCAGACTAGGACTGTGCAACACAGTCAGTGCTGGATCTGTGCAATGAATACTGTGTCTGTGTGTGTGTGTGTGTGCGTGCATGCTTGTGCGTGTGTGTGTTTTTGAAGATGAGTTTTGGGAGGCTCTCGGAGGGAAGGCTGAGTACCGTACCTCCAGCAGGCTGAAGGACAGAATGGAGGCCCACCCGCCCAGGCTGTTCGCCTGCTCCAACAAGACCGGCCGCTTCATCGTGAGTCCCCCTCTGTCTGCCGACCAATCAAATCGAAGAGCCGGCTGTGATGACGCTCTCTGCCCAATGAGCAGTCCAGGATGCAGTGGAGAGGCTGCTTAACACAGTAGCACATGATCTCTCTAAAATGTGGCAGCACATACTGAGAATCTATAGCAGACATGTATTTAAAACAAAATACAAAATATGAGAAAATAAGATCATCATAATTACACTATATGGCCATAAGTATGCGGACACCTAACATCCAACATATCATCCAAAATTATGGGTATTAATTTGGAGTTGGTCCACCCTTTGGTGCTATAATAACATCTACTCTTCTGGGAAGGCTTTACACTAGATGCTGGAGCATTGCTGCAGGGATTTGCTTCCATTCAGCCAGAAGAGCATTAGTGAGGTCGAGCACTGATTGGGTGATTAGGCCTCGTGTTGGAAGGGGTTGAGGTCAGGACTCTGTGCAGGCCAGTCAGGTTCTTCCACACAAAACCATTTGACAGAGCCACTTCTACAGGGACCTCGCTGTGTACCTAGGGGCATTGTCATGCTGAAACAGGAAAGTGCCTTCCCCCAAACTGTTGGGGAAGCACAGAATCATTTGGAATGTGATTGTATGCTGTAGCGTTAAGATTTGACTTCACTGGAACTGAGGGGCCTAGCCCAAACCATGGACAACAGCCCCAGACTAAGAGATGTCCAAATACTTTTGGTCACACAGTGTATTTACATGGCTGTGTAAACAACACTTTTTTGAGAAACAGGTATATTTTATATGAAAGCAACAAGCATACACTGTCATGTAAAGTTAAACAAAATTTTAACTGTAGACTATTATTTCTCTTCAGGGGGTCTCCTCACAGTGGTATCAGGAGGACTCCCAGGTTGGGGACCCCAGGTTGCAGACCCCAGGTTAGGGACCCTAGGTTGAGGGCCCCAGGTTGGGGACCCCAGGTTGAGGGCCCCAGGTTGGGGACCCCAGGTTGCAGGCCCCAGGTTGGAGACCCTAGGTTGAGGGCCCCAGGTTGGGGACCCCAGGTTGGAAGCCCCAGGTTGAAGACCCCAGTTAGAGGGCCCCAGGTTGAGGGCCCGTGTTGTTGTAGGACCCCCGTGGCAGATTTTACTGTCAGAAACATGACCTCACGCTGGGCATTCTCTCTCTGCGGCAGATTGAGGAGGTTCCAGGGGAGATGACCCAGGAGGACCTGGCCACTGATGATGTCATGATCCTGGACACCTGGGACCAGGTGAATTACAGGACACATTTCATCTGCCTTAAATAATAAAACACCTCTAAATTATATTAAATTCATAAAGGGGGGGGGGGGGGTATACTTTTTATTTAGCAAAAGACATGGGGTGATGAACAATAAAAATGGAGACACCAATGTAAGGTCACTTAATCGGATGTGGGGTCACTGCTTTCTGTGTACAGCATGGCAGGGGATCTACCAGTGTATTTCTGTATGAGGAACACGGTTATGCTTTACAATAGGTGTCTAAGTACTAGCATTATTCAGTGCTTAATTATCATGAATAAGCCATTAACTTTAGCATGAACAGAGCATGATTAACATTGACTAAAGAATCATTAACTCTATTAATGCTTTTTTCCTGTCTGTCCGTGCTGAACATTTACGGTACAAAAACACTGATAAACCTTTAGTAATGACTGTCTATAACAGCTCCTATTGATTAGTTAAGGTTTGTTAAAGTCAGTTTTTATACTATTAATGTTCAGCATGGACAGAGGAAAATGTATTAATAAATACAGTTAATGATTATTTAATGTTAATCATGCTCTGTTCATGCAGTATTTAATGGCTTATGCGTGATAACTAAGGTATTAAATAATGTTAGTGAATAGACACTTACTGTAAAGTGTTACCTCTGAACTATCCTCTACAAGAAAAGTCAGTCAGCTCACGTCCTGATGATGGAAGTGAAGAATTCCATCCTAGGTGTCCATCCCGAATATCCCAAAAATGATTGACACTGACCTTGCGTTCTGTAGGTCTGAGCGCGCCCAAACCACGCCCAGATCTCCACTGAACCCCCCAGAACCTCTCACGCTGGAAGAGCTCTCACGCGCCTTTCTGTTTATCGTTCCCTAGCTGTAGATAACGCAGCAGACAGTTTTATACCATTTGCACTAGCATGGATAACAGGAAGTAGCTAATATGAGGGAGGAAGTGAAATCATGAAAGAGAGAAGAAAAAGTATAATATTGATTTGACTCTGTCGTGGTATTTCATTGGTGGGTTTAAATGAGGGCAAATTTCCGTGGTTACCATCACCCAACATTTAGATGAAAGTGGCTGCCTTAGAGCATATTTATATACAATAATCACGGGACAGATTTGAATGAAATCACACATTTTAAAAGGCAGATTTTAAACTTACGAGGCCATCCTGGGGATGGAGGGGGTGAGGTTTCTGTTTTTGGGGTGATCTGAGACTGAAGCGGTGGCTTTTCTGCAGGTCTTTTAAGCGGGAGATTTTAAACTCACGAGGGGGTTAGGTTTCTGTTTTTGGGGGTGATCTGAAGCGATGGCTGGGGATGGAGGGGGCGGGGTTTCTGTTTTTGGGGGTGATCTGAAACTGAAGCGATGGCTTTCCTGGGGATGGAGGGGGAGAGGATTCTGTTTTTGGGGGTGATCTGAAGTGATGGCTTTCTTGCAGGTCTTCGTATGGATCGGAAACGAGGCTCAGGAGGAGGAGAAGACTGAGGCGATGACGTCAGGTGAGCAGAAGCAAACTCCAAAAAACAAAAAACAGCAAAAGATGTTTCCTTTTCCTCCATTTACCAGCATTTCTTGACACGGACTTTGGAACCAACTTCCAAAGGCATTGAGCTATGAGATGTATATAGTACATCTTGAACACTTTAAACACTTTGATCTCCCCCCGCCAAAAAATAAATAAAAATATAAAAACCAAGTCACAAAAAATGACAAGGCAAGGTTGACAGTAGCACTGACACTAACAATCTATTTGTATTCTGATGGGGTCAGGGGACAAATATAAGAAGAATAATTATGGCATCAGATAAATATCCAGCTTGTAATAGATGCAGAAGGGTACTGGGATGGGTAGCGTCCTTTCAACAGGGCAACTGGGAAACAAATGATTGGGGGTTTGATTTCTGCATCACACAAGGTTAGCTAATAAGGAAGAACTAGGCAGTTGTATAGAAGTTGTATGCAGCTTGCATACTCAGTAGTAGGTAAGTGTGCTGACTTGGACAAGCCCTAATCTCTATAGCTTGTAATTTGCGCTCCAGCACAGTAGATGGTGCTGTGCACTTACAAATCAGAGCATACCCGACGGTAAAGTCCGCTGAATGGGGAACGCAGAGTGATGATGACTGTCTTCCTCCCCTCCCGCCAGCCGTGCGCTACATCGAGACGGACCCGGCCAATCGGGACCGCAGGACCCCCATCGTGAAGATCAAGCAGGGGTTCGAGCCGCCCACCTTCACCGGCTGGTTCCTGGGCTGGGACAACGAGTACTGGAGCAGCGACCCGCTGGACCGCGCCATGGCCGAGCTGGAGATGTGAACTCTGACCCCACCCTAAACCCTGGCCCCGCCCCCTGCCACACACCCCCCCCCCCCACCCACTGAGCTTCTGTCACAGACTCAAAGGGGATAGCGTTTCACCCCCTCCCACCCTTCTCCAAAATGTCACGGGGCTTAAAATGCTTTTTGTTATTGTTTTTAAGCTGAACTTTAAACAAAAAAGAAAAAAAAGCCAAGTTTAGATTGCATTATTCATTATTCAAGAGGCTTGGTAGACTAGGCCTGTCAGGGCAGTCAAACTCCAGTCCTGGGGGGCCACAATTTCTACAGGTATGTGTGGCGTCCTTAGGCCTTGAGAACGAGGTGTGTGGATTATTTAGCCAATCAACATCTTAAATGAACCAGTGGAGCTGAGACACACGTAAAACCAGCAAGCATTGCGGCCCCCCAGGACTGGATTTTGACACCAGTGGTTAGGACAATTCTGAGGGTCTTGCTGCGAATGAAAGACACTGTTCCTTTGTAAAGCTCATTCTCATAAGTGTATCCTGCGCGTGTGCATTAGCTAAGCAGGATTTTAGCCTTTTATACACAAACACCGTTTTAAAAGTGATCAATATTAAATCATGAAATAGATACTCATAGGTGTATTCCCGCATTTAGCGTCATAAAAATGCATTTTCTGAACTTAACGAGTAGAATCGTTGTCCAATGTCGAGCAATTATTTATTCACCGGTATAATCGACTGACTGAGTTGCGGCGTTGACAGCGAAGGTCCGTGAGTTAAGTAGTCTAGTGGTTTCTGTTAAGGTGCAAAAGTCGACATAAAGCCTGCCGCGGCTGAGAATGTAGTTTCGAATGGCTAACAGAATTATCAGCTCAGTCGAAGGTCATCATTTTCGGTAGAATTTGCTCTTATGTTCTAACGGAAATACAGCCTTGACTGAAGACAAAGACCGAATTTGGCTCTGGTGTGCAGGAAACGTGCCGGCTTGGTTTAAAACACGATTTCCGGTCACGTTTGCAGGGCTTGTTACACAAATACTTTTCATCGGGACTGGGAGACTCAAACCAGTCGCTGCAAAACCAGCTTGTTCGTGACAGAGCTTTTTGCTCACTTGCGATAAAGGGCCTGCCTGTCACCCGATGCACGCTCTGGATATGCTTCAGCACCCACTGCGACCCTCACGACTTCAAGTGGGTATGGATAACAGATGGACGGATGATAAAGGGCCTGGCTATTTTGCATCGTCCCATGTTTGTGATTTCCTAAGTTTCCGTTTTGGCCACGTTGATGAGACCAGATAAATGTTAATACAGACACTCCATTTCGCCCGACATCTAAAGTAGCCCACGGTCGGTCCACTGCGCTTGTGTAGCTGTGTAATGCCGTTGTGTATTTATTGGGACTGTATCTTTTGCTTACTAGTGATAATGTGGTTTTGTCACAGCTTCCTTCATAAACCAATACAAAAAACGTGGAACACCACAGTTCTGTGTTATCGTTTCCTTTCAAATAATTGGGACGGATCTCCTACGTTACCAGGGAAACGCTGGTAGCTGTTTATTCCAGAAGTGCTGAACGCCATCAGTCGATAATGCGGCGATTCCATTCATTCTGTAACAAACAGGCTTTCGAGGTACGTTTGCAAGCAAAGCACGGTCTAGACCACATAAATGTCTCTCACACGTACTTTTTAATTGATAATGAATTGAACATTTGCTGAAGCTGAAAAAAAACAGTAGAAGTAGCATATTACTGAGTTTTCAGTTTGGAAAGTTACAAACATGTCTAACAGTACTCAGAACATCAGAAAAAGGTGAAAATGACAGCTATGGATATGTATTATGTATATAATGGCTTACAGTAACTACAGTATAGTTTAGTATGGTTAATATTTCATGAGTTGAAGACAACAGCCAACCATAACATGAATTTATCCATTTTTTAAAAAATGGAAATCTTTGGTATGGCACCCATGATAGACTGATGATGCTGATAGGTGAGGCTTATAAGTAAAATGCATAGTAGTCATACATTTGTTTAAAGTTTTGATAAGAGGGTTCATACCTGCCAGTAATCTCCAACTGGGTTAATATAAAGCAGCCTGGTTTCATATAATTAAGTTCATGAACCTACTGTAAATGAAACATTACCGTAAAAAATCTGTTCTCGTCACAGAAAAGCTTTAAAAGCATAGCATACCAATTTATGATTAATTGTAAATGAAACGTAACAAATGTTAACAGAATGGCAATGGCTTAAGGCTTTGTCAGGTCAATCCGACTGTTAGATTGCTCTTCTACACACAATCTGCTCATCTCTGTTTTAATTTAACAAAGGGCTCGTCAAAGCCACCAGCCGTTCATTACCAGACACTTGATAACCCTTGCTCACCCATGCAGGCGCACACACACTCATGCTCACACACGCAGGCACGCACACACATGCTCACACACACGCACGCACGCACACACACACACACACACATGCACACACACACACACACGCACACACATGCTCTCACACACACACACACACACACACACACGCGCACACACACACACACACACGCACGCACGCACACACACACACACACACACACACACGCACACACACACATGCTCACACACGCTCACACACACACACACACACACATGCTCTCACACACATACACACGCACACACGCACGCACACACACACACACACATGCTCTCACACACATACACACGCACACACACACACACGCACGCACACACACACACACACATGCTCACACACACACACACACACACACACACACACACGCACACACAGTGCCGATCAGCAGATTCATATGACGAAACAAACGGCGCTTTCAAAGCCTCCAAATAAAATTTAAGCGAGACACCTCAAACCAACCGAAACAAACGCTTCCGTAACTACCCAGCATGCTTTCCAAACACAGGAGGCGCGATCCCGCGTCGGCGGCCGGGGTCCCGCGAGGCCCCGCGAAGCCCCGCCTCCAGGCCGCGGGCCGCGGGCGGGTGGCGCTCCCGCGGCTCACTGCTTCATGAAGCCCTGGATCATGTCGATGGGCAGCGGGAAGATGATGGTGGAGTTCTTCTCGGCGGCGATGGTGTTGAGCGTCTGCAGGTAGCGCAGCTGCAGGGCGGACGGCGACTCCGCGATCACCATGGACGCCTCCTTCAGCGCCCGCGAGGCGTTCATCTCGCCCTCCGCCGCGATCACCTGCGGGGGGCGCCAGCGTGGAGAGAGGGCAAAAAAAGAAAAGAGGAGAAAGAGGGGACAGTGAGAACGAGCCTCTGACTGCCTCTGTGGTCACAGACTTTCACCTTTAATGATGTTAGCTATTAAAGTCACATTAAAATATTTTCCATTACAACTAATTGTTTTCCAGGACATTTCGGCAATTTTCTCATTTTCTATGACTGGAAAACTGCATCAAAAAATTCCAGGTTTTCCAGGACACGTGGGACCCCTGGTAATTATTAACTCAATCTCTTATTTGATTGAATTCAATTGGTGTTGACCCTGGGATTGGTTAGTACCAATATCAGTTATCAGTCTTTTCAGTAATGTCCAATCCCAGCCCTGCTTAGTTCCAGTAATATCCAATCCCAGCCCTGCTTAGTTCCAGTAATATCCAATCCCAGCCCTGCTTAGTTCCCGTAATATCCAATCCTAGCCCTGCTTAGTTCCAGTAATGTCCAATCCCAGCCCTGCTTAGTTCCAGTAATATCCAGTCCCAGCCCTGCTTAGTTCCCGTAAAATCCAATCCTAGCCCTGCTTAGTTCCAGTAATGTCCAATCCTAGCCCTGCTTAGCTCCAGTAATATCCAAATCCCAGCCCTGCTTAGTTCCTGTAATATCCAATCCTAGCCCTGCTAAGTTCCAGTAACATCCAATCCCAGCCTTGCCTAGCTGCAGCCATCATCAAATTTGCATGGTGATGTGGCTGCTGGCTGAGCAGTTTGCCTTTGCTAAACATTATGAAATAATGTGTGTGTTACACTGCTGACTTGATTATGTTCTGTACAACAGATTACAAAACTGCACATTCATCGCTCCTGCTAGGAACAAATACACTAAATATATTTTCCTAGCTGCTGGAAGAACATGGTAAAAAATGCTCATGAATATGACTGTGTATCTAATGAGCGCGAGGAGCAGCTGGAAGTCTGGGTGATTGCCGCTAATTAAATCCTGAGAGAGATGGGTCTCCTGCGCCCTGCTCCACGACCACGCTAACGGGACGGGTCATTTAAGGCCATGGCCGTCGGTCGCTACGGAAACGCGGAACAGCGGTTCTTTTGACAGCGACGGACTCATTTTAGGCCGGTTCTCGAATGAACCGCGGCCCTCGCAGCACAGGGCCCTGTTTCAGGAAGCGGGATCACGGAGTTAGCTGGATAACCGCCCGCCCAGATCCGGAACGTGGAGTGTGGGGGCCGCTCAGATAAAGAAAGGCTCCTCAGAGAGGCAGTGAAAGGGAGCTGTGTTACAGACACGCGCCGGCAGGAAAACGCACTCAGCTGAGCCCTTGCCAACCAGCATGTGACGCAGTGAACTATGACCCCAGTTCCAGTGACCCATGACCCAGGGCTGCCTCTGACCCCTCTGGGTGTATACCAGTTAAAGAGTCACAAGCAGACAGGCATCAAACATGAGTGTTTGAATTTGAAACAGCCCTTTAATTATGGCTATTCTTTATTTAACCACGTAGGTCAGCTGAGAACCGTTTCTAAAATTATTTTGCAGAGCGGACCAGGGGGAATCAGAATAGACAGGATATTCAGAGGACGCAGGTCCACAGGGTGATCAGTTGGCCAGTCTGATGGGAGTTTGAGCAGGAACTCCCGGGTTTACATCCCTGCTCTCTCAGATAGCACCACGGGAGCTATACTGTGCATAGTAACTCAGGACCTGGGGTTAACCTCTCACTCCACAGCAACTTAAACTTCATCCAGCAACTCGACTTCCCCAGAGATCTCCCATCCGAGTGCTGACCAAGTGCACGCCTGCTTAGCTACAGTGGCTTCAGCAGGGTATGACACATTATTTCTGAGTAACAGAGATACTCGATACATTATCTCTGAGTAATAGAGACACTCGATACATTATCTCTGAGTAACAGACACTCGATACATTATCTCTGAGTAACAGAGACACTCGATGCATTATCTCTGAGTAACAGACACTCGATACATTATCTCTGAGTAAGAGACACTTGATACATTATCACTGAGTAACAGACACTCGATACATTATCTCTGAGTAACAGACACTCGATGCATTATCTCTGAGTAAGAGACACTTGATACATTATCACTGAGTAACAGACACTCGATACATTATCTCTGAGTAACAGACACTCGATGCATTATCTCTGAGTAACAGACACTCGATACATTATCTCTGAGTAAGAGACACTTGATACATTATCACTGAGTAACAGACACTCGATACATTATCTCTGAGTAACAGACACTCGATACATTATCTCTGAGTAAGAGACACTTGATACATTATCACTGAGTAACAGACACTCGATACATTATCTCTGAGTAACAGACACTCGATGCATTATCTCTGAGTAACAGACACTCGATACATTATCTCTGAGTAACAGACACTCGATGCATTATCTCTGAGTAACAGAGACACTCGATGCATTATCTCTGAGTAACAGACACTTGATACATTATCTCTGAGTAACAGACACTCGATACATTATCTCTGAGTAACAGAGACACTCGATACATTATCTCTGAGTAACAGAGACACTCGATTCATTATCTCTGAGTAACAGACACTCGATACATTATCTCTGAGTAACAGAGACACTCGATACATTATCTCTGAGTAACAGAGACACTCGATGCATTATCTCTGAGTAACAGAGACACTCGATGCATTATCTCTGAGTAACAGACACTCGACACATTATCTCTGAGTAACAGACACTCGATGCATTATCTCTGAGTAACAGAGACACTCGATGCATTATCTCTGAGTAACAGAGACACTCAATACATTATCTCTGAGTAACAGAGACACTCGACACATTATCTCTGAGTAACAGAGACACTCGATGCATTATCTCTGAGTAACAGAGACACTCGATGCATTATCTCTGAGTAACAGAGACACTCGATACATTATCTCTGAGTAACAGAGACACTCGATGCATTATCTCTGAGTAACAGAGACACTCAATACATTATCACTGAGTAACAGACACTCGACACATTATCTCTGAGTAACAGAGACACTTGATACATTATCTCTGAGTAACAGAGACACTCGATGCATTATCTCTGAGTAACAGACACTTGATACATTATCTCTGAGTAACAGAGACACTCGATACATTATCTCTGAGTAACAGACACTCGATGCATTATCTCTGAGTAACAGACACTCGATACATTATCTCTCAGTAACAGACACTTGATGCATTATCTCTGAGTAACAGACACTCGATGCATTATCTCTGAGTAACAGACACTCGATACATTATCTCTCAGTAACAGAGACACTCGATGCATTATCTCTGAGTAACAGACACTCGATACATTATCTCTCAGTAACAGAGACACTCGATGCATTATCTCTGAGTAACAGAGACACTCGATGCATTATCTCTGAGTAACAGAGACACTCGATACATTATCTCTGAGTAACAGAGACACTCGATGCATTATCTCTGAGTAACAGACACTCGATGCATTAGCCCTGTGAACTGAAGCCCGGGGTTTGCGCGGGGACGTACCTTAGCGCGAGCTTCGCGAGACGCCTCTGCTTCAGCCGCCATGGCTCTCTGAAGCTGCAGAGGAAGCTTCACATCCTTGATCTCCACCCGCTCCACCTTAATGCCCCAGTCATCTGTGGCGTCATCCAGGGTGGACTAGAGAAAAGGGGAGGAGAAACACGGTATCCGCCCATCAGTCCTGCACTGTGACAGCTGAGTGACTGACAGGTGGGTCACTCAGCACAACAGCCAAAAACTGTTTCAGCCAGAACAGAGAGAGGAGAGCGAGGAAGAGAGACCGACAGAGAGCTGCAGAAAGAGGACGATAAATAGAAATAGACAGACTCATAACAGGGTAGTGTAGGGGTTAGGGGCTCGTAACAGTGTAGTGTAGCGGTTAGGGGCCAGTGTAGTGTAGCGGTTAGGGGCCAGTGCAGTGTAGCGGTTAGGGGCTCGTAACAGTGTAGTGTAGCGGTTAGGGGCTCGTAACAGTGTAGTGTAGCGGTTAGGGGCTTGTAACAGTGCAGTGTAGCGGTTAGGGGCTCGTAACAGTGTAGTGTAGCGGTTAGGGGCTCGTAACAGTGCAGTGTAGCGGTTAGGGGCTCGTAACAGTGCAGTGTAGCGGTTAGGGGCTCGTAACAGTGTAGTGTAGCGGTTAGGGGCTTGTAACAGTGTAGTGTAGCGGTTAGGGGCTCGTAACAGTGCAGTGTAGCGGTTAGGGGCTCGTAACAGTGTAGTGTAGCGGTTAGGGGCTCGTAACAGTGTAGTGTAGCGGTTAGGGGCTCGTAACAGTGCAGTGTAGCGGTTAGGGGCTCGTAACAGTGCAGTGTAGCGGTTAGGGGCTCGTAACAGTGTAGTGTAGCGGTTAGGGGCTCGTAACAGTGCAGTGTAGCGGTTAGGGGCTCGTAACAGTGTAGTGTAGTGGTTAGGGGCTCGTAACAGTGCAGTGTAGCGGTTAGGGACTCGTAACAGTGCAGTGTAGAGGTTAGGGGCCAGTGTAGTGTAGTGGTTAGGGGCTTGTAACAGTGCAGTGTAGCGGTTAGGGGCTTGTAACAGTGTAGTGTAGAGGTTAGGGACTCGTAACAGTGCAGTGTAGAGGTTAGGGGCCAGTGTAGTGTAGTGGTTAGGGGCTTGTAACAGTGCAGTGTAGCGGTTAGGGGCTTGTAACACGGTAGTGTAGAGGTTAGGGGCTCGTAACAGTGTAGTGTAGCGGTTAGGGGCTTGTAACAGTGTAGTGTAGCGGTTAGGGACTCGTAACAGTGCAGTGTAGTGGTTAGGGGCTCGTAACAGTGTAGTGTAGCGGTTAGGGGCTCGTAACAGTGCAGTGTAGTGGTTAGGGGCTCGTAACAGTGTAGTGTAGCGGTTAGGGGCTCGTAACAGTGCAGTGTAGCGGTTAGGGACTCGTAACAGTGCAGTGTAGAGGTTAGGGGCCAGTGCAGTGTAGCGGTTAGGGGCTTGTAACACGGTAGTGTAGAGGTTAGGGGCTCGTAACAGTGTAGTGTAGCGGTTAGGGGCTTGTAACAGTGTAGTGTAGCGGTTAGGGACTCGTAACAGTGCAGTGTAGCGGTTAGGGGCTCGTAACAGTGCAGTGTAGCGGTTAGGGGCTCGTAACAGTGCAGTGTAACGGTTAGGGACTCGTAACAGTGCAGTGTAGCGGTTAGGGACTCGTAACAGTGCAGTGTAGAGGTTAGGGGCCAGTGTAGTGTAGTGGTTAGGGGCTCGTAACAGTGCAGTGTAGCGGTTAGGGGCTCGTAACAGTGCAGTGTAGCGGTTAGGGGCTCGTAACAGTGTAGTGTAGCGGTTAGGGGCTCGTAACAGTGCAGTGTAGCGGTTAGGGACTCGTAACAGTGCAGTGTAGTGGTTAGGGACTCGTAACAGTGCAGTGTAGCGGTTAGGGGCCAGTGCAGTGTAGCGGTTAGGGGCTCGTAACAGTGCAGTGTAGCGGTTAGGGGCTCGTAACAGTGTAGTGTACTGGTTAGGGGCTCGTAATAGTGTAGTGTAGAGGTTAGGGGCCAGTGCAGTGTAGGGGTTAGGGGCTCGTAACAGTGCAGTGTAGCGGTTAGGGACTCGTAACAGTGCAGTGTAGCGGTTAGGGACTCGTAACAGTGCAGTGTAGCGGTTAGGGACTCGTAACAGTGCAGTGTAGCGGTTAGGGGCTCGTAACAGTGCAGTGTAGCGGTTAGGGGCTCGTAACAGTGCAGTGTAGCGGTTAGGGACTCGTAACAGTGCAGTGTAGCGGTTAGGGACTCGTAACAGTGCAGTGTAGCGGTTAGGGGCTCGTAACAGTGCAGTGTAGCGGTTAGGGACTCGTAACAGTGCAGTGTAGCGGTTAGGGGCTCGTAACAGTGCAGTGTAGAGGTTAGGGGCTCGTAACAGTGTAGTGTAGCGGTTAGGGGCTCGTAACAGTGCAGTGTAGCGGTTAGGGACTCGTAACAGTGTAGTGTAGCGGTTAGGGGCCAGTGTAGTGTAGCGGTTAGGGGCTCGTAACAGGGTAGTGTAGCGGTTAGGGGCTCGTAACAGTGTAGTGTAGCGGTTAGGGGCTTGTAACAGTGTAGTGTAGCGGTTAGGGGCTCGTAACAGTGCAGTGTAGAGGTTAGGGGCCAGTGTAGTGTAGTGGTTAGGGGCTTGTAACACGGTAGTGTAGAGGTTAGGGGCTCGTAACAGTGTAGTGTACTGGTTAGGGGCTTGTAACAGTGCAGTGTAGCGGTTAGGGAACCAGGCTCGTAACTCCAGTGCTGCAGACAGGCCACTGTTTCGTGCCCTTGAGAAAGGCACTTAACCTTCAGTAAATACCCAGCTGTGTAAACACATCGCATGTAAAAGAACGCAAGCTGTGTAAATGGCTCCAAATAAGGGCCTGCTCTTAAAAGTGTAGTGCGACGCGCACAGTCGCTGCAGAAATGGCCATGGCAGCGCACCTGCATGCTGTGGGCGATCTCCTCGCGGTCCGACAGGATCTCGGCCAGGTTCTTGGTGCCCAGCACGTTGCGCAGGGTGGTCTGGGCCAGCAGGCGCGTGGCGGCGTCGGCGTTGGTGATGTTGGCCACCGCCAGCGTGGCGTTCTGCACGCGGTAGTACACCACGCCGTCCACGCACACCGTCACCGAGTCCTTGGTCAGCACCTGGGGGAGGAGGCGTTAGCGTGCCTGTGCTGCTTTCCGTACGGAGAAAACAGACCAATCAGAGCCTTCGTTCAAAAAAAACACACCAATCAGAGCCTCCGTACAGAGAAACACACCAATCAGAGCCTCCGTACAGAGAAACACACCA
The DNA here is from genome assembly GCA_039654925.1 of Anguilla pacifica. Lineage (NCBI taxonomy): Eukaryota > Metazoa > Chordata > Actinopteri > Anguilliformes > Anguillidae > Anguilla > Anguilla pacifica. Next base: position 36,615,002 of record CM077297.1, read on the forward strand.
TTCAGAGTCTCCGTACAGAGAAACACACCAATCAGAGTCTCCGTACAGAGAAACACACCAATCAGGGCCAGCATACAGAGAAACACACCAATCAGAGCCAGCATACAGAGAAACACACCAATCAGAGCCTGCATACAGAGAAACACACCAATCAGAGCCAGCATACGGAGAAACACACCAATCAGAGCCTGCATACAGAGAAACACACCAATCAGAGCCAGCATACGGAGAAACACACCAATCAGAGCCTCCATACAGATAAACACACCAATCAGAGCCTCCGTACAGAGAAACACACCAATCAGAGCCTTCGTACAGAGAAACACACCAATCAGAGCCTCCATACAGATAAACACACCAATCAGAGCGTTCGTACAGATAAACACACCAATCAGAGCCTCCGTACAGAGAAACACACCAATCAGAGCCTTCGTACAGGGAAACACACCAATCAGAGCCTCCGTACAGAGAAACACACCAATCAGAGCCAGCATACACAGAAACACACCAATCAGAGCCTCTGTACAGAGAAACACACCAATCAGAGCCTTCGTACAGAGAAACACACCAATCAGAGTCTCCGTACAGAGAAACACACCAATCAGAGCCAGCATACAGAGAAACACACCAATCAGAGCCTCTGTACAGAGAAACACACCAATCAGAGCCAGCATACAGAGAAACACACCAATCAGAGCCTCCGTACAGATAAACACACCAATCAGAGCATCCGTACAGAGAAACACACCAAATAGAGCCTTTGGCACAGAACTGAAACGTGCTAAGACACAGCCAGAGTGTGTCACATACAAACACTTGCCATTATCGCTGGCTATTTTCAGAACTTGTCCCTTATTTACTCAGCTTTTATGCCAAAGGTACAAACTAATGCCACTGTCACGCTCCTCTATCAAATATGGCGCGTTATCTCGGTTATGCGTCAACTATAAAGATATGAACGAAAGAACGTTCCTCTGAGATTTGATAGTTTTTTAAAGATTTGAACAGTTTTTTCACACGCTTTCAATATTCTTAAAAGGATTTAACTGGTTTCATGATTCGTGAAAACGGGCGATAAAAAGAGACAGCCTTAAGGAGTGGCACTTTTATGTCCCTATTATTGCCAGAGCGATGACTGGAAGTTTCTGCATCACGGAGCCCCAGAGGATGCTGGGAAATGACTGCAAATGACTCATGTGGGACCATAGACCGTATAAAAATATGGACAAAGTGCTTCATGACGTCACCCACTGATTTGCTATGGTTAGTGCTCACTGGCGCATGAAGCCCAAACTAGGGCGCAGCCACATTGCCCGTTGCAACCAACGCAAGCGCAGTGGAGCGAAAGACTGCAGTCTATGACTACAGGAAAATCCACCCCAACAACCTTACACGGTAATTAGACACGCCCACGTCTGGACAACAAGCGTGGCCTTGCAACCATAGAACCATACTGTCATAACATTTCAAAAAAGTAAATTGTGCAAGATACGTTTAGTGTTAAGATATTTACATAGAAACATAGATAAAATAAATCACGAGATAACTAGCTAGCAAGTTATCTAGACAGACAGACAGATCGATAGCAAGACAGTAAGCTTGCTCCCCCTAGCCAAGTAAATCCTCCTAGCTTGTCTTCTTAAAGAAGCTTCAAAACTGCTTACAAATCTGATTTCGCCAACAACATATACAAATTATAAAAGACGAGACGAAAATGTCTCAAATGTATTAACCGAAAGAACTGGAGAGAAAAATCCTTAGAATAGCGGTTAGTACAGTTGAACACAGCACACAGCATTTTTGGATCTTGGACTTAAAATGGTGAGATGGTATGTAGCTAGCTAATCGGAATAAAACGACACAGCATCACACTGGCCGCTGAAGCTCTCTGCCTGGCTGCGAGGATGGGGAATTTCCTTATATGGTCATACGGTAGTAGGATAAGCCACATTGCATGCATTGAAATTAACCCAGATTTGGGAATTTTGGCAGAATTATTTTAAATCAGACCCAGGGGAGACATTACAAGGGATGGGATTAACTAGTTAAACCATCATTTATTGTGTAAAAAAATTATTGACTTTATATTTCCTCAGAGAAAATTGGCCTCTTTTCAGTCTTTCCCCATTGACTTAACATTGGGTGGGCAGGGTTTCAAGTTCTTTTTGCAACCAGGCCTTGCAGTTCACTCTGTAGCGACTGGGGTCACTAATAGAGGCGAGTTGTTGGCGCTTGTATGGGACTTACTTCCTGTGGAGGGATGTCGAAGGTGATGGTGCGCATGTCCACATTGATGAAGCTGTCAGTGCAGGGAAGGATGAAGAACAGACCTGTAAGAGAGGGACACACACACACACACACACACACACACACACACGCACGCACGCATGCATGCATACACACACGCACGCACACACACACGCACATTATCACACTGGTTAGAATCATGAAATAGACAGCTGTAGTGCATGTAGTCATGTGTCGAAACAGTCGTGCAATGAAGTCACAGGACACAGAAGCCATCTTGGATTTGATATGAAATATTCAAACCATATGAAATAGATCAGGTCAAATGCGTATTCCCTATGAGCCTGTCCAGGTATGACAGCGACACATAGCACCCAAGTGAGGCCTAGCCCAATACCTGCGTTTAATCCCCACGATGCCCGATTTATACCAGGAGAGGAGTGGGTATCATGCGGTGCCCACTTCCTTTCGATGCCCAGGCTAGCAGACTGGAGCCTTTGCGCCTGCTGCTCTGTGCCAGACCTCGGCTGGTATGAAAGCTCTCACCAACAGGATTCCCCGGCAAATCCAAACAGCTTCAGATATCACGGTGATATAAGGGCTGCGAAAATGCACTGCTTTTTACTGAAAGGGAACAGATCACCACTTTAAGAAAAAGAAAAAAGAAAAGAAAAACAGAAACAAAATTTATTAAAATATTACGGGCTTCCTCAATAGGCCACAACGAGTGCCCTGCATTTAAAGAAACTTTCCCTGGCAGGCAGGCAGCCAGGCAGCCCCCTGCCCACCCCCACCCCCCCACCCCCCATCCCCCATCCCAAGACCAATTTACCCGGCATTCTGGGACCTCGGCCAGGGGGCCGGCATCCCCTCGGCGAGCAGAGCACGGAACGTTCCGCACATTCTCAACCGCAGAAATGGCAAAATGGCACCCTATTCTTTCAACCAAATACTATTAAACAAAACCCCAAGGTCCATTTAAGGGTGTATGAAAAACAACTATTGCGAAATTCCTACAGATGTGAAATTTTAGGCGAGCTCTGGGAACGATGTTGAGTTTTCTCTGTCCTGACCATCTTTAAGCAGGTCATCGTTGACTGTCCCAGTGAACAAAGGGACTGGACTACACGGGGATTCATTCCATGGGTGCCCTCACTGAGACCTCCATACCAGCACAGGAATGCGGACTCCCTGCACAACAGCTGCGCAGGGTTGCGTTACCCAGCTGCACAGGGTTGCTTTACACTTCGTTGGTTTTATAACAGCAATATAGAGCTGCGCTATATTAAGCCACCCTTTGTAGACGACGACGGCTAGCGATTCACAGGGTCAGTTTTCAGTTTGTTTCCATTTTAGGAGCACGTTGGACACAGGCTAACGGCTTTGCGGTGCACTGTGGGAAATGGAGGCTGGCAGAAACAGGGCAAGACAAGAGTACGGTTTCATCCGAAGCCTGTTCAGCAATGTCTTAATGAAAAAAAACAAATGGCGTAAATATTGTTTCATGACAGCTGTCCGAAGAAGCTTTCAAGGTTCTTTTGGATTCAGCAAAACATCACTTGTTCACAAAATTAAAAGGTCAACCGTAGCTTTAGGGACAGAGTCCATTAGAGTAAACGAGTACTAGCCTGTAGATTCTTAAACGTTTAGAAAAAATGCATTCCAGTAAGTTGAAATCTTTTTTTCTTTGCACCTTTCAAGCGTGTATAGTCTTCTGTGTTCCGTGTAAGTATGTAATGCACTTACAACCCCCCCGCCTACCCCCCCCCCCCCCAATCCCGCCTAGAGCTTTCATCTCATCACAAACAGCTGTTGAGTGCCTACGACTAACAAAATTCCCCCGCTCCGCTTTTAACTGGGTCTGCCGCTCTAAAACCAGATTCAGCGGGAGCGAACGCGAGGGCGAATCAGCCGAAAGAACATCGGAAAATTCCCCACGCCGAATGCTGACCCCAAAACAGGAAATAACTGCAGGAAGCAGAGATCCCAAGTTTCAATGTTCTCCAGTTTCCTCCCACAGTCCAAAGACATACAGGTAGGCGGATTAGACTCTAAATTGCCCCTAGGTGTAAGTGTGAGTGAATGGTGTGTGTGCTCTGCGATAGACTGGCGGCCTGTCCAGGGTGTATTCCGGCCTCCCGCCCAATGCATGCTGGGATGAACTCCAGCACCCCCCACGACCCTGCCCAGGATAAGCAGGTATAGATAATTACATTACAGGCATGTAGTAGACGTTCTTATCCAGAGCAACTTACATTGTATCTAATTATAAAGGTGGATATATACTGAAGCAATGCAGGTTAAGTACCTTGCTCAAGGGTACAACGGCAGTGACCAAGCGGGGAATCCAACCTGCAACCTTTAGGTTACAAGACCAACTCCTTAGCCATTTCCCTACACTGCCGCCCAATCGATGGATGGATGAACCCTGCCCAGGATAAGCAGGTATAGATAATGGACGGACCCTGCCCAGGATAAGCAGGTATAGATAATGGACGGACCCTGCCCAGGATAAGCAGGTATAGATAATGGACGGACCCTGCCCAGGATAAGCAGGTATAGATAATGGACGGACCCTGCCCAGGATAAGCAGGTATAGATAAGGGATGGACCCTGCCCAGGATAAGCAGGTATAAATAATGGATGGACTCTGCCCAGGATAATCAGGTACAGATAATAGATGGACCCTGCCCAGGATAATCAGGTATAGATAATGGATGGACCCTGCCCAGGATAAGCAGGTATAGATAATGAAGGGACCCTGCCTAGGATACGGGTATAGATAATGCATAGATGGATGGATGTACATTATCCAGTGTGGTGAGGAACACAACATTGCTTTCTAATGTCGGCCTTACACTAGATATTTTAAGTGATTTCACGGTCTTAAGAATCATAGTAAAACCTTTCCAGTCTTACCCCAGTCAGTGTGCACGACTCATGATTTGAGAGAGATTGTTTTAAGATGGCTCAAACAGAGTTTCTGACAGTCTTTTCCTCGCCTTGACCGTTCCAACAAAATCAAAAATGCTTAATATTATCATAAGTCTTTAGTCTTCAATAATGTTAACAATGCAATTTATAAACATACACTGCCAACACCCAATAGGTGCGCTGTCTTTAGTCCTGTCCATACAGGATTAGTGTAGCAGAAGAATTTGGGAACGTTATGTACCCATATCATTGTTCATCAGTGATTTCAAAAGGGGATCAGCACGGAACAAGCCTCTCCCTTTATTACTCCCCTGAAGTGCTGAAGAGGATTTTTATTTGGCTTTCCTGAGTATAGGCCTATTCGCCACACACTCTTACCAGGGGGAAAAACACAACATGTGTAACAATATGAAGAAACAAAATAAGTTACACACACACACACATATATGTATATATATATATATATATATATATATATACACACACACACACACACACACACATATATGTGTGTGTGTGTATATGTGTGTGTACATGTATATATATATATATATATATGTATGTGTGTGGGTCATGCTGGAAAATTGCCTATATATAGCCCATATATTTATATACAAATAGACTAAACAAAGCCTACTTCTGGAAATGGGAAGTATGTTAAAAATGTACGCCAAATAGTTGTCATTCACATCAAATACTGAGAGTTGGCCTGGACGGTATTACCAGAGGACATCAGAGTTTGCAGAAAAGCAGTAGGTTTCTCAGCCGAAATTATTCGCGTACTGGCAGAACACTGACACGGTCGTTCCAGACGTGAATCACGCAGGCGCAAAATGAGTCGTGAAACTAACCCCGTCCGGACAGGACATCAGCAGGTACCGAGTTTCCGACAGTAAGAGAAAAGTTGAGATGATTAAAAACCTCCTAAATAATCCCGTTGGAATCGTATAATGTGTGAAGCCGCACGATTCCCAGCAGAATCTAAAAATGTGTGCACTCCAGGACTAAAGTCCATGACTTAGGACAGACTGTTGTTAGGTCTGAGCACGTCAGACTTCAGTTGTCTAGAAGCAGGTCTAGTGTATGGGAGGCTTTCTGAAATTAGGTTGTTCTCCCAATCCCAGCATGCACTACAGGGAGCTCCTGCTTCTGTGGTAATTAAACTGGGCGGAGTCTCAGCGGAAGGCTAATGCAGAAGTGCAGCTTCGGAGAAGTTTCCCTGGAGCAGGTGCGGCGCTAACTCTGCGGTTAATCCGTCTCCGCCACGAGGCGTCGGCGCCGCTCAGCACCGCCGCTCCCTAAACCGCCGGCTCTTCCTGTGTGTGCGCCGGGGATGAACGCCACAGCTGTCCAATCACGGCGGAGGAAACCGCGCACACATCTCATTTCCTTTAACAAACACGTACAATGTGCAGTCATTACTACGTCCTGGAAAAGATTTAGACCCACTGCACACAAAAAAAAAAAAAAAAAGTTTATTTATGGTCCTAGAAACTTGAGAGACAGAAATACAACAGCGAGAGAAGTCTGTCTCCAGTCATGTCTTCAGAGCAAAGTGTGTGAAAAATGACACCAACCCATACAGCTAGAGAGCTACAGACTTGTTTGTTTCTTGCAGAAGCAAGAAAGTATTTAAATGAGGCATGCCAGCGTAAAGCAAAAGGCACATTGTCACACTGACTGAGGGTGGTAACGAATGCATAAATATGAAAAAATATGGGGTGTGGTTCTCAGCAGAATCCCAATCGCACAGTACCAACGGACCCCGTTCCGCCAACGCTCTCCAAGCTCCGCCCACAGGGGACGGGGTCGGCGCGTGCCGCAGTGCGGCCCCGTCTCAATCAGGGAGAGTGCACTGCGGGGGGCGTCATGGCAACCGTCCCGCCAGCGTCCCTGCGGGACCGGGCGATCAATCAGCGCCAATTTCGCACAGAGGACCGCGAAGAGGCGGGGCCTCGTGGGAACGAATGGGGAGACAGCCCCGCTCTCGGTCGCCTTGAAGTCTCTCGCTCCGGATAAGAAGATTAAAAAGAGCTCGGTAATCTACTTGTCTGATCATTTAATCTTGCTAATTGCAACCAGACTGACGTAATGAGTTATGCTGTCATTTTATAAGCTTCATGGATATAGGCTAGTTACTTTGAACAACACTACATAAGAAAAAAAAAAACTGCAAACCGTGTCCATATGATTTTTCTTATTATCAATTTAAACATTTGAAACTCTTGTTTCTGATACTGCCGTTGTACCCTAGAGCAAGGTACTTTACCTGCTTTGCTTCAGTATGTATCCGCCTGTACGAATGTATTACTTTTCACATCACATTACATTTGGCAGACGCTTTTATCCAAAGTGACGTACAATAAGTGCATACCGAAGGTCATTGGAGCAACTGCAAAACACAGGTCCAATAAGGTACAATACTCATTATGTAACAGTTATCCATAGCCATGAACACAAGTCCGGTTCACACAGTAAGCACAGGCCAGGTGAGAAATGGATGCAATGTAAATGCTGTGTAAGTCACTCTGGACAAAAGAGTCTGTCAAATACCTGTAAGGTAGGGTATGTGAGCAGACTTAACCTGACTAACATATTCTACTTTCTAATTATTTGGAGTCAAACAAACTGGCCGTGGGCGTGTGTACACAAGTGTGAGGTTTACGAGAGCATGCCAACACAGAGTCCCCACCCCCCCCCCCAAAAAAAATAAATAAATAAGAGCAAATTCATAAGTTTGGAAACCCTCCTAGCACATGCAAGGCATACAGGCTGAGAATTAAGCAGCACATCTACTAATTGGGATGCGCTCCTACATGAGTGTGCTCCTACATTTTAAACTTGTGCTCCTTACAAAAATGGTTAGCATAGAGCCCAGCTCTGGACTAAACCACTTCAGCAGCAAACCCCTACTCTGAGGGGCTCATTGGTTTGATCCAGAGAGCTGGAACACCGGTTGGCTGGCAGGTTTTGTGGGGTTAGGACAGGAGATCCCAAACCGAGTGTGTGTCTGTGCATACATATGTGTGTGTTTCTGCGCTCATGTGCACATGTGTGTGTGTCTGTGCGCATGTGTGTGTGTGTGCGCGCATGTGTGTGTGTGTGTGTGTGTGTGTGTCTGTGCGCACGCATGCGTCTCGTACCTGGTCCTTTAGCGCCTCCCCTGAGGATGCGTCCAAGCCGAAAGATAATGGCCCTCTCGTACTCCTTCACAATCTGCACAAAAAAAACACACAACGGATCAGCTCTACCGCCAGGAAGTGACAACGGGTCAGCTCTACCACCAGGAAGTGACACAACAGGTCAGCTCTACTGCCAGGAAGTGACACAACGGGTCAGCTCTACCACCAGGAAGTGACACAACAGGTCAGCTCTACCGCCAGGAAGTGACAACGGGTCAGCTCTACCACCAGGAAGTGACAACGGGTCAGCTCTACCACCAGGAAGTGACACAACAGGTCAGCTCTACCGCCAGGAAGTGGCACAACGGGTCAGCTCTACCACCAGGAAGTGACACAACAGGTCAGCTCTACCGCCAGGAAGTGACAACGGGTCAGCTCTACCACCAGGAAGTGACAACGGGTCAGCTCTACCGCCAGGAAGTGACAACGGGTCAGCTCTAGCACCAGGAAATGACACAACAGGTCAGCTCTACCGCCAGGAAGTGACAACGGGTCAGCTCTACCACCAGGAAGTGACACAATGGACCTATGCCACACTGCATTCATCCCTGACCGCCACGCAAGACTACAATGCTACTTGTGTACCTCTCTGAGTCCTCCTTAAATTGTCCGAGCCTTGGTCAAGGAGCTGAAGAATAAACAGCTCATCTGAATGCGTGATGTAATGCAGCAATGCTCAAATACTTCTGCTCGGGCAATTAGAACTACTCTCCTGCAGGCATAAGAGGAATATGCACAAATACCACGCTGTTCATGGGTGTGAAACTCCATGCTCCCATGTCACAAGACACACAACACGCTGCACTGGTGGCAGGCTGCTCGATGTGTGCTTTGGGTTTTTTTAATCCAGCCAGTTATTACGGGGGCTTTGTTTTTGCATGTGAACTGCTGTTTGTTAGCATTACCTTAATGACAGAGCTTATCACATCGGCTACATGGGTTGTGCACTGGGCTCTCTCTATTGCCGTCACCCCACTCACAGAGGTGAAAACACTAGCCTACTCTCTGAGCAAGGCCAACAAAGAAATCTAATCTAATCTAATGCAATCAAACGGAAGCCGAGATAAGATAGCTTTTGAACTGGTGCATTACATTAAAAGCCCCACATAACCACACCTTCCTGTCGCCCACGGTTACCAGCACCTCTCACCCTCTACGTCCCCACTGCTCTTCTTCTACTGTGTCCTCAGGGAGCCACAGCCAACAGCCTCATCCTAACAGCCAGGTCCTCCAAGATAAAGATAACCATTTCTACACTGCAGGCCTAGCATCTTTATGAATTATTTATGAATCGCCCCTACCCTTCAGCAGTTAAAATTCAAGCACTTTTCAACAGCTTTCAAGGACCAACGTCGATTTTCCAACATCTCATAGCTGTTGAACTGTTGAAATGTTGAATTAATTAATTAACGTCACCAATGCTAACATGCAACGAAGTTGCTGCGGCTACTCAGACAGATTAGAATTAGCTTTCTCTCTGGCGTGACCCAGTTGGAAAGACTAACTTTACCTAACGGCAGACTACAAATTCCTTTGTGCTTTTGTCACTAAGCCGATGTAATGGAGGGGAAGAGCGGGCTTGGTGTTGGCTGGGTGGGGGGGTTTGGTGGCTGGAGTTGTGAAATGTCACATGAAATTAAGAAAAATATTGAAAACAATAAATGTTAAAGGTGACAGGTAGACCATTTTTTGCTCGTCACATCTGGTTAATCTATGTAGAAGATTAACACATTTATTTTTATTTATTTTAATATGTGTAATGGGCCATTTTTATGTGGGAAACACTGCACACAGGATGGCCAGCCCGCCCAGCCCACTCCGGATCAGCTTTGCCGGGACACCTTGCGCGAAAAGGCCAAACCGAGCGAAATTCATCCGCCGAGCAGCAGCCGACGCAACAACACGACGGCGATTTCACGCCCCCCCCAGCTGAGATTTACAGTCCGCCTGCCACCCCACAACAAGGCGCTAAATCAAGCCAGCAGACAGTGTGTGTGACTAGAATGTGTGTGAAGAGGAAGGAGGCCCACAGACCTGAGCGGGCCCTCTGCTAGCTCGATCCTAACCGCGGACACCCACGATGCAGCCGTTAAACCACACCCGCTGGCAGGAGAGAGTAAGAACCCCCCTCCCGCCACCGTCCCTCCCCCCTCCCCGGACCGCCATTTTCACCAAGCCCCTCTTCCACCTGCCGCTTGCTTACTGCAACACACTCGCGCATCATGTGTCTGTAACCCCGGTAGGGGACTGGAGGTCAGAGGTCAAAGGGCACAAGCTACAATGCTACCAATGAGGACACCGGCGGAGGACAACCTGGTACCCAAAGCGCCAGGGTCAATCAGATTTCCTCACTCTCACCATGCAGCGAATGATCACCCAATCAACGCGGTGCAGATATCGATCCAGGTGCTTAATTCAGAGTTTAGACAGGGTGAGCCCCTAAGGCCCTGGGGGCTTCGGTGGGTGGCTGCCCCTGGTCTTTTCTGGAAGGGGGGTGGGGTACCTTTATGCACATCCAGATGGAGATGGGCAGAGTGGCGAGCACCAGCAGGATGGAGAAGCCCACCAGACACCAGCCGCAGATCCCCATGTCGCTATCCGGGTTCTCCAGAGCTGTGGAGCGCAAGAAAGGAAAGGAGAGCGTCAGCACCCGGGACGTCCTGCAACGTCGGGCGACACCTCTCAGCAGCTCTGCCACCGCCTGCGTCAACGCCCCACAGCGTTCCTGGGAACGCCGTCATCTCAACCACCGTTCATTTAATAATAAAAAAAAGGTCAGAATGCAGGCATTGTGATGTAAAACACAAACGGGTCAGACAAGGAGAAAGCAACCTTTAGTTTGCAAAGCAACTTTTATTTCCAATAAGCGGATGCAAGCCAGCGTGTCTCTACCCTACTTCAGAATACGCTGATTAAGATCCAGGCTTCTCCCGATTTGCCCTGATCGCTGAAGCTCGATGCGAGAGACAACAAGCTCCTCAACAGGGTTGCCACACTAAAATTAGGGCCTTCAAAACTACTCAAGGGAAGTCTGACAGCAGAAATATATGGGAGTAAATGACAGATGGGGGATTTTTAAAAAAGGTACGGGGGACTAATTGTGAGAAATGTGTATGGGAGTCGAAGATGGGGAGTTTTGAGAAGGTCTTTTTTTAGGGGAATTATTTCAGGCACCTGGCAACACTGCTTGCCAACACCCTCCACTGCCGCAGTAAACACTAGATTAAGTACTGCAAGCAGAAGTTCCCTCTAACCCAGTGCCAAATCCACACACATACTACATTCCAAATGCCAGTCTGTGATTAAACAGACTAAAAGACTCCAGACGCTGGGAAGAAAGCCTTTCACACATCCAGGCTAACAAACAGAGCGGCGCATGTTAATTGGGTTTTACCGCATCAGATTAAGACCAACCGTACATTTCCCATTTAACGTTTCATGCATCTTCCTACCTGGAATGTACTGCCCCTGATGATATCTGGGCGAGTCTACAGTGGTGTTAAAAGCAGGGGGAAAAGTACATAAAGATAAAACCAAAGAAAAAGGACATACGCTACACAGGCCTGCACGCGGACAACGTACATGCTGCTTGGGGGGTTTCCAGACATAATTTAAAAATTAGATAACAAATATAACCGAACACGTCACATGCATTTGCATTTATGGAAATCATATTTTCCAGTACGAAGTTGAAAACAGAAGACTAAAGTTTTCATACAAATAAGTGGCATATACCAAAATCGGAGATCCTGTACATTGAGATGGAAAACAACACGGGCTAATGCGTCTTCTGAACAGTAATACGAGATTAGATTCTCCCACCTCAATGCAAAACATTTATTGACAACTTCGGAAATAGGCGTACTAGTAACGTTCACATGTTCACGCGTCACCTTCTGGGATCAAACTGTATGTACATGCATGCTGCTTTTTAACATGAACACTGTTTTCTCTTTTGTATTCCCATAATAATCAATCAACGGAATTGCTGTCGTGGTTAGCATAACAATGGTTAGGTCCCTTACCTAACCTACAACCACCACCAACACACTCATGTTAATCACTGACAAATATTATTTTGGGGGAAACTGCTTAATAAAAACGTTAAGTAACGTTAAGAGAAGCATTGGAGTGTTAAGTTTTCGTCGCCGTGTTTTGCAAGGCAAGTGTAAACTTTAGGTACATTTACATTTGAGGGTGACGAATCACCGATGTCCAGCGTAACGATACATTTATTATCGAAAACACATGTCCCTGTTCCTGGCCCGTTCCTATCCGAGCTAACGTTAGCCGCTAAGAGCATAGACAGACACGCCCATCACGCGCATTTAGCACTTATTTATGGCTAACTAACCCCTCAAAGGACTTCATCACCTGAATTAATGTTGCGTTAACGCAACGAACAAACTTAGGCCATCCCAGGAGTATAAACTAATGTAATGGTGCCCAAATATGATCAACTTTAGCTCGGGTAACGGTAAGTTAGCTACAGAGACGTTGCGACAATAAATGAAATTAAGAGCAAAGTTTTTACATTTTCAATACAAGTTATATCAGTTTAGTTTCCATATACGAAACAAATATACATAGACTGCGCATTTTAATAGGAATGTAACGTTTGATAGCTGAAATAAGTAATTAGCTAACATCATTGTTAGCATTAACTAGCTTGATCGCGGTTCTCTTAAATTAGACGGACAATGGTGGTTGGTGGGAGGGTTTGCTAGAAGCAAGGTACACCACATAGTCTAAACTTCGCTAACTATACCCCACTAAATCTGCTAGTCTAAAGGAACAAGTTCGCTACCAGCATGCTTCTATCCTATTTTAGACGCGACAGGAAATATATCCGAAGGCCGCTAAAAAAAAAGGCGCATTCCTTACCATCCTGGTTCTGCCGTCTCCTCTCCGCTCTCATCTTGTGGGATTCAGAGTCATCCATAGTTTTCCCGCAAAGGCTGAACAACCAACGTAAGTTAGCAAATAAGCTAACTAAACTAGTTATGCTTTAATGGAGCCTAAAACAGGGTTTGTCCTAACGAGCGATGCTAGGTCCCGTTACCTGGCTTAAGTGGGCGCTTAAGACCACTGCCTCTGCTCAGACGCGACAGCTCTTGTGCCAGTCGTTCTCAGATAGAAAAATACGGGGGACGTGACGAACTGGGGCGGTAGCGCCCCTTCTGAAACAAAAACATGATGTACCAAGACGACTTTAAAGAAAGTACATGCTATCTTTTTGCTTGCCTTTGTGTTCATGTTAGGCTATGTGTTACTGTTAACATGTATAGGCTACTACTATTAAAACATTGTTTGGAGTGAAATGGGTAGGCCTACCAACATTAGGGCACTATAAATGTAACATTTTGGTTTTGTTGGCATACTTGTCCATTTGTATTCTCAAAAGCTTAGTCTGAATATTTTAATTCATATACGACAATTAATCTTTTTCGAATTTTGAACTGAAATTCAAATACTCGTTTGAATTTTGAAACACGGCAAAATACAGATTCTGGCATATGCAAAATTCACGTGTGAAATTGCTGCAAATTGCTGAAATATCACATTTACATAAGTATTCAGACCCTTTGCTATGACACTCAGGTGCATCCTGTTTCCATTGATCAGACAATGTTTCTACAACTTCACTGGAGTACATCCGTGGTAAATTCAATTGATTGGACATGATTTGGAAAGGCACACACCTGTCTATAGCCTATAAGGTCCCACAGTTGACAGTGCATGTCAGAGCAAAAACCAAGCCATGAAGTCGAAGGAATTGTCCACAGACCTCCGAGACAGGATTGTGTCGAGGTATAGATCTGGGGAGGGGTTAAAAAAAAATCTCTGCAGCATTGAAGGTTCTGAAGACACAGTGGCCTCCTTAATTCTTAAATGGAAGAAGTTTGGAACCACCAGGTCTCCCTAGAGCTGGCCGCCCGGCCAAACTGAGCAATCAGGGGAGAAGGGCCTTGGTCAGGGAGGTGAGCAAGAACCCTACGGTGACCTCTCGCCTTGATTACTGCAACTCTCTCCTTGCAAGCCTGCCAGCTTGTGCCATACAGCCACTTCAGATGATTCAGAATGCCGCTGCCCGACTCATCTACAACCTTCCCAAATTCTCCCACATCACTCCTCTGCTGCGATCACTCCACTGGCTACCGGTCGCCGCCAGGATCCAGTTCAAAGCCCTGACCCTTGCCTACACTGCTGCCAACAGGACAGCCCCCATCTACTTGCAGGACATGATTCGCTTCTATGTGCCTGCTCAACCACTCCGCTCTGCGGCAGCAGGGCGCCTAGTAACCCCTCCCACCCGCCCAAAGGGATCACAGAGCTTCTCCACCCTAGCTCCCCAGTGGTGGAACAAACTTCCCGTCCCTCTCAGAACCTCCCCCTCACTACCCATCTTCCGCCGTGGCCTGAAGACTCATCTCTTCAGACTATACCTAGATTAACCACCACCATGCTGTATATTTCACTCTTTATTAAAAAAAAAAAAAAAAAAAAAACCCTTTTCATGTCACTTGTTACATGTTGCCCCATCCCAGCACCTTTTGGTATTTTGTATTTGTCCTAATACTGTAGCTTATTCTTCTGCCTAGTTGGCTTTGCAGAGGTTAGGTTAGAATAGTGTTCACTGTGTGAACTGTGTTCTTGGCTAGAAATAGCTGTACAAAATAAGTATTATACCTTTCTGAACTTGTGTTCAGCAGTTGCCTATGACCATGATATGCACTTTTTGTACGTCGCTTTGGATAAAAGCGTCTGCGAAATAAATGTAATGTAATGTAATGTAACCCGATGGCCACTCTGACAGAGCTCTAGAGTTCCTCTGTGGAGATGGGAGAACCTTCCAGAAGGGCAACCATCTCTGCAGCACTCCAGCAATCAGGCATCTATGGTAGAGTGGCCAGACGGAAGCCACTCCTCAGGAAAAGGCACATGACCACCCGCTTGGAGTTTTCCAAAAGACACCTAAAGGACTCTCAGACCATGAGAATTCTCTGGTCTGATGAAACCAAGATTGAACTCTTTTGCCACAATGCAAAGCATCACGTCTGGAAGAAACCAGACACCACTCATCACCTGGCCAATACCATCCTTACGGTGAAGCATGGTGGTGGCAGCATCATGCTGTGGGGATGTTTCTCAGCGACAAGAACTGGGAGACTGGTCAGGATCGAGGGAAACGAAGCAAAGTACAGAGATCCTTCATGAAAACCTGCGCCAGAGCACTCAGGACCTCAGACTGGGGCGAAGGTTCACCATCCAACAGGACAACGACCCTAAGCACACAGCCAAGACAACGCATGAGTGGCTTCGGGACAAGTCTGTGAATGTCCTTGAGTGGCCCAGGCAGAGCCTGGACTTGAACCTGATGGCACATCTCTGGAGAGACCTGAAAATAGCTGTGCAGCAACGCTCCCCATCCAACCTGACAGAGCTTGAGAGGATCTGCAGAGAACAATGGGAGAAATACCCCACATACAGGTGTGCCAAGCTTGTAACATCATACCCAATAAGACTCGAGGCTGTAATCGCTGCCAAAGGTGCCTCAACAAAGTACTGAGTAAATGTGATATTTCATTTTTTTTAAATTTGCTAAAATTTCTAAACCTGTTTTCGCTTTGTCATTATAGGGTATTTTGTGTAGATCGATGAGAATAAAAATGAATTTAATCCATTTTATAACTAGAAGAGTGCGCTCAGTAGAGTGCAGATCTCCACCAGGCGTGTTAGCTTTGCTGATGCAATAGAGGCTACACAATCAATGCAACCAGACGAATACAATATTACAAGTTTTTACCATGTCCCACTGAAAATCCCAAAAATGCCAATTCAGGCGCTAAAGGTTAGCTAATGTCATTCATATCAGCCACAATGTGTTAGACAGAGCTAATGTTGACGTTATAGTCTGGCACTTTCGTTTCAGATCTGGACAGAAACAATCAGCTAGGTCTATCAGCAAACATATGGCTTAGCTATGCCCTCAATAATAATAGTATTTCCCAAGAAAGTACGAAAAATCGTTGACAATGCTTCGTTAGGAGCAACGTCTTTGACTGCTACCACAGAGTGAATGCATATAAGTGAATACGATAAGACTATTTTCGGTTACGCTTACCCATAACCACTTGCGGCCCCTACCGGCCGGTTAGCAGTGAGGAGTTAGCAGTCAATGTATTTCAATGGACAATGATGGAAATTAATTCAAATAAAATACTTGTCGTTGACCGATTAGCAAAATATTCGAGAATTCAGGTCATTGACCTGCTGTCAGCATGCACAACAAGTATTAGGCTGATCGGCCCAGTAGTACGCGAGATTAGCTGCGGACAGATACACACGCACACACGCGACCAAACGCATAATCCTCTCCAGGTTCTCGCCTGGCGGAGATAATAAGGCTGTAACGTACCAAAATGTGGAAAAAGTGAAGGGGTCTGAATATGCTTCAGTATACATCCTAGTTGTGTATTTTAAGTACCTTGCTCAAGGGTACAACGGCAGTCGACCCTGTGACCTTTAGGTTTCAAGCTCCTTTTGCCCATTATACTATGCTGCCGCCACGTTCATGTAATACTGGTACCGCTCGTTCACCTCAGACCAACATAGCGCTTTCAGCACGCGCACACGTCCGCTGTGCGATGTGAACCGCAGCAGGATCAGGGCAGATATGTTGTAAGATATTCAGTTCGTTTAAATTCTGTCCGACAGCCTTTCATGTCCAGAACTTCCAATTGTATATGCAATATGTATATATATTGACTTTTACGGCATAATTATAACTACACAAACTCACCATTTTATGTAATTTTATATAACTGTTGAATGGCTGTCACTCAAGGTACCCCTAATTCACATTCAGATTTCAAACTGCAGGTGTGAAATTGATGTGTACCTCAGTATAGGCCCACTGAAATCCCACAGTCCTTATGCACTTAGAGGCATCATAAAATACTTTAATTCTCTGCTACAGTATTCATTTTAATCATCTTTTCAGCACCATTATACTTATTATTATACTATGCTCTACTATAAAGTTTGTTCAAGTAGTTCACACAGAAAGTATATTAATGTGCCCTGCGATAGATTGGCGACCTGTCCACGGTGTATTCCTGTCTCTAGCCCAATGCATGCTGGGATATGCTCCAGCACCCCCCGCCACCCTGCCCAGGATAAGCAGGTATAGATAATGGATGATGGAAAGTACGTTAAAATGAAAGTTATAAAGAAATTCAAAGGCAAACTAATGTTAAATCACTAACTTTACAAACCTCTGCAATAAGTGGGTACAGTCCTGTGAAAATGAGATGATCACTTAATGACATCAGCTGCATTAAAAAGCAGTGTTTTCAGTTTCACTTATATTTTATAGAAGTAGTGGCAGTCGAGGTCCATGCATAGTAGATTTTTAAAAAAAGCTAAAACAATGCAAATTATTCACACATGTTAGACAGCCATCTTGCGTCATAAATCTACTGCAACAGAAATGATTTTACCCAATTATGTATAACACAGATCAGTGCCTTATGAGTTAAATGAATGGGTGGCATTGAAGTTTTAGGGGTAGCTAGTTAAATAACAAGCAAGAGAGGTGCCTGAAATCAGTGTTTTTGAGAGTGGAGAGTGAAGATAGTTGGACACCATGTCAGCCTTTTGTTTTATTTTTACTCTTCTTTTTGAGACATTAGTCAGTGTTATTCATGCTTAAAAGTCTTTATAAAAAGTTGGCTTAAAAGTCATGGTTTAATATAAGCACTGAAAAACTGTGTGTACACATTGTAAAAGGACATTGAACCTAATAGAAAATACATTAAAAACAAACCACACAGTTTGCATTTGACTGTCTTGAGAATGTAGATGTGGATCTTCTCCCTAGTACAGGGGTCCTCAATCTTATCCAGAAAGGGCCGGTGTGGGTGCAGGCTTTTATTCCAACCAAGCAGTGACACACCTGATTCTACTAATCAATGTCCTTAGCAAAGACACTAGTGGTTGATTAGTAGAATCAGGTGTGCAGCTGCTTGGATGGAATGAAAGCCTGCACCCACACCGGCCCTTTTTGGATAAGATTGAGGACCCCTGCCCTAGTGCATTGTCTCTGGTATAATTCTGACCGGCAAATGATAAAATTAGAACTAAAGGCCTGTAAAGTTTACTGCAAAAGTAGCACAAATCACTACACGTTAGGAAAAATCTACTTTGCAAATTTTCCCTCTTTCCTTTCCATTGCCGCTCCCCTCCCTAGATCTATTTGTTTCATACTGTTGATTTGACAGGAAACACTCCCTGCCAGTTCCTTAAAATCAGCATTCTACTGCACCTGGGGACCATACATGATCCCCAGCGGCACAAACACAGCAGATCTTTAAGGCTCTGGGGAAGCTATGGTGGATAATGGCAACTAAACATCGCAAAATTAGTATTTTATTTTTTTATTCTGACCACATCACCACCCCAGCATTCTAAGCTGCATGGTGAAGGACAACCGAATACGTGAGAATTAAAAGCCACTAGGGTCCTGTTACTGTGATTATGGCCCTCGAGGTCCAAGAACTACTGGCTTTCCACCCTCCCTATACCTGGGAATCAGGTACGAAGACAGTCTGGCCAATCAGTAGCACTAATTGTTCAGTTAGTTACCTGGGGGAAAACTAAACCAGGGCCAAATTGGATTTGAGGTCCAGATTTGAGTATCCATGCACTGGGGCAGTCGTAACCAACCCTGTTCCTGTAGATCCACCGTCCTGTAGGTTTTCATTGCAGCCCTAATTTGGCACACTTGACTTTACTAATTAGCAGCTCAACAAAGATCTCTAACGTCTGAATGAGGTGAGCATTGCCAGGATTAGAGTGAAAAACCTACAAAGTGGTAGATCTCCAGGAACAGGACCGGTTACCACTGCACTAGGCACTAGCTCGCGCAGTTGATTTGACCGGTGTAGTCTTCACCGCTCCACACTGAAGTACTGCATGAGTGCGTTACGGACCGCAGCCCCCTCGGGATCGTCCGCGGGCGAAACCGCGCGCGCGGGCTGCTGCGTTTCCGGGCCGCCCGGCTCCTCTGCGAAGGCCTCTCCGTTCCTCTCGCAGAGGTTGTGAAGCACGCAGCACGTCACAACCATGGCCCGGATCACGTCCACGTTGCAGTCGTTCCTCTTCGTCAGGCAGCGCCACCTCCCCTTCAACCGCCCGAACGCCTTCTCCGCAACCGACCCCGCCCGACCGATTCGGGAGTTGAAGCGCTTCTGCCGGTCGCTGAGGGCCCCCGTGTCCTCGAACGGTCTCATGAGCCAGCGCTGCAGGGGATAGGCCGAGTCCGCGATCACGTAGTACCCCACGTCCTCGCCGCAGATGCTCCTCGTGCGGCTGGAGAAGAGGGCGCTGCGGCTGGCCAGGGTCCACAGGCCGGACCGCCGGAGCACGTCAGCGTCGCTGGCGCCCCCCGGGAACCCCGCGCACACGTTCCAAAACAGCCCGCGGGCGTCGACCGCCGCCTGCAGGACCACGGAGTGCAGGTCTCTGGAATTGCAGTAGTCACGGTGGAGCTCCTTCGGCGCTATGATGGGGACGTGGGAGCTGCCGACGACCCCCACGCACTGCGGCACGCCCCACTCCCGCTCGAAGAGGGCGGCCATGTCCTCCAGCTCCTCGGGCTTAAGCTCGGGCAAGACCTCGGGCAGGACTATCCGGTTAACCGCCTGGCAGAACTCGTGCAGGCACCTGCAGACCGTGGTGACGCCGACCCCGAAGAGGTGCCCCACGGTTCGGTAATCGGAACCGGTGGCCAGCTTCCAGAGGGCAATGCCCACCCTCTTCTCCAAGGGCACGCACAGCCGCAGCACCGTGTCCTTGCGCTCGATCGCTGGCTTCACCTTAGCGCAGAGGTAGCGGAACGTGTCTCTGGAGACCCGGAAGCTTCTCTGCCACTGGGGATCGGTGAAGCTGCACGCGACGTTGTCCCACCATTCCGAGGACCTCAGGTGCTTCCACAGCGCGACTTTTCTTCTCCGCTGAAAGTTCGCCATGAGCACAATCTGCGAAAGAGAGGAAATTAGCTACTTCAAGAAGCTGGTTATATGATTGGGAAACAGTCAACCTACAAAAAAAAACGTGTGTGTAAAGGTTAACGGTCAAGTCAACCTGAACATGGGTCAGCATTAAAATGACTGCACACAGTCATCAAGATAGTTACCACTATGACAAGAGAGTAAACTTAATCAGTGGTCTGGCTGTGGATTCTTGAGGTGGTGTGTGTATGAAAACCCAGAGACGCTTTACAAATTCAATAATGGAAAATAAGGCAACTGCATGAATGAATGTCGATCTCTGTGGCAATCTGGAAGCAATTTCCAGGTGCAAATCAAGCTGTAAATTGAAATGATTAGTAATACAAAATGTTCCTATCTTATGAAACAAATAGGTAGCAAGCAATAACGAATGTGGGTTCCGAATAATTTATTTACTTGTTAACTACTCTCTGGGTAGTGACAGAGTGGCACCTCTTACGTCACTTGCGTCGTTACCCTGTTTTTTTTAGTTTAGTTTATTTATTTGACGATTCACTTTAAAAGGACAATTACATGGTTGAAAACACCAATGTACATGCACAATTAAAAGAGCATCAAGGATAACACAAACAAGACCAGGTCAAAACCTAATACATACGCGCTGTAACTTTATCACTCACTCTGTCAGTCAGTCAGTCACAGACATTGGCGTTTGTAGGGCTGGCCCCGCTGTTGCGGTCCAGCCAAAAAGTCACAGGACTTATTTCCATTGTGGTCCTTGCTGTAGCCAGATGTCATGGAGGTGTGTGCGTGCGCGTACGCGCGGAGATGGTAGAGTACGGCATTAGCGGCATACAAAAGCACAAAAAACATAAATAGTAAACAAACCCTGAATATGCATCCAACCAATCAGAAGCCCACCTCGGACATTTCTGCTGCAGAATCTGCACAGACCTCGCGCATGTTTCCCGAAATCTGCATTCCCAAACACTGCCAGTAACTGACGTAACGTTAAATTTGTTGATGAAATCTCTTACCCTATTTCTCCTTTGGAGACCACGGCGCAAGACAGATACATATTTCCTATTTGAAGTTCTGAGCACCGCTGGCGGTCGGTTTGCCTCCTCGATCCTCTTTGCGCGGATAGCTTGCCTCTTCTTGTATGAATCCAGCACTGACTGTAAACACAGATACATGTGAACAAGCAGCGCTTCACATTCATCTGTGTCGTCCGCCATTGTTGAGCCTTATACGGGGTTTGAAATATAAACTTTGGTTAGGTTGAACGCCGCCTAGTGTATTGGAGTGTGGAGACGAGATGACCTTAGGAATAATTTCAACCTCTCTGTTTACATTCCGAACCTGAAACCCATATCGCTAGCATGTTCATACGGTGGCGCCTAACATCAGCTAGATTTATCAGCAGATAAATATGACTGTCTGCCAAAATAGTCAGAAGTAGGAGGAGCGGGGAAAGTAAAGCTGGTCCTGCATCATAAAGTAGGTTTTCCATAATGGTTTCGGTGCTGAATTAAACTGTACTGATGACCAAT
This sequence comes from Anguilla pacifica, assembly GCA_039654925.1. Classification (NCBI taxonomy): domain Eukaryota; kingdom Metazoa; phylum Chordata; class Actinopteri; order Anguilliformes; family Anguillidae; genus Anguilla; species Anguilla pacifica. The sequence goes on from CM077297.1 coordinate 36,636,932, forward strand.
AATTTAATTGCATTCTCCTCACGTTTTACTATAGCAGGACGTGATTCATAACACCATTAATTTATGACGTAATTACAGCGACAGAAAACATACGTCAAACTGCCCGATTAGCCCGACTATATTCATTTTACGGTCAGACATGCCTGATATTAGCTTGGCATTTACATAGCAAAAATAAACCAGATGTTTCCCCCCATGTTTGCGCTGTCTCGGTTCATAAAGCGCAAACATGGCAGTGGCTTCAGTTTACTCCAGCCCCCGCACAGCCCCCAGATCTGAACCCAATAGAGCACTTTTGGGATTAGTAGCAACGGAAGGTTCGCAGCATAAATGTATAGCCAAAAAATCCGCCGGTACTGCGTGATGCTATTGAGTCAGCATGGACCAAAATCCCCACGGAGTGTTTCCAGGACCTTTTTGAATCCATGCAGCAAAAAACTCAGGCTGTTCTGGAGGCAAAGGGGGTCCTGCCCAATTCTAGATAGGTGTACCTAATAAAATGGCCTCTGGGTGCATGTATTGTACTACACTGTTCGTACCCCAATCAACGCTTTCTGCTGCAGACATGTTCTGCTAATCCCACTTCTTCATAAACATCTAGACCTTGTTCTCAAGGCCTTAATTAACAGCTAATTGAAAGGAAACCACAAAAACCTGCAGGCACTGCGGCCCCCTGGGAATGTAGTATAACGGCCCTGTTGGAGGCTTTCACAAAGAGGGGAAAAGGACTGCCTCCATAAATGCAGGGCTCAGTCCGGCCTGAATTTTTATGCAGCCCTTAAGGTCAAATCAGCAGGTGTAAGTCGGTTTCATACCCACGGAACCCAGGTCAAAGCTGCAGAAGCCCTGGATCAGGACCTTGAGGAGGGGGAAGATGGCGCTGGGGGTTGAAGGTGGAGCAGCTGCAGGGTGGAGAGACTTGGACGTCCGGCAGGTAGTTCTCTCCAGCAGGGGGCGCCACCACAAAGGGGCAGTTCTATCCAGGTGTTTTATAAGCAGTGCTGCACTACCCCCTGCTGGCGGCCTGTGTCTCTGTCACTTCTGCACTTCATCTGGTGCGGCTGTTGCCTTGTATCTTGGGTAGGAAGCCATTAAAATCATCATTGTAAGCTAGCCACAGACATACAGCTCATGTTTATTATGCAATTCTCAGTTAAGGAATTTAGCTTTTTTTGGCCACGTAAGGGAGAGAAGAACGGGGTGGGGGGTAGTAAATGAATGAAGTTTGCCTCTGCCACTGCCAGAGAACTAGTGACATAACCAGACCCCACCCAACCCCCCACCCCCGATGAAGCACACCAGGGGCTAATTTCACATGCAGTAACTACACCACCTGTAGAAGCAGCACTACTCAGCACCCCGAAGACTAACTGAGCATAAAGTAACACTCGGTCATTTCTGAGTGATTATCGCACTCTAAGATACAAACCTATCTAGCCGTTTGCACCAGGCTATGGTAAATTGGGAGACCATTTAGTGCCATGGCTACCAGTTGCTAAGGAACGGGGATTAGAATTTCTAACTCAGGGGAGTGAACGCGGCTGCTTTTGGATATGTTCTCTAGTGGCGGGTTGTTAATAGTAGTATTTTAACAGCCAGGAGGACAGAAAGGGGCCCTACCCAGTCATGTGTAATTTGCATTATCCATATATGAGCAGCGCTGCTTTGCAGTTCCTCAAATAACCGTAAACGTCTGAATGAAAATGTATCAGCGATTGTCTTCCCTCTTGTACATTTTATGACCAACTGGTTGATGTATAACGGTTTTATTTATTTGTCGATTTGTTCGTACATGATTGTTTCTTCGCTAGTGTTTTACTTGACATATGGCATTTGAATCGTATTTGTGGGCTCAGCTAAGACTCCGCAGTGAGAGGCAGATTCCACTGAACGGGAAGTTATTTTCTCTCGCCTCAGTGAAAACATTGGCATTCCTTTTATAACCTGTTCTATTTATGCATGCCGCTGCTCAGCAGAATAATTTTGAACATTCGCAGTTAAAAGCTGCAGACAGAACTTTTATTACCAACGCAGAGCTGGAAAATGCTGATGCGCTGCTATACGCGGGAACATAACATCGCCACGGTGTTTTCCAAAGTCTGCTTAACCCTTGCAAGTAATTCCAGAAACCCGACCAGAACTCTGAATCGCTTCGTACCCGTTAGAGTTCCAATAACCGTTTAAAGGTTTTCTTTGATGGCACTTTTTGAATATTTCTGAGCCAGATGACCTTCTTTAATGTATTTATTTTAAAGCATATTTCGGGTTGGAGCAAATACAACAACACCACGCCTGTTCACCAGGATTATAACAATTTATGAGCATTTATCTTTGTGGCACAGCACAGGAGTGAACCAGCATTGGTGTGCACAGGTGTTTATAGGCAACTACATCAAGGTAGTTGGAACCAAAACCAGCATACACACCGGCCCTCTAGGACCAAAATTGCATACCCTTGCTTTAGGGGAATGGCCCTGTGACTCAGTACTTTCCATATGGCCGAAAACATTTACACAGTGCTGAAAATGTGTGTCAAAAATGCGCAAATTAATAATTTTATTTCTGCTGGACTTTCACAAGGTAGACAATACCTACTGGATCTACAGTGACCAAACATCTCTTTGTTCCCCAGTTTGGGAACCCCTGGACTACAGGAGAGAACTCCGAACACTCCAACTCCCAGCATGCCTCTCGGCATGGGGCACTTCATGGGCTTTTTTTTTTTTTTCCCCCAACACCCCGTTTCCATGGCGAGTGCGAAAGGGACAGCTGTGCAATTGGAGTTGCCTGGCTGTTCCAGCTTTGAAACGGCTTTTCCGGGCTTCGCACAGGCCGCTGTGGAACAATGGACCGTTATCATATAGGTTGGGCTTGTCCTTGACAATAATCCACAGTTCAACATGGCGCCTCCAGAGAGTTTGGAGACAGTTCATCACAAGTCGCCAAACTCCGGCAAGTGAATCAAGAAGAAGAGTAGCAATTGAAGTTTGATCATTTTTGAAGACTTCGGGTTATTAAACGAAATGTCAAGGCTTTAATGTCCCATAGCGTCTGTGCACGCCAAAGCAACTCAGATGAAAAAGTGACAGCTATATAATGCCTCATGTTTTTGCCTCAGTACTTGGTAGAGTGCCATGCAGAATTGGTCGAGTGGAAACAGCTAAGACTGTTTGCTCTCCAGATTCACAGCAGAACTTTCACACGCACTAGTGCCATGAGATGGCCGATGGAATCAGACGGAGTGTGAGCATACACCCTGGGTGGTCACAGGGAGCATTTCTAGTCTCTCAGTCCATCCTGTAATCAAGAGAAATAACACAGGGATCCATGTCAGCGTGAAACTCAGAATGACAAGGCAGGGAAATGACGTGTGCTACCGTGTGAAGCCTCGGAAATATGGGGCTTTTAGGATTTGGCAGTGCTTAACTGGCTCAGCAAGCACTGGCTTGACCCCTATAGCTTAGATCAGGGCTTCTTAACCTAGGTCTGGCTGAGCTGCAGGTTACAGTGGTTTTCATTGCTGTTCTGGCAGCAGGACTATACCATGATCTGGCAGCAGGACTATACCATGTTCTGGCAGCAGGACTATACCAGCAGGACTATACCATGTTCTGGCAGCAGGACTATAGCATGTTTTGGCAGCAGGACTATACCATATTCCGGGATTGCAGGATCCTCAGGTTGCCCCTGGAGTACAACCCCCCTCCCTCCCCCCACACCCAGCAACCCACTGGGGAAACAGTGTAGCATAATGGTGGTTAGGTTGCAGGTTTAATTCCCAGGTGGGACAGTGCTGTTGCACCCATTAGCAAGGTAATGAACCTGAGTTGCTTCAGTAAAACATCCAGCTGCATAAATAGATTATGTGTAAAGAACATAAGATGTGCAAGTCACTCTGGATAAGAGCATCTTCTCCAATGTAAAAGTAATATTCCCTCAGGATGGTCATTGTGCTCAGTTAGGCGTATTGTCCTCTTCCAAAGTAGCTCCATGGCAGTGCTGTATTCAGTAGCTATTGGGAGGGCGGGTGAGTGTATTGGAGGAGAGAGTGTGCTTCTGCAGAAATGGTCCTTACAGGGTACACATGGCTTCGCAGTTGGCGCAAGGAACTAGTGATTCCAAATTAGTGGAGGCGGAAAAAAAGTGGTGGTGGTGGTGTTTGGGGGGTTCCGAAAAACGAAACATATACGCAGAATAAGAATGTGGGTTTGGCTGAGAAAAGATTGTGTTAATATGCTGTGATGCTGAGACATACTCCGGCCAGATGGGCGTGTCTCCTTCTGCCCCACATCCAATCAGTGCCGACGCAGGCAAGCAACGGACATCTGGAAATGACACGCCCATTTTAAACACCGCTGACACGTCTTTAAACAGGGATCTCACTCACCCGGCCACTCTGGGTGAATGGTCAAAGTGACTGAGACTTAGTGGTTATGCCGCTACTGTTTTTTTTTCAGGTTGGAGTGCAGCATTAGACCAGTTCCTGTAAATCCTGGAGGTCTGATTATCCTGGAAGGAAAGGCGGTGGGGAGGGGGAGGAGGAGGGGGGCGTGGGGGGAAGAGGCCCACAGGCCCCCTGCAGCATAATCCTGTTTTAATTAGGATAAGGAGCAGAGACGTGAGACTAACTCTGGATTAGTCACAGCACATTGACTAAGCACCAAGTTGGGTCAAGTGCACAGTCTTGGCTAGACCTTTTTTGAGGGATGATATTACCTAGCCATGTGTAGAAATAATAAAATATGAGAGAGAGAGAGAGGGGGTGGGGGAGGAGGGAGGGAGGGAGAGAGAGAGAGAGCGAGAGCGTGTTTTGTTTTAAAGTACCTAAGACATACACCTGTGTCTATGTAACAGGCTATGTGTACAGGCCTGTAAATCTCGGCGGTTAAAACAAAATACAGAATTGTAACAATTCTCACCAGACGAGGGCAGTATTGGTCTCTAACAAAAAGAACCTCACGACCTCGAACTGTAAATAGCGCAAGTGAAGATATTAAGCTTTATACATGTGGGGGAAAGAAAGACAAATTAAAATTTGATTCTGTTCTGATATAAGGTATAAAAAACAAATTATCATCACCAATGGTTATAAATCCAGGCCAGTTTCTCGCAGCCAAAGCCTTTCTCGGGAGAGTTACACAGTGGTAGAATATATATATTAGCCAAGCTATTCTTATTTGTTACGAGGTACAAAATCAGAAGAACAATCAAAGCTGGGTGGTGTAAATATGATAATCACTTTTAAATAAAACATCGTTTTTACGCTGAATGAACAATCAATAAACGTAGAAAGAATGCTCTGCCTTCGCGGGTGAAGCCGAGAAACAGTGAGGTCACAGATAGAACTTCTCAGAGGCGTCGGACGGGGGCTGGGCCTGTGCTCCCTACATAACTGTGGTGTTGCGTGACCCAGAAAGTGCTGCATTATATTATCCAAAAGCTAAAAATATCTTCCAGTGTGGAGGACGGCCGTGTGTTAAACTGCCCCGCAAGAACACAGGTACGACGCTGAAACTTGCGTCTTTTTCTGTGCGCGCGCCCTTGCAGCTGTCTCCCTTTGCACCTGCTCTTGAATTGAGCTAAAGCGCGGCGCGCGCGTGCGATCCGCTGCCTGGGGTGGGAGGCGTTAATATTTTCCACGGGGTTGAGAGTTGCGGAGGCTACACTAGTGATTGGTATCTTTTTTCACAGGTGAAGAATTTGGACTTGGGTGCAAAGTCTCTCCTAATGTTACAAGCAATGTCCCTCAGTCCGTTCAGTGTCTCCTTGGTGAAATTAGCCTAGCCTTACGACAAGTACACGGCTAGCACAGCTGTTTTCCCCCGGGCTAATGTACAGGCATAAAAGGGCGACGTTGACTTAAAAAAGCGAGTGTTCGCCGAAAGTGCCGTTATACTCCGTCGCTGCCTAGGGAAGTAACGCCTCGATGAAATCCCACGCCAAAGGAGAGTGGTAGAATATTTTGTTCAATGAGCCAATATTTATTTAGTTATTTATTTATTTATTAACGTAGCGTTTAAGAGAAAGAGCACAGGGAAATTGGGAATTGGTTCGCGAGGAAAGTGTCGGGAAGCCGGCGAATATACAGAGAACCGAATCAGCGCTCGCGCAATCACCAACGACACATGCCCGAGAAAATGGCTTTTTTTTGGCACTTAGCAGTAGAATGCAAATTGCAGGACCTGAAACCTGTGTGCTTTAAACGTGACAGGCCAATAGGTTTATTTCACTTTACAGGTGTAGGAGAGAAATGGCAGCTGATATAGATAAATAAATGAGTGTGTGTGTTTATATAGAAACTTGGCCTGTAGAAGTTACCACTGATATGTATGTGTTAGCCCGAATACTCATGATAGTAGCTATGGACATCTTCCACACATCAAGCCCCATGGAACAGTGATCAGCAGAAGTGATCATCTCCTGCTCAAACCCTCTGTACACTCTCTCTCCCTCTCTGCCCAAACCCACTGAACACTCTCTCTCCCTCTCTGCCCAAACCCACTGAACACTCTCTCCCTCTCTGCCCAAACCCTCTGAACACTCTCTCTCTCTCTCTCCGCCCATCTCCTGCTCAAATCCACTGAACACTCTCTCCCTCACCGCCCAAGGTGCAAGGGAGCAGTGCACTGGAGACCAGTCAGAATTGATGTGCGAAGCGATTGGACATTATCACATTTAGGCCTATTTCAACCCCCAACCCAGATCCTCCAGTCAGCTGCCACGGGATGGGGATGGGGGGCGATGGGGATGGGGGAATCCTACTTTCCTCCATTTTCTTGATCTCCTAATTCTGCTTCATTTAAACTTCCATCAGCTGTTCCACTGGAGCAGAAGAGGGGAATGAGACAGCTTGGTGCCCGTTATCTTTCCTCTCTCTAATTCCCTTCTGTTATCAGATTTATACCTCCACATCCCCCCCCTCATCTGCCCCACCACCCCCCAATCCCCCCATCAACCCCTCAACCTGGTCTGCCCAAGAGAACAAGAGCAAGCCCCTCACCCCTCCCAAAAATTCCTTTCACTGGAGACGAGTGTGAATGCCTGTTTGGCTAATGCAGAAAATGAGATTACTGTATTTAAATCGCTGCTGCCTGCCCTGTCAGAATAAAAGGAGTTTTCTTGTTCTTTTTTTTTGAATCATTCGCTTTTTTTTTGCAGTGCAGTTGTCCAATAGAGTGAGCTCTCTTCCTTTCACTCTTTCTCTTCCTTCTTTACACTCTCTCTTCTCTTCCTTTCACTCTCTCTTCCTTCCTTTCACTCTTTCTCTTCCCAGTGTCCCCCTCCTCCCTGTCCACAGGGCAGGGGCTCGCTGAGACTCCAGAGCACCTAAACACCACCTGAACGTTTCCAAACAGAAAGGGGCCTGAAGCAAACACTGAACGCTGAATGTCACCGGCATGATGACAGGCTGTGTGCAGCCTTCACACTGAGGCCCAACACAAACTTCAGCTGATCGCAGTACACCACCCAACACAAACTTCAGCTGATCGCTGTACGCTATCCAACACAAACTTCAGCTGATCGCAGTACGCTACCCAACACAAACTTCAGCTGATCGCTGTACCCTACCCAACACAAAATTCAGCTGATCGCTGTACGTTAACCCAACACAAACTTTAGCTGATCGATGTACGCAACCAAACAAAAAGCGTACAGCTGATCACTGTATGCTACCCAACACAAACTTCAGCTGATCACTGTACGCTACCCAACACAAACTTCAGCTGATCGTTGTACGCTACCCAACACAAACTTCAGCTGATCGCTGTACCCTACCCCACAAAAACTTCAGCTGATCGCTGTGCGGTACCCAACACAAACTTCAGCTGATTACAGTATGCTACCCAACACAAACTTCAGCTGATCACAGTACGCTAACCCAACACAAACTTCAGCTGATCGCAGTACGCTACCCAACACAAACTTCAGCTGATCGCAGTACCCTACCCAACACAAGCTTCAGCTGATCGCTGTACCCTACCCCACAAAAACTTCAGCTGATCGCTGTGCGGTACCCAACACAAACTTCAGCTGATTGCAGTATGCTACCCAACACAAACTTCAGCTGATCACAGTACGCTAACCCAACACAAACTTCAGCTGATCGCAGTACGCTACCCAACACAAACTTCAGCTGATCGCAGTACCCTACCCAACACAAACTTCAGCTGATCGCAGTACCCTACCCAACACAAGCTTCAGCTGATCGCAGTACGCTACCCAACACAAACTTCAGCTGATCGCTGTACGCTACCCAACACAAACTTCAGCTGATCGCTGTACGCTACCCAACACAAACTTCAGCTGATCGCTGTACACTACCCAACACAAAATTCAGCTGATCGCTGTACGTTAACCCAACACAAACTTTAGCTGATCGATGTACGCAACCAAACAAAAAGCGTACAGCTGATCACTGTAAGCTACCCAACACAAACTTCAGCTGATCACTGTACGCTACCCAACACAAACTTCAGCTGATCGTTGTACGCTACCCAACACAAACTTCAGCTGATCGCTGTACCCTACCACACAAAAACTTCAGCTGATCGCTGTGCGGTACCCAACACAAACTTCAGCTGATTGCAGTATGCTACCCAACACAAACTTCAGCTGATCACAGTACGCTAACCCAACACAAACTTCAGCTGATCGCAGTACGCTACCCAACACAAACTTCAGCTGATCGCAGTACCCTACCCCACAAAAGCTTCAGCTGATCGCTGTGCGGTACCCAACACAAACTTCAGCTGATTGCAGTATGCTACCCAACACAAACTTCAGCTGATCACAGTACGCTAACCCAACACAAACTTCAGCTGATCGCAGTACGCTACCCAACACAAACTTCAGCTGATCGCAGTACCCTACCCAACACAAACTTCAGCTGATCGCAGTACGCTACCCAACGCAAACTTCAGCTGATCGCTGTACGCTACCCAACGCAAACTTCAGCTGATAGCTGTACGCTACCCAACACAAACTTCAGCTGATCGCTGTACGCTACCCAATACAATCTTCAGCTGATAGCTGTACGCTACCCAACACAAACTTCAGCTGATCGCTGTACGCTACCCAATACAATCTTCAGCTGACGCTAACTCAACACAAACCTGGCAAGGCCAATATTCAGAAGTTTTACTGCTTGTGAAATAGCTTACTGTGAACCTCAAAAAATTCTTACTTACTCTTCATCTATGCTCTGGATTTTCAGAAAACCTCTCACATCATGTATCATTTTACATCTAGCAAAATGTATCCTATCCCTACTAGCAAACAGAGGCAGCACAGTTTAACATCACAACTATACTTGACACCCAAACACTGATTTCTGTTTTTACTTGTGAGGAGAGAGGGACAGAGAGAGAGAGACAGGAAGAGAGGGACAGAGTGAGAGAGGAAGAGGGAGACAGAGAGGGACAGAGTGAGAAAGGGAGAGGGAGACAGAGAGGGACAGAGTGAGAGAGGGAGAGGGAGACAGAGAGGGACAGAGTGAGAGAGGGAGAGGGAGACAGAGAGGGAGAGAGGAACATAGAGAGAGGAAGGGGGCAGGATAAAAGGGGTGGAAAGGAGAAGAAAAAGCCAGAGAGAGGAAGAGAAAGAGCGAGGCGAATAAAGAGAAACAGGAGTGAGCACTGTGAGCAGCGCTCGGCTGAAGCACCGAAGCTGAAGCTGCGCTCAAGCGCTGCCTCCCGTTTCCACGGCAGCACGGAACACTTCATCATCCGGGGTTTTTTTTTTTCTTCCTTTCTGCCGGGCTCCCACATCGCTCCCCGGCCCCCCGATGGCCTCCCTCCGCCCGCCCCCGCCCCCCTCCCCAAACCCCGCTGCAGGACTGATCCATCGCTCCCCGCGCGTGATAAATCACGGTAATGTGCGTGGCTGGGCCGCGGCGCTGAGCGGTGTGGCGATGGATCAAAGGCAGCAGGTGGAGAGCGTGTGTGTGTAGACGGGGGGTGGGGGGTGGTGAGGGAGGGAGGGGGCAGTGGGCGGGGCCAACAGGTAACCAATGCCGTTCGTTTCTCATTGCCCTTTACCTGGAAGTGTGGGCGGGACTTAAAAGATGAAAGGGCGGAGTTTAGGATTTGGGAGTTGGGGTGTGGGCACTGGAAGATGGATGACTGCAGGATTAGAAATATATTGTGTGTTGAAATAGTATCAGCATTGATATCAGTACAGTGTCTAACAGAGTGCCGTACATATTCAAGAACATCAAATAGCCTTGCATAGCCTTTTTTCTTATGTTTATCCTTGCTTACCAAAACAGAAATTGTGTATGATGGCTAATTTTTTTGTACCCAGAAGGTGGATCTTGCAGTGCAACCGCATAGCCAGGTCCCACCCCCCCCCCCCCCCCTCCAAGTCCACACCCCTATGCAGACAACCTGTCCCCCCTCCCTCCCATGCTCCATCGATAAGCATCATAATGACCCTAATGAAAACACTTTGACTGACAGGTGGTGCACCTTGTCATGACAACCATCAGGCTGATGTAATTTTTAAAGGCAACCTGCCCCCCCCCCCCCCCCCCCCCCCCCCGCACCCCCACCCCCACCCCCACCCCTCAGTCTGCTGATTCCCTTCCATATGACATCATCTTAGGCAGGGGGTCCTCAATCCTATCCGGAAAGGGCCGGTGTGGGTGCAGGCTTTTGTTTTAACCACGCATTTACACACCCGATTCTGCTAATCAAAGTCCTTATCAAAGACTCTGGTGGTTGATTAGTAGTGTGAGGCGTGTCGCTGCTGGGTTGGAATGAAAGCCTGCACCCACACTGGCCCTTTCTGGGTAAGATTGAGGACCCCTGATCTGAACGATGATTGGGTAGTTTGTAAGACCCTTTAACTGCTGATCACCACAGATCACATTATACGGAGGGGCCTGAGGATCTTCCACTGCTGAGGGAACACAGTGGTTGCTCAGACCAGGTTATATTCATACGCAATATGTGCTGAGATTGAGTCAGAAGTTAGTGGCGGGGTAAAGAAAAAAAAAAAAACCAACTGCAGATCTGAAACTCTGCCTCCTCTGCGGGTTCCAAATTTACACTTAAATTCCTGTGTGGCGTCCAGGACGCCTGCCCGACGCCTGCTATCTAAATCAGCACTGTCCCGACCTGCTTAAAGGAGGAGTACCCGAGCCCTCTCCCCTGCCTGTCCGCGTCCCCTAGCGCTCACCCGCGCGGATTTATCACCGTGTGAGCCAGGAGAGAGAGAGAGAGAGGGAGAGAGAGAGAGAGAGAGAGAGAGAGAGAGAGAGAGAGAGAGAGAGAGACAGAGAGAGAGGGAGAGAGAGAGGGGGAGAGGGAGAGAGAGAGAGAGGGAGAGAGAGAGGGAGAGAGAGGGAGAGAGAGAGAGAGAGAGAGGGAGCGAAGAATCTTAAACTTAAGAAGAGCGCCCGTTTGTACTCCAATAAATCTGAGCAGGCATTTTGTTTGTTTTGATTTATTGGAGTGCAGAGGAGGGATCTTCTGCAGTTGCTGGGAGGTGCTGGGAGATGTAAAATGCGCAAATCTAAAAAAGTGTGGCGGTTACGTCAGTGCTGCAGTTTCACAGCGGATGGAGCAAATATGCTAAAAAAGATGAAGATAAGACAAGATAAAGATATCTTGTGGGTTGTGGGTGTGCATGATTAGAATGTGTGAGAGAGGATGTTCACATGAGTGTGGACATCCATGTCTGTAAGTGTGAAATCTCCATAAAAATATATATGTGAGTGCATATATGGATGCCTGTTTATGTGTATGTCTATGTATTTGTGCACATTTGCAAGCCTGTGTGTTTATTCTACTTATTTATTCATTTATTTATGTATCAGGCACAACGCAGAATCAGCCGTTGCACCAGATTTAGCTACCAAGCTAATTCACATCTGTAGACTTGTGTGTGTGTGTGTGTGTGTGTGTGTGCTGCCTGAGGTTCAAACCGCGGTGAGACCATCAGAGCAGGTCTACCTTCATCCTCCTCTTCCTGAGGACCACTCTGTTTCATCCTCCGATCCTCCCATCCTTCCATTCTCCCATCCTTCCATCCTCCCATTCTCCCATTCACCCATCCTTCTACCCTCCCATCCTTCCATCCTTCTATCCTCCCATTCTCCCATCCTCCCATTCTCCCACAAACAAGCATACACACACATTTATACACGCACATATCACACACACACATTTACACACGCACATACACACACACACAAACCAGCTCACACACACATTTATACACGCACAGACACACACATGCACACAAACAAGCGCACACACACACACACACACACAGGGATGTGTAGTTGCTCACACGCTGCCTCTCTATAACACACAGGGATGTGTAGTTGCTCACACGCTGCCTCTCTGTAAGTGTATGTGGTGGGGCGTGCGGTATCCTGGTTTCCTGAGTTTTCCCTCTTTTTTCTCGTTTATTTTGTTCTTTAGTGTATTGGGCTGCAATGAGGCCCTACCTCCCCCATATCCCCCCAGCCCCCCCTACAAGATCATCCCCCCGTTTCCCCCCAAACTCTGCTAATTCCCTTTTGATGAGGCATGAGAAATAAATCCTGTTTCCACGCTCTTATTCCCTCCTTGATTCTAAACGAGAGATCAGGAGGAGCAGCTCGGGGACGTCTGTTCCCGCGTGCGGGCACAAAGGGGCCCTGCTGAGGGGGTGCCCGTCTGCACCCCGCTCCCGCCCGCCTCATTCTGCCTCATTAGCCGCCATTCAGCGCGCCACATGCCCCCAATCTGACACAGACGGACAGACAGACAGACTGAGGGAGGGAGGGAGGGACGAACAGGACCGGTCAGCGTGGGGTCAAGAGCTCTGTGCTCACGTTTATTCACTAAAGAGCTCTGTGCGCATGCTTACTCACTAAAGTGCTCTGTGCTCACGTTTGCTCACTAAAGAGCTCTGTGCTCACGTTTACTCACTAAAGAGCTCTGTGCTCACGTTTGTTCACTAAAGAGCTCTGTGCTCACGTTTACTCACTAAAGAGCTCTGTGCTCACGTTTACTCACTAAAGAGCTCTGTGCTCACATTTACTCACTAAAGAGCTCTGTGCTCACGTTTGTTCACTAAAGAGCTCTGTGCTCACGTTTACTCCCTAAAGAGCTGTGCTCACGCTTACTCACTAAAGTGCTCTGTGCTCACGTTTACTCACTAAAGAGCTCTGTGCTCACATTTACTCACTAAAGAGCTCTGTGCTCACGTTTGTTCACTAAAGAGCTCTGTGCTCACGTTTGTTCACTAAAGAGCTCTGTGCTCACGTTTACTCACTAAAGAGCTCTGTGCTCACGTTTACTCCCTAAAGAGCTGTGCTCATGCTTACTCACTAAAGTGCTCTGTGCTCACGTTTACTCACTAAAGAGCTCTGTGCTCACGTTTTCTCACTAAAGAGCTCTGTGCTCACATTTACTCACTAAAGAGCTCTGTGCTCACATTTACTCACTAAAGAGCTCTGTGCTCACATTTACTCACTAAAGAGCTCTACTTACGTTTACTCACTAAAGAGCTCTACTTACGTTTACTCACTAAAGAGCTCTGTGCTCACGTTTACTCACTAAAGAGCTCTGTGCTCATGTTTACTCACTAAAGAGCTCTGTGCACACGTTTACTCACTAAAGAGCTCTACTTACGTTTACTCACTAAAGAGCTCTACTTACGTTTACTCACTAAAGAGCTCTGTGCTCACGTTTACTCACTAAAGAGCTCTGTGCTCATGTTTACTCACTAAAGAGCTCTGTGCACACGTTTACTCACTAAAGAGCTCTGTGCTCACGTTTACTCACTAAAGAGCTCTGTGCTCATGTTTACTCACTAAAGAGCTCTGTGCACACGTTTACTCACTAAAGAGCTCTGTGCTCATGTTTACTCACTAAAGAGCTCTGTGCTCACGTTTACTCCCTAAAGAGCTGTGCTCACGCTTACTCACTAAAGTGCTCTGTGCTCACGTTTACTCACTAAAGAGCTCTGTGCTCACATTTACTCACTAAAGAGCTCTGTGCTCACGTTTGTTCACTAAAGAGCTCTGTACTCACGTTTACTCACTAAAGAGCTCTGTGCTCACGTTTACTCCCTAAAGAGCTGTGCTCATGCTTACTCACTAAAGTGCTCTGTGCTCACGTTTACTCACTAAAGAGCTCTGTGCTCACATTTACTCACTAAAGAGCTCTGTGCTCACATTTACTCACTAAAGAGCTCTGTGCTCACATTTACTCACTAAAGAGCTCTACTTACGTTTACTCACTAAAGAGCTCTACTTACGTTTACTCACTAAAGAGCTCTGTGCTCACGTTTACTCACTAAAGAGCTCTGTGCTCATGTTTACTCACTAAAGAGCTCTGTGCACACGTTTACTCACTAAAGAGCTCTACTTACGTTTACTCACTAAAGAGCTCTACTTACGTTTACTCACTAAAGAGCTCTGTGCTCACGTTTACTCACTAAAGAGCTCTGTGCTCATGTTTACTCACTAAAGAGCTCTGTGCACACGTTTACTCACTAAAGAGCTCTGTGCTCACGTTTACTCACTAAAGAGCTCTGTGCTCATGTTTACTCACTAAAGAGCTCTGTGCACACGTTTACTCACTAAAGAGCTCTGTGCTCATGTTTACTCACTAAAGAGCTCTGTGCTCACGTTTACTCCCTAAAGAGCTGTGCTCACGCTTACTCACTAAAGTGCTCTGTGCTCACGTTTACTCACTAAAGAGCTCTGTGCTCACATTTACTCACTAAAGAGCTCTGTGCTCACGTTTGTTCACTAAAGAGCTCTGTACTCAGGTTTGCTGACTAAAGATTGTTCTACAATGCACCCGTTCAACAGACAGGACATTCTATCATGTTTGCACACACACAAACACACACCCATATGACACCGAGGTGGACAGACAGGCAGGTTTGTGAAGAACGGAAAACAGCATTTATTTCTCTGCTAATGGGGGTTCAGTCTGAAAGCCTGAGAATACATTTTCACTTAAAAAAACTGCAAAATATTTTGTATTGAATATGAAATGTAATATTATTGAAATTGTAGCTGATATCATGCTGTTCCTCTTTGTAACATGACTTTATAATCTATGGCTCTTGATGTGAAATCACCCAGCACACAGTAAAGCAGTCAGAGTTGCAGCACAGAGGTCTGTAGCCGCCTCTGTCTGGTACGTGGCAGGACGACGTTGTCATTGTTCAGTTGCTCGCGGCGACCCGCCACCGGAGCCACGCCCTGGCCGGCCGAAACCCCCCGCGCGCTACGACATCGCCGCCACGGTAACGTGTGCGCGCGCGACCGACCGGCCGGCCCTGTTATTAATGAGGACCAGCTGGGACCGGCGCAGGTACAAGCAGAACCAGACAAAGCCCAATACATAACCACCGCGCGGTAATGAATGACCTCATGCAAATAAGATTAGGGGGGGGGGGGTGTGGGGGTGCGTGGTGACACACAGCAGCCAGCCTGTCGACGCCCAGACAGAGAAGAACCGCCGACACCGCTCAGAGGGTCGCCGCCCGACAGTGAGCGGGGAGCAAACCCAGCCTTCGGTCCCTCGACCAGAAGGTCGTCGGGTCAAATCCTTCACGGGGGGGGCTCCTTGCGCGACTCTTCCGGAAGCCGTTGTAAGCTGTTTAAAAAAAGCCGCACTGAATGGATGACCCCGTCGGCAGAGCCCAGCTGTGTGGAGCTTCTGAGAATGCTTAGTCAAAGTAATAAATAAAAAAGGAGTAACAGTAACAGTGACACAGTAATGGCCAGTGTAAAAACCTCCGTGATTTATTTCCACCAGGCAGCGGCCATTACAGAGGTGGGTACAACATGCAGAAGCTGAGCCAGAGGTTTCTCAATAAGCTACGTGAAAAACACGTTCTGAAAAATGAAACTCAAAATAGAGTAAAAAAATTTGAATGCAATTTTATGTCAGTTTCTCTTTTTTCCCGCCATTTTTTTTTAAACAGCCGATCACATTCATAGGCCCTGTCCGAGCGACGTCTCCCAGTGTGTGAGAGTGCCGCTCCACTGCAGCGCATCGGCAGAGCTGCGCAGTCACGGCGCCCCAGGAGTGTGCGTCACGCGGAGCCTGCGCAGGCGGAATGGAGCCGTCTGATTGGCCGAAGGAGTCAGATTGGTACAGTAATCCTGCTGACTGAAGCCCTGTCTCCATGGGCAACGATATAGCCGGTTATGAACGGACACCAGGGGCTGCCGGCCAGCCAATTTCCACATCACACTGTCGGGGCTGTCAATTGGCTGAAAACCAGTGCTGTAGCCAAACAGCCAATAGCAAAATCTTAATCTGCTGGCACTAATGCATCGCCTTAGTGCCATGTCTGTTTTTTTTATAAACATCCTATAGCACCTCACTCATGAAGTTAAATGTGGGAGATGGATACTCAAAATTGTAAATTGAAACTTTTTTTAAACAGCAAATAAATCAATTTACTATCAATAATCGATTTCACTGTGAAGTGCCCCTTTACAGCCTATATTTCATGCTTTAAAGAGCCAATGTCTTGGATGAAAGATGAAACAGTGCATTTCTAATAATGTAGCAGCTCTACATGTAAGAAGGTAAGATCTGCTTTTGCTTTTGGAAATATCCTCAGCTCACTATAGGGGATGACATCACCTTTTATGTACAGCTACGTGCGCTCATAGGCATCTGAAGACCGCAACATTACAAGCTGGACTATAGCTGAACAACCCTCCCAAGTGTGTCTTTGTCTTCATCAATACATTCTGTGTGCCTCTTTGGATTGAATTTGGCTGAATCTGATCACGTGACACAAACTGGAATCCTCTCCACCATGAAAAAAAAAACACTGTTCGAAACATTACTAATAAAAAGAAATTCAATGGCTGAAGACAATAATCCCTGGGGGGGGGGGGGGGGGCATGCAGGAGCGGACAGTCTTCCGCGTGCAGAATAATTTATTGCGGGTTCAACTCAAAGGGCGCAGAAAGAACTGAACTGGCTTCTTTGATAGCTTTTTGCATGCACCACCATAATAAATATGATTGCATTTGTTTTTAGTTTTTTTTCCCCACATTTAAAGCACGGTCAGGGCGATTTGCTCAAATACATATTCTTCGCTAACGGCCGCATTTTGATTGGCTGCGGAGCAGTTTGACTTCCTGGCATGACATTTGGGGAGTGTGTACCCCAAAGAGCCACCCTTCAGCTCCTGCAATAGCCAATAAACGGGAAAAAAACAGAAGATAAAAAATGATATAGGATTCATAGCCTAATGAACATATGATACTGCATTTGAGAAAGATCCACGCTCTTATTTTGAAGTGAAGACGAGGCTGTTTCAGTGTACCGCCAGCTCTGTCTAAATGGCGCAATCCTCTTGGAAGCTTTTACCTTTTATTTATTGTAACTCTGAAATGTCACTGCAGGAACAGGGGTAATTAGCCCGGGCTGTTAAAGTCCTTCACCCTGGTGTATGAAAGGGACATGTTTTAACAGGAGCGGACTGCAACTTTTATTCCGGCAATCTGAACCTGCAGTCAGGGACCCACTGTGTTCTACACTTTATTTTCCAGGACATTTCCAGGAAATGGTTTTGGCCTATAATATTACACAAAAAATATTTTCCAGGACATTTCCATGGTTTTGGCCTATAATGTTACACTAAGAATATTTACTGTCAACTAATTGTTTTCCTCGTGACTGCTCCACGACTGGAAAAATGCATCAAAAAATTCCAGGTTTTCCAGGATGTGTGGGGTCCCTGTGCAGTCCTGGAATGCCGTAGTGTCCTCTGGTCCTCTGGCTGTTTTGTGTGAGTCACTGATTGGCTGAGCAGTCTACACACACATCACACACCTTTTTTTCCATAGGCGTGTAAACAGGCTGCTTATTGAAAAGAAACCACAGAATCCTAATGGGTTTCACTGGTTTACTTGGGGGGGGGGGGGTGATTTCCACCCACAGCCCCCCCCCCCCCCCACCCCCGTTTCCTCTAACAAAACCCAGCCCAACTCTACTTCAAGCAGGATATGACTGCAGGGCGTTCAGTGACTGATAGTATGAACAAGTATTTCACAACCCTTGCAACTTAAAGACATTCTCTGCAATAATGTGCTGAGTCGGCAAGTAACTTCTGAATTTTTTTTTTCAGTTTGTCTTTGCTAGTATTTTTGACGCATATCAGAAGCATTTTGTATAAACCTGGGATTTTTATTTACCTTTCGAGCTCGGTGAAGCAGCATTTGGCTCCTCCCCGATGTCCCCCAGGATTCTTGCAGCTGTGATGTGTGTGTGTGTGTGTGTGTGTGTGTGTGTGTGTGTGCGTGCGTGTGTGCGTGCATGAGTGTGTGTATATGCGTGCATGAGAGCGTATGTGTGTGTTTATGTGTGCGTGCATCTGTGTGTGCATATAAGTGTGTGTGTGTATGTGTTTATGCATGCGTGTGTGTGTTTATGCGTGTGTGTGTTTATGCGTGCGTCTGTGTGTGTATATGCGTGTGTATGCGCGTTTATGCGTGCGTGCGTATGTGTGAGAGTGTGTTTATGCGTGCGTGTGTGTGTGTGTGTGTGTTTATGCGTGTATGTGTGAGCGCACGTGTGTGTGTGTGTGTTTATGCATGTGTGTGTGTGTTTATGCATGCGTGCGTGCGTCTGTGTGTGTATATATGTGTGTATGTGTGTGTGTGTTTATGCGTGCGTGTGTGTGTGTGTGTGTTTATGCATGCGTGCGTCTGTGTGTGTATATAAGTGTGTATGTGTGTGTGTTCATGCGTGCGTGTGTGTGTTTATGCGTGCGTGCGTCTGTGTGTGTATATAAGTGTGTGTGCGGGAGGGGGGCGCAGGTGGGGGTCCTGATGTCTTATCTGTAGTTTGCTGGCATTGCCTGGGCTTACCCAGACACATGCTCCCAATTAGCCAGGCTTCTTCATGTAAATGCTTTATAAATTATCCCCCAACGCCACAGGATTAGGCTCTCATAAAGAGAGAGAGCACCTCCATAAACAGCCTGCACGGGAGAGGAGAGAGCAAATTAGAGACGGGAGAGAGAGGGAGGGAGGGAGGGAGGGAGGGAGAGGGAGAGAGAGACAGGGAGAGAGGGAGGGAGAGAGACAGAGAGAGGGAGAGAGAGAGAGTGGAAGAGAGACAGAGGGAGAGAGGGAGACAGAGAGAGAGGGAGGGAGAGGAAGGCAGAGAGAGGAGAGAGAGAGGGAGAGAGGGAGGGAGAGAGAGACAGAGAGAGAGGGAGGGAGGGAGAAATACTTTTGACATCCTTTAATAACCATGTCACCTACAAACAAGCAAATCTGCCCAAGACACATACAAATAAATAAATAAATAAATAAATAAATAAATAAATAAATAAATACAAGAGAGAATGGGTGCGGCAGGGCATGGATTGGGATATATTGGGGCAGGGGTATGAAGGGATTGGGGTATATTAAGGCAGGGGTATGAAGGGATTGGGGTATATTAAGGCAGGGGTATGAAGGGGTTGGGGTATATTGGGGCAGGGGTATGAAGCGGTTGGGGTATATTAGGGCAATGGTATATTGGGACAGGGGTATATTGGGTAGGGCAGGTGATGACTGGGGGGGATGAGAGCTGAGTTTCATAAAGTGGGGGGGGCGTGGATGGTGTGATGGCAGATGGATGGAGAAACGAAAGGTTGGAGAGGCAAGCTGAACCCAGAGAAAGCTGTACGAAGAGCACTATTCACACATCTACATGGGGTTCACCTTCTACAGTCAGGCTGGAGGCTTGAGTAGGTTAAACAAACCGCCCCATTTCACTCCTGAAATCTTGTTTTTCCTGAAGGCTATCAGATAGAGACCGGATATTTGTTTTGACCTGACAGTTACTCCTGGATGACGTCAGGATGACAGCATGCAGGTCAGCCCAGGGAGGCCCGATGGTGAATGAGTCAGTAATCACCTGCAAACTCTCCACACAAAGAGCGTTAGCACCAGTCAAACATCGTGAGATCATCGCTGGTCAAATCACCGTGGGACTGGAGATGTGCTCTCTCACACACACACAGACATGCACACACATGAGCGCGCACACACACGCTTTACGCACATACACATGCACATACACACGCACACACACACACACGCTTTACGCACATACGCATGCACATACACACGCTTTACGCACATACACATGCACATACACACGCATACAGACAGACACATATACACACACACGTACGTGCACAGACACAGACACAGACACATATAAACACACACGCACACACAGACACACTTCAGATACTTTAAAGCTCATTGACAGACATGGGTTGATTTTTAATGCTCACACAAACACACACAAGTACTCTGCACTGGATCGGTTACTAAGCACAGTGCTGGATCGGTTAATAAGCACAGTGCTGGATCTGTTAATAAGCACAGTGCTGGATCTGTTAATAAGCACAGTGCTGATCTGTTAATAAGCACAGTGCTGGATCGGTTAATAAGCACAGTGCTGGATCGGTTAATAAGCACAGTGCTGATCTGTTAATAAGCACAGTGCTGGATCTGTTAATAAGCACAGTGCTGGATCGGTTAATAAGCACAGTGCTGGATCGGTTAATAAGCACAGTGCTGGATCGGTTCATAAGCACAGTGCTGGATCGGTTAATAAGCACAGTGCTGGATCTGTTAATAAGCACAGTGCTGGATCGGTTAATAAGCACAGTGCTGGATCGGTTAATAAGCACAGTGCTGGATCGGTTAATAAGCACAGTGCTGGATCGGTTAATAAGCACAGTGCTGGATCTGTTAATAAGCACAGTGCTGGATCGGTTAATAAGCACAGTGCTGGATCGGTTAATAGCACAGTGCTGGATCGGTTAATAAGTACAGTGCTGGATCGGTTAATAAGCACAGTGCTGGATCGGTTAATAAGCACAGTGCTGGATCGGTTAATAAGCACAGTGCTGGATCTGTTAATAAGCACAGTGCTGGATCTGTTAATAAGCACAGTGCTGGATCGGTTAATAAGCACAGTGCTGGATCGGTTAATAAGCACAGTGCTGGATCGGTTAATAAGCACAGTGCTGGATCTGTTAATAAGCACAGTGCTGGATCTGTTAATAAGCACAGTGCTGGATCTGTTAATAAGCACAGTGCTGGATCTGTTAATAAGCACAGTGCTGGATCGGTTAATAAGCACAGTGCTGGATCGGTTAATAAGCACAGTGCTGGATCTGTTAATAAGCACAGTGCTGGATCAGTTAATAAGCACAGTGCTGGATCGGTTAATAAGCACAGTGCTGGATCGGTTAATAAGCACAGTGCTGGATCTGTTAATAAGCACAGTGCTGGATCGGTTAATAAGCACAGTGCTGGATCTGTTAATAAGCACAGTGCTGGATCGGTTAATAAGCACAGTGCTGGATCGGTTAATAAGCAGTCAAGCGAGATTAAGTCTTAAGCCCTGTGGTTTTCTGCGGGGCTGATTGAACTGCTGTCCCCAGCTCAGGCACCAGATGGCGCTGTGCTGGAGGAGCCAGCGGATAATAAGGACAGATCGGGCCGCATTACTTGCCCATTATCTTCTAATTATTCTTCCGCTGAGCGCTTATCCGAGCGTTTGTGTAAAAGGATGGCTCTTTAAGCCCGGCGCGGAGCGTGCCAGCCAGCCTCGGCAGGCTGGATTACTCCCCGTCTCCCGGGGGAGAGGGCGGATTTGCGCTGCGTGTGGAGGTGGGTGGGGGGGGGGGGTAGTGCCGTTGTCTGGAGGGTCAGGAAGTCCTCTCTGGAGGACACCTACACCCACGGCTGAGGGATGCTGAGCTGCCGCCGCTGGCGCCTGCAATGAAGCGACCCGGTCGCAGATGCAAGCCCTGACCTTTGACCCTTGACCTCCTCTGCCCAGGTTCACCTGGACACCAGCTTTCGGGATTGGGTTTCAGCTGTGTCGCGGTGTTTACCCTATCTCCAGACACGCCTCTCCCACCTCACTTATGATTCTCTGTGGAGCCCAGAGGAGGCCTACTGACAGCAAAGCGTTTATTCCAATACTGCTAGAGCCAAAATGGCACACCTACCATAAATACTCTTCATTCTAACACTGCTAGAGCCAAAATGGCACACCTACCATAAATACCGTTTATTCTGACACTGCTAGAGCCAAAATGGCACACCTACCATAAATACATGACATCACAATAGTAGCATTCAGTAGACACTCGTATCCAGGGTGACAGACAACTTCTGTATTAAATTATTATTATTTTTTTTTTTTTACATCGTATCCACTTATACAGCTGGATATTTGCTGAGGCAGGTCAGATTAAGTACATGCTGAAGGGTACACTGGCAGTGTCCTGTCTGGTAATCGAACCAGCAACCTTTAGGTTACAAGCCCAGTTCTCTACACATTATATGCTACAGCGTGCCCAGTTAGAGAGGCAGATTAAGCTGCTTGTGATTTTGTAATGTCCTTTTGCATCACCACTCATTAAATACAGGGAGGAAGGTGGAGGAAATTCATTGGACGGCTGATGATGTGCTAGTTCCGCCTACTGTAGCTGCATTTGCATGCAGGTAAAGGTGCTGTCATTCTAGAAGGTTCTGTAGACTAACATCGAAAACCAGAGACACGCAGCGCTGTTCAACGCTGAGCAGAGACGAATTTGCACTCTCAAGAAGTCCCAGAAACTTCAGAAAAGAAACGGCGTAGCGAATTACCAGATTTGAGAGTCATAATTTCCGGAAACAATCAGCGGAATTCACTTTTTAAGACAGTAACCAGGAGCAACCGCGGTTTCTGCGTGGCAGCAGTGATCGGTGAAGGCGAAAGACTTGAGAAGACGTGTCCGCAAATCGCGGACCTCCGGCTCACGCATCTCGGGATTGAGAAGGCCCCGCTTGCCGAACGCGTCGCCTGCTGCAGCCTCCGCCCAGAACAGCCCCCCCCCCCCCTCCCCGCCCTCGACAGTTTCCTGCTCCTAGGCATATGGCCTACCATGTGCTCGGTCCCCCGTGACTGCTCTTAAGCACGACACTTCCCAGAACATCTTCGCTTAATTATCAGCATTTTGTTGGGCATCGCTCTGCTCCGCACACGCCCATCCGTCAGCCCTCGCCACCGTCGGAATAAAGAGCGCGAAACCGCAGGCGAAGAGAGAGAAAACCTCCTCATCGTAGGCAACCAGAGCAAGAAAACAATGTACGCCTACGTTTCTTCAGTGTGTGTGTGTGCGTGCATGTGGTGGTGTATGCGTGTGTGTGTGTGTGCGTATACGTGCAATTGTGCATGCGTGTCTGCGTGTATTTGTGTGTGTGTGCGTATTTGTGTATGCATATACTTCCCGCGTGTGTGTGTGTATGTCTGCACGTGTGTGTGTTTGTAAGTTTGTGTATGCGCGTACCTCTCTCTCTCTTTCTTTCTCTCTCTCTCTCGGGGGCTGCACAGTCAGGGCGTGTAGATGCAAATGAGACTGGCTAACAGGCACGTGGGGGGCGGGGGGGCATGGTTGAAGACATATGCAAGGTGAACTGTTCACTTAATTACCCTCACCTGGTGGGACAGGAGGACACCTGGGGGGTGGGGGTGGAGGGGGTTGGTCTGCTGAGGGATGCGCTGTCCATCCCTCTCACCCCAAAATCTCTGCTGCTAAAATTAGCATCTGCTGAGAGGCCTGCTTTCTGTGCGGCTGTGTGTGTGTGTGAGTGTGTGTGTGTGTTTGTGGGGATTGTGTGTGTGTGTATGTGTCTGTGCGCGTGTGCGTGTGTGCGTACGTGTGTGTGTTTCTATATCTGTGTGTTTGTGTGTGTGTATGTGTTTCTATATCTGTGCGTTTGTGTGTGTGTGTGTTTCCATATCTGTGTTTGTGTGTGTGTGTGTATGTTTCTATATGTGTGTGTGTGTGTGCGTGTTTCTATATCTGTGTGTTTGTGTGTGTTTTTATATCTGTGTGTGTGTGTGTGTGTGTGGTGTTTGTGAATGCTGTGTGTGTGTGTGTGCACGTGTGTGTGTGTGTGTGTGTGTGTGTGGAAAGTAAGAAAGATCTCATGGAGGGCTGCGTGGAATCTGGCGAGGCCGAGGTCAAGGGTCAAAGGTCAGGTTGGTTGAGTGCCAATCCTAAAAGTACACAAACCCAGCAAAGAACTGAAAGAGAGCAGAAAAGAGAGAAAAGCAGAAGACAGAATGAGAGAATGAGAGAGTGAGAGAGGGAGAGATCCTGAGGAGAGAGGTCTGATCTGGGGGTCCCCGTGTCTGACCCTGTGGGGAACCTCGGGGGGGGGGGGGGCTCCTCGCAGGACACCCCCACGCAGATGATTTCTCCTCCCCACCCCCTCCCTTTCTGAAGAGGCCCTCAGAAGTCTAATTAAAACATAACAGAGGAACAGATGACAGGCAAATCAGACAAAAAACAGCTCTTGGCTCAGCCACTTCACTTTCTGTTAGGAATCTGATTCTCCTTTTTCGTTTGTTTTCTCTTGGTCCTCTACTCTCTTCAGTGAGGGACACTTGAAACACAGAAGAAACAGGCGCACACACACAGACCTTTAGCCCGTGGAGAAAGCCCCACCCCCAGGGTCTCTGTGAGCCAATCCACAGCTCCGAAAGTTAAAACTGTAGATGAGATCAGAAACCGGGCACAGATTCACGGAAAGAGACTACTGAGCCCCAAAACGTTGAAACGCAAATCCTGAACAGGAGGACGATGTGTGTGTGGGTCTCTGTGCGTGTGTGTGTGTGTGTCTGTGCGTGTGTGCGTGTGAGTGTATGTGTGTGTGTGTGTGTGTGTGTATATGTGTGTGAGTGTGTGTGTCTGTGCACATGTGTGTGTGTGTGTCTCTGTGTGTGTGTGTGTGTGTGAGTGTGTGTCTGTGCACGTGTGTGTGTCTCTGCGTGTGTGTGTATGTATGTCTCTGTGCGGGTGTGCGTATGTGTCTCTGTGCGGGTGTGTGTGTGTGTGTGCGTGTGTGTCTCTGTGCGCGTGTGTGTGTGTCTCTGTGCGGGTGTGTGTGTGTGTGTCTCTGTGCGGGTGTGTGGGTGTGTGTGTGTGTGTCTCTGTGCGCGTGTGTATGTGTGTGTCTCTGTGCGGGTGTGTGGGTGTGGGTGTGTGTGTGTGTGTCTCTGTGCGCGTGTGTGTGTGTCTCTGTGCGGGTGTGTGGATGTGTGTGTATGTGTCTCTGTGCGCGTGTGTGTATGTGCGTGTGTGTGTGTGTGTGCGCGTGTGTGTGTGTGTGTCTCTGTGTGTGTGTGTATCTCTGTGTGTGTCTCTGTGTGTGTTTATGTGAGCGAGCACACATGGGGAGGGTGCAAGTAGGGTCACCTCAAGATGAAAACACCCAGAAAACAGCGCTGCTTTTGCTCTGGTCATTTTGCAAACTTAGTTCCCATCCCGGAAGGTTCGTGCTTTGGGAGATTGGCACCGTTGCCATGGTGAGGTTGCTGGAGGTGATTGTGTTGAAGATTCCGTTGGGCGGCAGCATGTTGATGAGGTCACAGAAGGGAGCCGTGTTTGATCAGGTACAGAGGGGCCTACGTGTGATGTAATAACGCACAGACATGCTCAAAAGACAACAGTCTGCCCAACAGTCTGGAGATCTGAAAATGTGGTATAACAGTGAGATGTGACACGCCCTTTGTCAGAACAGCCAATCATGGCCCCACATCTAACATCACCAAAAATCAGACATGACACTCGAAAGAGACAGAACAGCACTGTGAGAACACAGCGAGGCAGAAGAGACAGAATTCGGCTTCTTCTCACGAGAGTGTGGAGGACAGAGAGGAAGAGAGAGAGAGTCGGGTGAATGAAGAAAAGACAGAAAGAAAGGGGGAGTCAGACGCGGAGAGAAGACGAAGAGGAGGAGAGTGACTGACGGATGGGTGTGGTAACCAGAATCTTCTGTCACTTCCTAAATTAGTCCCCCGATTAGTCCCCAGATCTGGAGGATGTTGTACATAACCCCCCCCACCCCCCCACCCCCCACCCCTGATTACCCAGTCTCACACAAGTCACCCTCAAAGCCAAATGATTTCCCCCCTCTGACATCATTGGGGCCACACCTTTGAGGAAAAAGAGGTGGGCGGCAGCTCATACACAGGAAGGAGAGGGATTGGGCCCACCTCCCGATGTCCCCAAAGCCCCTGCTTTTCCCTACTCGAGCCCCCTCTCAATCACTGCGTCGTCCTGGACTCTAGCCCCGCCCCTCAGTAACCACGCCTCTCAGCACGGAGCGGTTTGCTCCTTGGATCTCCCAGCCGCCGCAGCTCCGCTAGCTTAGCCACCGCAGCTCTGCTAGCTTAGCCGCCGCAGCTCTGCTAGCTTAGCCGCCGCAGCTCCGCTAGCTTAGCCACCGCAGCTCCGCTAGCTTAGCCGCCGCAGCTCCGCTAGCTTAGCCGCCGCAGCTCCGCTAGCTTAGCCGCCGCAGCTCCGCTAGCTTAGCCGCCACAGCTCTGCTAGCTTAGCCACTGCACATTGTTTAGAGTTACAAAGGAAGTTTATAACGTCAATTTTTTTAACCGACAGTGTCAATTAAATGAGGGTTAAAATTTCCATTTTGAGTCTTGTTTTGAACATTTTATGGTAATCCAGATTTTTATTTAAATATTTCGGACAATTTATATCCCGGTGAGTGGCACCTGCTGCTTTTCCTTTCTTGTCCCTCTCTCTCTTTTTTCCCCTCAGTCCCTCGTTTTCCTGAGCTGCCTCTTTCTGCGGGGAAGCGGCGGAGGCAGCAGATCCAACGGAACCCTGACGCGTTTGACGCGCTTGACGCGCTAGCGAGCGGCGAGCGGCGGCTCCGTCGAAGACGAGGCGGCGATGCAATTACAGCCGAGTCTTCTCTCGCGTCTGTCACAAAAAAAAAAAAAAAAATGGCGATGCTGAGCAGCAGCTCCTCGGCTGAGATTTCGGTCTCAGGCCCTGCTAACATCAGCCGGAGAGGGGGCGTGGGGGGGGGGCGGGGGGAGCAAAGGACAAGACCTGAGTTTGGGGTTCCCCCCTGCTGTAAAAACACCCCTCCCAGCTGGGGTACAGCCAGCCTGTAGCCTGTAACCTGGGGCCGGCCAGCAGTGACCCGACCCCCATTTCATACCGTCCTCCAAACGAGCAGGTGAATTTCGGTTAAAAAACGGATTTACATTTTTATTAAGAACCTACGCGCGCAGAAATAATGACCGGCTCTTCCCAGGAGGAGAGAGAGAGACAGAGAGCCGCGCGGATATGAGGAAGCGTAAATGATAGGAGCTTGCACCGGACTTGCATCATCAGAGGCTGCGCGGGAGGCTCGGCTGCGAAGGCGCCCCCGAATCCGACGCCCCGGCGCGGGGGATGAGCGATGATGTCTTCGGGCCTGACAGGGGTTCAAACCGGCAGCGGAAGGACTCAATATCCCCGGGTAACGATCCTCGCCCGTCACCGAAATGCCACGTCTGCGGAGCCGAGGAGGACGGGCGAAGGACCGAAATAGACCCGTCCCGCGCGGCCGGGGCCGGACCTCGCCACGACGCTCGCCTGCGCCGAGCGAAGGCGTCTCACAGAGGACGGCGCCGGGAGTTAATAAAACAGGGCCGAGGTAGCCTGGGACGCTGTTTACACTGATCAGCTCCACTGGGCCTCCTGTCTCAGACCCGCTTCGCCGATCCTGAACCTACACAGGAAGGGTCAGGCTAAACTGGGCTTCACTTCCCCTCTCTTCTGTGCTGGTCATGTGACTCCGCGACCGTCCACGGGACGACAAACCGAATGTCAGGTGCACCCCTGCACCAGCCTCACTGTCCGCAAAGTGGAAGTGTCTTCAGAAAGGCTGTGTGTTCTGCCCGTGTACAGTGCCCAGCTCCCTCGCGGCAGACTCCATCTCCGACCTGTCTCTTTTCCCTGAGACGACAGAGGAACACGAACGCAGAATAGGCCCTCGTTCTTTAAAGAGTTAATTTCAGTTTTTGATGACCGTGACGAGATTAGCCGAAGATTTCTCCGACGGCAGCGACGGTAATGAGGTAAACACGCTTCCTGTTTAGTCAAAGTGATGGAAAATGACAGGAACAAAGCAGAAAGCGCCTTTTTCTTCAGGTGCCAACAGTTTCGCAGTCAATCCGACGCGGGACATAAATCGATGTCACCACGTGCATTCTTTTAAAAAAGCCACCAGGGGCTTTCATATGAGAACCAACAAACAAACAGAAAAAACCGCAGCTTTCTCTCGACGAAAAGATGTCAGTAGTTGTCACAGAATGTCTGTGAACTGACAAGGCCTTTCAGAATGCCAGCACTGGTCACTGACTGATCAGATGTAGGGAACTGTAGCACGGAGTTATCGCGCACCAACAGAGTAAAGTTCAGGCATGGCAAAACGTATTTCATGTACCGTATACAAATGCCACACGTGCCTTTCACACCTTTCACACGTTAGGGAATTAAAAAATGAGAGACGTTATTCCTGCCCACAGACATGCACAGCTGTGGCTTCCGGAAGCATCTTTTACTCCAGAGATATTAACGCAGAGATAGGTGCCACCACTCAGTGCTTCTGATTAACCCGGGAAAGACTGGATCATACAAAAGAAAGTGATGGTTCAGCTCCCCGAACCTCACATTCAGCTCCCCGAACCTCACCTTCAGCTCCCCGAACCTCACATTCAGCTCCCCGAACCTCACCTTCAGCTCCCCGAACCTCACATTCAGCTCCCCGAACCTCACCTTCAGCTCCCCGAACCTCACCTTCAGCTCCCCGAACCTCACATTCAGCTCCCCGATCCTCACATTCAGCTCCCCGAACCTCACATTCAGCTCCCCGATCCTCACATTCAGCTCCCCGATCCTCACATTCAGCTCCCCAAACCTCACATTCAGCTCCCCGATCCTCACATTCAGCTCCCCGATCCTCACGTTCACCTCCCCGAACCTCACGTTCAGCTCCCCGAACCTCACCTTCAGCTCCCCGATCCTCACATTCAGCTCCCCGATCCTCACATTCAGCTCCCCGAACCTCACATTCAGCTCCCCGAACCTCACATTCAGCTCCCCGAACCTCACCTTCAGCTCCCCGAACCTCACATTCAGCTCCCCGATCCTCACATTCAGCTCCCCGAACCTCACCTTCAGCTCCCCGATCCTCACGTTCAGCTCCCCGATCCTCACATTCAGCTCCCCGAACCTCACATTCAGCTCCCCGAACCTCACATTCAGCTCCCCGAACCTCACGTTCAGCTTCCCAAACCTCACGTTCAGCTCCCCGAACCTCACATTCAGCTCCCCGAACCTCACGTTCACCTCCCCGAACCTCACATTCAGCTCCCCGATCCTCACATTCAGCTCCCCGATCCTCACATTCAGCTCCCCGATCCTCACATTCAGCTCCCCGATCCTCACATTCAGCTCCCCGAACCTCACATTCAGCTCCCCGATCCTCACGTTCAGCTCCCCGATCCTCACATTCAGCTCCCCGATCCTCACATTCAGCTCCCCGAACCTCACGTTCAGCTCCCCGATCCTCACATTCAGCTCCCCGAACCTCACCTTCAGCTCCCCGAACCTCACGTTCAGCTCCCCGAACCTCACATTCAGCTCCCCGACCCTCACCGCAGTGCCGCCGCAGCAGGGCGAACGCAGGACTCGCATCTCGCAGGAACGTGAGGACGCTCACTGCAGCGGTTCCCAAACTTGGTCCTGGGGGACCCCTGTGTACGCTGGTTTTCATTCCAACCTCAACAGCAATCCCAGAATTTTAACAAGCTGTTAATTTTTCTTAATTAGGTGCTTTTCATGTTTTAGAGCTGGGGTCCCCTAATCTTATCCAGAAAGTGCCAGTGTGGGTGTACGCACCTGATCCTGATTCTACTAATCAAGGTGCTTAGCAATGACTCTAGTGATTGATTAGTAGAATCAGGTGTGTGCACCCACACTGGCCCTTTCTGGAACCCCAGCTCTCCAATTAGCCTGTCTGCATGTCTTAGGACTGTGGGAGAAAACCCACGTGGACATGGGGAGAACATGCAAACTCCACACAGAAAGGCCCCAAGCCGAGATTCGAACCCACGACCTTCTTGCCAACTTTAAAAAGATACTTTAACAAGCAAACTTAGACTGAGTGCAACTATAATGTTTCTCTAGCTTTTTGCTACAGTAGCTCACAGAAATTATAAAGGAAGGACACAATTATCATAATTAAAGCGTATTAATCCCTGAGTTTCTGACAACAACAAAACATTCAACAAATAACACCAGTATTGTTCACATCCATGACATGCAAACTTTCCACCTTTTTTTATAATTTTAGTTTACCCAGAAAGGCAGTCCTTTAGCAAAGTCCCAGATATTATATATAATATATATATATATATATATATATATATATATATATATATATATATATATATATGCAATCCAAATTCGCAAACCAAAAAAATGTCTCAGAAAAACAAAACCAGCCAATAAAAAAAGGGTTGATCTCACCCAAGTCTCCACAATTAGTAGGGTCCCACGATGAATGTCAAACAAAACAGAAAACAGGTCCATTGAATCCAATAATCATGATAATCCGAAGAATACAAATATCCCCACGAACAAAAGTTCTTCAACCTTTTGATCACAGATATTTTCTCAGGACCTCCTAGCTGATCTGCTACTTGAGAAATAGAGATAAAATTAGGCCTCTAAGCAACATCTTCCTAGTTCTGTCAATTGTGCCCCCTCCCTACCTGACCAGCCACGCCCTTCTACTTTCCACCTTTTCCCTCCATTTTCTGAGCTCCTCCCCTTCCCCCCAACCTATCTCCTCAGGGTCCTCGATCGAGCTGGCTTTAGACAAAGGGAAACAGAATTCATACAACATTAAAAAAACTTATGGAACATTAGGGTTACATAACTTATTGAGTGCCAGAATGTGAATGAAAAATGAGGCAGTTTCAAAAGGATTATTCTTGATGCACAATGTAAATTCATTCCAAAGGCACTTTAAATGAAGTTGAAAAAACGGTGGATGAATGCTATATTTGAGAGTTTGAGAAAAATGACTAAACTGTATAAGATACATAAAAATAGTACAGAGAGTAATACAGCTGAATATTGTAATATGCATGCTAAGATATGCTAAGGTTAGACAAGAACTAAGGGTAGTTAAGAGGCTCTTTGAAAGGCAAATTGCCCAAGATACAAGAAGTAATCCTAAATGTTTCTTTACGAAGTGATCGATAAATGACATAAACTAACGGCAAATAAGGCAGCAGACCCTGATGGTATATGCCAAATTGTACTCTAAATTGACTGTAAGCTTGGGGTTGTAACTAGGTAGCTGTTTCTTAGTTGACTTAGTTAATGCACTCGTGTCTTAACTACTGCTTGTATTTTTTGCATAGACTGCATCGTTGCTGTTCTTGTTTGTGTTAGTGTTAATCAGTTTAACCTACAGGGTCCAAGTTAAACTATGCGGTTGTTCCCTGCACTTGGAACGGTACTTCTCTCAAGGGTTTTCGACACACTTGTTCCTGGTTATGGTTATACACTTTGTTGTACGTCGCTCTGGATAAGAACGTCTGCCAAATGCCTGTAATGTACCCAAAGAGTAGGGGGAGATCATCTTTATATAAGAAAAGAGACCATAGCGACCCAGGAAATATCACATGGAAAATACTGGAATCTATCATTACAGACAAGTTAGAATTATTTATTGAAAATAACAGTATCCTAAAAAATAGCCAACAGGGTTTTAACAAGGGAAGATCATGCCAGACAAACCTTTTGGCATTCTTTGAGGAAGCTTCCAAATGTTTTGATAGTAGCAAGGATTATGATTATATATTTAGATTTCCAAAAAGCATTTGGTAATGGGAGAACACAAACATTAGTAAAAAGAGGGATCTTATCTGAGCAGGGTACTGTGGAGTCACACAAGGATCAGTGCTGGGACCGCTGCTTTTCCTTATTTACATAAACAACCTTGACAGGGACATTGAAAGTACATTAGTCAAATTAGCAGATTATACAAAACTGGGATGTTTAGCTAACAGTTTGGAATCTACTAAAGTAATCCAAGAATTCTTCAGGTTGAGTTCTGCCAGCAGAATGAGGGGGCATAGATGCAAATGAAAAAAAGCTAAATTCCACACAGACATCAGAGAGCATTTCTTCAGAGTAGCTTCTGTGTGGAATAGCTTGCAAGGGCATGTAGTAGAGGCAGAAACTCTTGGGCTTTTCAAGACCAGGCTTGATATGGTGCTAAATATGATTTAGTTTGCAGGTAAATAGTGAGCACTAGGTACCCTTTAGTGGTAGGATAACAGCGAGCATTGTTGGGCTGAATGGCCTGTTCTCATCATGTTATGTTATGTTCAGCAAGTGAAACACATGTTAATTTGGATGCGATTGACTTGGAAAAACTCCTTGGTCGCTTTAATTATATGTTTGGGGGTTATTGTCTTGCTGCAAGGTGAAGTGTTATCCAATTAGTTTTGGTCCAGAATATTTTTAAAAATGTATTTTTCAGTAAACTCTAATCTGGCCATTCTGTTCTTGCCAGTATGCATCTTGCATTGAACCCTCTGAGGTTATGCTGGTGTTGTCTTCTCTTTATAGTTATAGTAGTCACTGACACATCTATGCCTACATCTTGATCTGTTCGACAGTTAAAAATGGGTTTTTCTTCACAATTTAAAGTGTTCTTTGGTCATCCACTACAGTGGTCTACTGTGTTTTACCAGGTTGTTTGCTGTTGCTGAGTGCGTTCTTGCTTCCTAACAATTTGTCAAACAGTTGGTTCTGACACATGCAATGTTTTGGTCATTTATCTGATTGATTTATTCTGATTTAGGACTAGTAGTATTCATCATCAACTTTATTCATAACACACACACACATACACACACACACACCCCATATACCACACACAGACACACACACACACACACACACACCACACACACACACATGCACACACACGCATGCACAACACACACACACATGCACACACCACACATACATTTTAATTCTTTATTTAGGTCCACATTTATAAAATACATCGTAAGGGCCCAAATATATTTCAGTTGCTGTCTGATGGCCTTCACTTGAGTAGCAGAAAACGCACCAGTAAGGATAAAGCAAACAAAATGCTGGTTAGACATCTGCATCTCAATTGCAACGACAGGAAACATTATGGGTACAAGAAACATCTTCTCCTCCATATACCGCGAATGCCTATAATGGAGGAAACTGAGCAATATTTTGCTAGTCGCTTTGCTCTCCATTTTGCCAGCCCCATTATCCTAAGACCTCTGACCACAAGCCTGTGGACATGGCCAAGGCTTCCAAATATAAAATCTAGAAGTTGACACTTATACCCTAGTTCTGTTATGGCTTCTAGTATTGGCTGGTATTTTAACTGTTTAGTAAGATATGCTTCTTCTAGACTTGCATCGAAGGCACAGCCTACTTCCAGTAGGAACATCTCTCTGTGGTCCTCATCAATCACAGTAAGATCAGGTTTGTTTGCACTTACATTTCAAATTGATAGAGGTTATTATTACATTGAAACATCTGTGGTTTAGCAGTGGAGTTTATATGTAACACAGCAGTTGGACGGAGAATGGATGATACATCTTACATCTACATCTACACGCACACACCACACACACACACGCGCACACACACACACACACACACACACACACACGCACACCACACACACACGTATGCACACACACACGCACGCACGCACGCACACACACCACACTTCACATGCACACGCACACAGTACGCACGCACGCACGCACACACACACACACACACCTATCAGAGGAAGTTCCTGTTCTCAGCCCCATCTGGCACTGGGCGGACTGAGGAGTGAATGTGTGCACAGAGACAGACTGAGAGCAATGCTTTATGGGTAACGCTGCAGGATTGGCACTGTCCTCTCCATTACTTCCTGCTTGTCCCGTGCTGGGACACTGCTGCTGACAGTGGAAGGGAGTTATATATGGTCATGTGACCACCATGCCTCCCTTTGCTGGCTGAGCCTCATTTTTCTACCCTCTCCTTTCTTTTTTAACCCCTTCATCTCACTCCCTCTTTACCATCACTCCATCTCACAACCTGTATCCCTCTTTCTCTCTCTCTTACCCTCTCGTCCCCCTGTCACTCTCTCACTCTTCCCACCTCTCTCCCTTTAATATATCACTCCCCCTTTGCAATCTCTCCCTCTGTTTCAAACCCTCCATCCCTCTCTCTTTTTTACCACTCTTTTTACTCTCTCTCTCTCTGCCTAACTTCATCCTTTCCCTGTCCCTCTGCTTCTTGCTCTCCCTCTATCTCTCTCTTCCTCTTTTTCTCCCTCTCCTTCCCACACTCCCTTACCCTCTGTTCCTCTGTCCCTCTATCGCTCCCGTCCTCTCTCTTTCTCTCTCTCTCCCTCTTTCAGAACCTCTATCCCTCTCACTCTCCCACTCACCCTCTGTCCCACTCTCTCTCTCCCCCCCTCCCACCCCCCCCCCTCCTCCCCCCCCTCGCAGGGTTGTTCTGTGTGAGAGGAGGAGGTGGGGTCAGGAGGAGGGAGGTGAGTGCACAATAAGAGCTAAGATCATGGCTCCCAAGAGGCTTGTTTGGCTCCTGCACCCGATCCATCAACCGCTGTTTCCCGTGCCAAGGTCAACTCTAATGAGCATTTGCTAGGGTCTTATTCTCACATAGCTCTCAGGTCCCCTTACAATACACACTCACACACTCACACACACACACCCACACACATGCTCACACACAGGCATGGATGCACACACACACATACTCACCCACACACACACTCACACACACACACACACACACATGCTCACACACAGGCATGGATGCACACACACATACACGCTCACGCATACGCTCAGACACACACACTCACACACTCACACAGGCATGGATACACACACACACATACTCACCCACACACACACTCACACACACACACACACACACATGCTCACACACAGGCATGGATGCACACACACATACACGCTCACGCATACGCTCAGACACACACACACACACACACACTCACACACCCACACACACACTCACACACCCACACACACACACACTCACACACACACACACACACACACACACTCACAGGCATGGATGCACACACACATACACGCTCACACATACGCTCAGACACACACACATACACATGCTCACACACACATGCATGCACATGCGCACACATGCACACACACACACACAGACACACGTATACACGCTTACGCACACATACACACACATGCACAGACATACACACCTACATACACACACACACACACACACACACACGCACACATTCACACACACGCATGTGGACACATGCATACACACATTCGCACCTACACACACACACACACACACACACATGCACACATTCACACACACGCACGTGGACACATGCACACACACATTCGCACACATGCACACACACACAAGTACACACTCATGCGCACGCACACACACGTGTACACACACACACACATACACTTGCATGCGCACGCACACACACATGTGCACACACACACACACATACACTTGCATGCAGGTAAATATGCTTACTGTCGATGCATACGCACAGATACACAGTAACTCTGCATAAACAGACACATATTTGCATGTGAATTTACATGAATGTGCAGTATGCAAAACCTAACCTATAAATACTGTTTGTAATGTACACACACAAACATATACATACACACACAGAGGTACATACATGCGATGCAACACTCACATGCAGACACAGACAAATGCACTTAAGATACATGGCAGCACCTAAAATACACATTTACATGAGCACATTCATCAATGTACACAGCCAAATCGTAAATACTGTACACGTACACGCACGAGACACACACACACACACACACACACACACACACACACACACACACACACACACACACACACAACTGGAGTGGATGTACACTGAAACAGCACATGCATCCATACACATAGTCCATGCATAAATATTTCATTGTGAATATACATTAATGCAAACATCTACACTCATACAAAACACTCATAAATTTAATTTGGAATAACACACACACACACACACACACACACACACACACATGCATTTGCAAGCACATACACATATGATTGTCTCCACAGGGTCTCTACAGGGTTTTCAGCAGCCTAGATAGTAAATTTGGTTGTTTTTAAAAAACATACTGTATCCTGCCCTCCTTTCTCATCAATTTACCTGCACCCCCCCCCCCGCCTCCCCCCCCACACTCGACAATTTGTCTGCACTCCTACCCCCTCCCAACAATCCATCAATCTCATGCACCTGCATTTTAGAAACTTGTGATCTATGACACTTATACGTACACACTTACAGTACACATACATACAAAGAAACATAAATTCACAAACAACTATGTAGTTATATTTCTATATATAAATAGATAAGCTATAAATAGACAAACTGTGACGTGCGCGCACACACACACACACACACATAGACAAACACACATGCTTGCTCACGCGCACACACACACACACACAGACAAACACACACGCTCGCTCACGCACACACACACAGACACACAGACAAACACACACGCTCGCTCACGCACACACACAGACAAACACACACGCTCGTTCACGCACACACACACACACAGACACACAGACACACACACATGCTTGCTCAAGCACACACACACAGACAAACACACATGCTCGCTCATGCACACACACACACAAACAAACACACGCTCACACACACACACAAGCACACTTGTACGCATGCACATGCACACACACACACACACACACAGACACAAGCACAATTGTACGCATGCACACACACACTCGCGCACACACACACACACACACACACACGCACATGCACACACACACGTACACACACATGCTCGCTCACGCACACACACACACACACAAACACACACACAAATGAATGCCTGATGGATGTGTTTGTCTTGTGTGCACACACAGAGAAACTAACACTGATCCAGGTCATTGTTTTCCCGGCATGTACAGACCCCAGTTCACCCCTCTACACATGCAGCCACCTGCTCCAAATTACACACAGAGCACCTTAAAATCACCTGACAGTGCCTAATTGGTGAAGCACACCCCTTTATCGGAAGGGTGCTTTCTCAAAGCCCTGCGCAATGATTCCACAAAGATTCTATAAAGAGACGAGACACAAGCTTTCCTAAACTGAACCTGGCCCAGGACCATCAGGCAAGCACACAAACAGAGGAGGAAAAGAGTTCCTGCGTGCTTAAAACCAAGCACACCAGGATTTGTAGTATCACATTTTAATATCTGATTGGATGGGGGGAAAGTGTATTATCCAGTGAGTGGATGCTCATGTTTTGACCTCCTGCACCAGGAAAATAAAGTATAAATCTACCATACAAGAACCCATATAAAACTACCATATAAAATGACTGAAATGAACCATCCCAGACCTACCATGAACACAACCTTCCGGAATGAACCAAACGGCGAGGAGAGAACAGGCTTTGAACCCTTCGGCCAGGGTGCTTTGCCTGAATTGCTGTGCTAAATATCCTGCGGTATAAATGTACTGCGTGTAAAGAACGTCAGCTGTGTACATTGCTCTGGATAAGGCTCCTGATTAATGCGATTTAAATGCAAACAGCAGTCGTGTGAAACAACAGCCATATGTCACCCAAACTGGGGTAGCGACGGTGGAAGTAAAAGAAGGAGCGATAAAATGAAAGAGAGTGATGTTTGCTCCCTCTCCTGCCTTGTGTGGTGGGTTGGGAGACAGGTAGTAAGACTGGAAGGATGAACAGTGTTGATAAGTCAACTCCACCTGCTTGGGGTGGGGGGTGGGGGGGGGGTTGTCCCGGTGATGTGGAGCGCAGGCCTACCTCCAGCTTTGGCCTGGACCTGCCACCCCTGTCCAAACTCATTAAGGTCCCACACGCCTGCAGAACGGGGCTGGGGGGGAGGGGGGCGGGGTGCAGAGGCATGTGGCGCGTACTAATGAAGCAATAAAAGTCACGGCAGGAGGGAAGTGAAGGGGCGGGGCCAGACCGGGGTGGGGGTGGGGGTGGGGGGCGTGGCCAGTTGCTGGTGACGAGTAGCATGCTAATTGAGACGTACCAGCCCCATATATTACCTGCCTGCTCCTCGCTGACAGTGGGGGGAGTGAGTCCTGCAGTCAAATCACTGCCTCAAATCACTGGGGGGGGGGGCGGGGGGGGGGGGGTACAGATCCTCAGTACCCACAGAAAAATCAGTGAAATCTAAATTCAATCAAATTTCATTTGTACAGCGCTTTTCACAGAGAACTGTTACAAATACACTTTACAAAGCAGCAGAAAAAGAGCGAGGAACAGAGCAAAAGAGCAAACTCCAGGCCTGAACCCCCCAAACAGCAGGCACATGATGGAAAAACGGTGGTGAGAAAAAACTCCCAGATGGGAAGAAATCCGGGGAGGAACCCGGCTACAGAGCGGGAGCCCATCCTCCGCTGGCCGGCCGGCTGTATAGTCGCGGTAGATTGGGTGTAACAGAAATGTAATAAAGGATCTAGTGCAGAAAATAAAATGGGTGGAGCAGGTCACAGCTCAGGTAAGACCGTGTATGGACTTATTTCGTTTAACTCTTTTTAAGTTCAGGAACGGCATCGCGCCCAACCACATTAGCATTTTCATTTCTACCGTTTGAGAAAACGTAAGTTTGACATTTTCAAATTCATAGCTGTTATTTAGCTTGCTTTCATTTCAGAATTTGTTTCACATTTATGATCTACACTACCTTTACATAAAGATTTCCTCAGTTGTATTCACAATTTTGATCGCATCTTGTTAGTCACTGATATAATTGGTTCTAATGGCGATTATTGCGATAGTGATGATGATGATGATGGTGATGCCAATAATATTAGATATAATGGCACGATGTTCACCGTGTTCGGCGACCTTGTCAACGGTAAAATGGGCGGGGCCTCCTGAGTGGCACCTCGTTCCCGCCTCCGTCTCCCAAACCCCCGATCCTGAGCGCTGATTTATGGGTGTCAGGCTTGCCCCTGCTCTCCTCCGAGGGGGGGGGGCGAGGGGCACCCCGGCCCCCCCTGACAGCCTGAGAGCGTCTCCCTGTAGCAGCTGGAAGGGGGCCTGACACCCCCCATCCCCCCCCCCCCCCCCCCACCCCCCCACCCAAACAAGGCCTGTCCTCACTCACCTCCATCACTCCGGAATGTCTATACAGTGGTTAACATTGAACTATAACCCCCCCCCCCCACCCCCCATTGATGCCAAAAACAACCATCCCCTCTTTATCCTTGCCATCCCACACCCCCTCTCCCCCTGTCACATTCAGCTCGTCTTTGCTTCCCTGTTTCAGGTCGTGAATGTGTACCCCCCCCCCCCAACACCCCTGCCCCTCCCCCCATACCAACCCCCTTCCTTAATGAATCTTCTCTTTGAATTAAAGGTGCTATATCTGACTTTTTAACAATGACAAATTATGTTTTTTTAAGTGACACATACACAGAGCTTGCTGAAAGTTGCAGAGTAAAAGTATCGCTGTTCCTCAAAAAAAGTTATATTGTCATTTTAAATTATTATTATTATTATTATTTTAACAGTCCTTGAGTCATGTTGTGCTTATGTCTCTCTGAGACATCGGATACTGGGGTATCGCCTCCAACAACGCCCCTGGGCCAGGAGCGCCCCGTTTTCTTCTCACGAATAAACATGCAGCTGGTTGCCAGTCAGAGTCACAGTGAAGAAGTCGTCAAATTCGTTGGTAAGCACACAGCTCCACCAGAGAGCCAGCTCAGCCCAACCTTCCGGAAAAGAATTCCACAAGCTGCATAAACAATGAACAGTGCTAACGTTAGCTATCGAGCTATTGTTCTAGCATAGCTAAACTTAGTCTACTTACATATGGCAACACCACGCACAGCCTAGCCCAGATTAGACAAATCACGTCCCTAGCAGCTGGTGTAGCTAATGAATGCCACAATGTATTGCAATATAGTTGCTATATAAATATATTATGCATCACTTGTCCGATGTAATACTCATCGCTTGACATTTTGGACGCTACAATAGCCAGCTTCCCGTCACGCTACGTTCAGTGCTGTACCGCGCTCAAAGGCACAGGCTGTGAGGTAACCTGCCAATCACTCGTGGCGATGGAGTTCCGATCGAAAGCTACTAGCGAGGCGGTGTCATGCTTTGGGTAAGGACTGCAGTTCTCCCGTGTGGACACTAGGTGGGTATTCAAATAACCCATTGCTCGTTATTAAGAGGGCTGCGCCTCATCACACCCAACAACAGTGAAGAACCAGAACTCAAAAATATTTTACAGGGGTTTCAGGTCAGCCATGATCGAGATGTTTAACACACGGAACGAGAGGGCTGTTGAGTGACACGCCCTGCTAAAGCACTGCTCATCAGTGCCCTGCAGATGGATATGGGTCCTCACATGACCTGATACACGGTCTGATATGACCGTCAGCTGTGCTAACAGCTCTGTAGGCTGAAACACAAATGACTGACATCATCCAGGGAGGAAGGGTTTCTGTTGGCAGGACTGACTCGCTCTCACAGCACAGGTCTGTATCTTCTAGCCAATCAGGTGCCCCCGGGCTACCGGTGCAAACTGTACATGAAGCCCCCTCACTGACAAGACTACTGCACAGTCCAGCTGATGCTTTCTGCTCTTTACCCATGTGATGCAGGGTGTCACAGTGATGCAACAGGCATGGAAACACAACTGGACATCATAAACTGGGACGAAGGAAAAAAAAATCTGAGGTAAAAACTGGTTAAATAAACACACACACAAAATCACTGAGATGCCATATGATGAGCGATATATGAAAATACTGTCTAAAATATGTTTTTCCCGCTCACCAGGGTGGCCCTGTCCTCCTCTACTTGAGTATTCACTGGATGAGAATCAGAGATGCTCCACGTAGCATGTAAAGGCTGCAGTGTCAGGCAGGTACCTCTCCACACAGGAAGTGATGTCACAGGTGCAGTGAGGCTCAGTTGCCAGAGAAACATAACTGTGGATCCATGTCTCTGTCACAACAAACTCAAAGTTTAGTGCAGGTGTACTGCCATGATCAAGGAATGTGACTTCTAACCAGATGGCTATTGGTTCTAATCCAGACTAGAGAATCGGTCCTGTATCCCAAAGCATTGGCGCTAACCTGAGCTCTATGAATGAATAATATTTTGAATTGCTCTGAAATATTATTTACAGTATTTTAAAAAATGAATTGTTGAAATATAAACAGTGGGTCTGATGTGCGTTTCGTGTTCTATACCAAGTGACTCAGTTCGTTAGCACCTGGCAAAAAGTGACGTGGGACAGGCAAATAAAGTTTCCTGTTTGTTTTTATTTTTTTTGTCTACGACCAATCGACTATCGTTTGGCGCATTCTGCCAGCAGACGCAGATTACCGCGGAAACCATTGCCACGGCAGTGGCCGAGGCCAGCGGAGAGCAGGGAGGGAAAGGGACGACGCTCGGTTTGGGTCGCTGGCCGCAAACGCGCGAGGGCCCTCACATCGCCCGTCTCCTCGCCCGTTAGCATGATGGATGGGCTAAAGCCGCTCGCGCTACCATTACTGCTCCGCACTCCCCTCTCTCCCCCCCCCCACCCCCCCGCTCCCCCTCCAAGCAGATGTCTTCAGTGAACTCTGTCAGAAATAATAAAACACTGGGTTCTGGAAACGCCCAGACTGAAACAAGGTGCCAAGGTGAAAGCAGTCCAGAGATTTAGCCTGTGAACCCGCTCCTATGCAAGACCCACTCACCTGATTGAACTCCACCCCAAATATACAGTGCAGTCCATAATTATTTAGACAGCGACATCATTTTTTTTGTCTGTGCTACAGCACATTGGATTTGAAATGAAACAATGAATGTGAGGTAAAAGACTGTCTTTGCTCATTTTAGGGTTGGAATTTCAACCCATTTCATACATAATCCCCCCATTTTAGGGGACCAAAGGTAATTGGACAATTGGCTGCCCAGCTGTTTCTTGGCCAGATGTGCGTCTTTGCATTATTAGTTCATGCACAAGAAAGCGAACAAAAGGTCTCGATTCCATTCCAGGTGTGGAATTTGCATTTGGAGTCTGTTGCCGTTGTCTCTCAACATGAGGACCAAAGAAGTGTCAATGCCAGTAAAGCAGGCCTTCATGAAGCTGGCAAGTCAGAATAAGGTGGTCAGAGACATAGCCAAAACACTGGGTGTGTCAAAATAAACTGTTTGGCTCACTGTTAAGAAGTAAGAATGCATTGGTGAGCTCAGCAATAGCAAAAGACCTGGTAGACCACGGAAGACCACTGTGGTAGTTGACCAAAGATTACTTTAAATTGTGAAGAAAACCCCCTTTTTAACTGTCAAACAGATGAAGAACTCTCTCCAGGATGTAGGCATAGCTGTGCCAAAGACTACTATAAAGAGAAGACCACACCAGCATAACCTCAGAGGGTTCAATGCATTCAACGCTGGCAAGCCTGAAGCACTGAATGGCCAGATTAAAATGTACTGAAACTGTAGCGTTCTGGAATAAAGTTGGACAGATGAGACAAGTATTAACTTGCACCAAAGTGATGGAAAGAGGAAAGAGTGGAGACAGAAAGGAACTGCTCATGATCCAAAGCATACAGTCTTATCTGTGAAATGTGGTGGTGGGGGTGTTATGGCTTGGGCATGCATGGCTGCTACAGAAACTGGCTCTCTTGTCTTCATTGATGACACGACTGCTGACGGCAGCAGCAGGATGAATTCTGAAGTGTGCAGCAACATCTTATCTGCTCAGATCCAACAAAATGCTTCCAAACCTTTTGATGGCACTACAGGTTTCAGCAGGACAAGGAGCCCGAATGCACTGCTAAAGCAACCAAGGGGGTTTTCAGGGCCAAAACGTGGAATGTTCCTGATTGGCCAAGTCAATCACCTGACCTGAATCCAACTGAACATGTGTTTCACTGACTGAACACAGGACTGAAGGCAAAAAGCCCCAGAAACAAGCAGGAGCTGAAGATGGCTGCAGTTCAGGCATGACCAAGAATCACCAGGGAAGATACCCAGTCTATGGGGTGTGGACTTCAGACAGTCATTAAATGCAAAGGCTTTGCAACCAAGTACCAAATATTTAAATTTTTTAGATGATGATTGATTGATTTTTTATAAATGTTTGCCTTCAATTGGAGCATTCAAGAGCCTTCACCTAGTGGGACAGTTTGCGCACATTGAGCTGTTGCAGCATCACGCACTCTGACCAAAGCGTTATATAAACGCAAGGCAGGCCAAAGCAGGGGAAGAGAAAACAAGCAAACTGTATTTATGATTATGTTCATTCGTCCAATTCCTTTTGGTCCACTAATATGGGAGGACTATGCATAAGAAGTGCTGTAATTCCAACGCAGATGACCTGATATGGATGTAAATACTCTCAAATTAAAGCTGAGTCTGCACCTTAACCTCATATTCACTGTTTCATTTCAAACCCCATGTGCTGGAGAGGAACACCAGAACAGCAAAAGAATTGTGTTACTGTCCAAATACTTATGAACTATACTGTACATGCGCATGTGCACTCAAACACAGGCACTTGCTCACTCTCACACTGTTCTTGTCCCACTTTCATACTTTTAAATTTTTAAAAAATAAATACACAGATAAAGCCTTCAGACAGTAAACATTGCTGCTCAGTAATTAATTGGGGGAACACAGGTTTTTAGTTTATCTAATTATAGAAATGCACATAAAGTGTATAGTTAGAGTACAGAGTGTGAGCAAAAAGTGTTATATCTTAAAAGTCTTATATCACACATAACCGCACATTACACTCCTAATAGGGTCTCGGTTTGAAACCCCAAGAACCAAACGGTAGACCTGACCCTGTACCCCACCTTTATGTCTCTGGGCAGCTACCCATGCATGGGCCTAACACTGATACAGGCTTGGAATTGTAAAGCACACACTTACCATCACAATATCCTCACACAGATTAAAAAAATTTTTTTTTTTTTTTTACAGTGGACCCACGTATTACATAAACCTCAGTTCACCATCACAAAAGCACACAATCCTGAGTTATTGTGCTTTCACTACACTTAGTCAACATTAAATTATAAATTATAATTTGTTTTTGAGGGACACTTTGATCAGACTTTTTTTCAGATTTTAAAGAGCGACTGACTAGACCTTTTTGAATATAATTCATAATTAGTCTGTACTTCCATAAAAATATTGCGTGCCCCATGGAGACAGCCAATAGAATGTATACCCTACGACAATAATAATAATAATAATAATAATAATAATAATAATAATAATAATAATAATAAAGAAAACAGCTGTATTTACCTCAGTTATGGCTTGAGCCTGCACGTGCACAAGACTGGGGTCACCTCCCCTGCCCCGGTTTGTCAGCAGCTCTGTTAGCACGTGAGTGAAAACACTCGAGATTGGAAGCCAAGATCCCTGCGGGTCCTCCAGGGACAAGATCACACCTGCCGCTGCCCTCCTTGAAACCTTTCTATATCACAAGAAACAAATCACCAGAGTCCCTCTCTCACCTGCCTCAGGTGGGTGCAGGGGAGAGGGGTTGGCGAGGGGTTAGGTAGTGGAAGTCCTTTATAGCGAAAGTGATCATTTCCTTCCCATAACCCACCCTCCCCCCGAACACACATAGAACCGGCATCAAACCTT
Source organism: Anguilla pacifica (assembly GCA_039654925.1). Classification (NCBI taxonomy): domain Eukaryota; kingdom Metazoa; phylum Chordata; class Actinopteri; order Anguilliformes; family Anguillidae; genus Anguilla; species Anguilla pacifica. Next base: position 36,681,577 of record CM077297.1, read on the forward strand.
CCAGCGATCTCTTACCCTCACCATCTCCACAACTAACACGGGCCTCCAATTAAATCAAAAGTGGTTTGTTTTTATTGGTCTTTTGCGCTGACAAGTGGGCTATCATCCTGACGGCTCTACCTGTCAGCGAGCCGGGGAAAATCCTCCGCTGACGATGCCCAACGCTTCCAATTAGGGGAGAATCAGGCTCCTGGCGAGCAGACTTTCCAACCTCCCCCAAGGTCCCCCTCCCTCCCTCTTCCTCCTCTTCCATTCACACCACACGCCCGAGTCTTCCCCCTTTCACTTTCCTTCTTATTTCCCCCTCTTCTTCCTCCTTTTTTTCAAGGAGTGTGTATCTCCACTGCAAATTACCGGCACAAAACGGGGTGGCACGCTGCCAGCGAGGACTGACGCCCCGCCTGTCAGCTTTAATGAGAGGATGAAGGTTTATTTTGGCGGCAAGCGCGTGCTAAGTTCTTTCTTGTATGACAGCTGACTGAGAGAGGCGAGCGTTAGCCTTATAAAAGATTTAGCGATTCTCATTATTTTCTGTCAAGTATCATTTCTGATGGCTTTAGGTTGGTCATTCACATCTCTGGCTTGTCCGGGTGCACCCTTATTTTATTTATTTATTTATTTTTCTACACCGTTTGTTTGTTATGTTTTCTCCTTTTCTTGAAATGTGCGTTTCCCCCCTTGGCATTTCAAAAAGATATCCAAATGCCAAAGTTGTTCCAAAGGCGACATGCGTTTTTCACCAAACAAAACAAACAAGCAACTAAATACATAAATAAAAGACACAAGCAAAATATCATTGTTTTTCCTCTCGCCCGCCGATGAGGTGGGGCGTACAGATAGGTGCTGTATGTCTCGCTCTTTGAAGCCCCGTGTAAACACTGAAACATGTTAAATATAAGAAGAAATGTCAAGTGAACACACGGAAGCGAATGACTGACGGGCATTTCGGCAGGCTGGAGCTACAATCTACTGAAAACATGAGTTTTTACGATCATGCACAAGTTATGATGTACCAAATCAAAATACAGAGGCTTATAAGAACGAGATGAACATCTTTCATGGAAAGGAACAAAAGGTTCGTCCGTCAAGGGTCGATTATTTGGAACTACGGAGAAAGCCAGAATATAGTGATGCTAAGACAAAAACAAGCCTTTCTTCAATGTAAATTCATATGTGGCCTATACAAAATCAAATCCAACCACTTAATGACCCTAACATATTTTTATTGTAATTTTCCATTTTATTTTAGATACTACTGATTATGCATCTTATTGCCAAATAAGACACTGACACATTTACTTACAATTACTGTATAGCTACCATGAAAATATTGAAAATATATCTGAATTTTGAAGATACGCTACTGCCTATACGACGGTATGGTTCGGCTTATCACGCAACTTCCACCACGGAACCCGAATTCCCGAAGTATTGAAATACAAGGGGGAGTCTCTCAACTGCTCAACTGCTTTCCAACCTAAACCGTGCACGTGGTGGAGTCGCACCACGGGGCCCAGTTCTCCGCTGTGTTAATGAGGCTCAGACCGTGGTCGAGCCTTCGCAGTGAAGGAGCTGATGCTCCGTCAGGCCCAGCACTCGGGGTACAGGTGAAAACACACACACACACACACACACACACACACACACACCTGGGTTTTCTCCTCCGGTCCTTTTCTCGCGCTCATCCATCAGAACCTAACATGCCCTGACGCTCGTTTATATTCCCTGCTTCCATCTAAGAACGCGCCTGGCTGCAAAAAGGCCAAAACTGAATCCAGAAATTATCTGCCTGTCTCCCCCAGGCTGACTGCTAAACAATAACCAAGTAACCGTGTGGTAAATCGGCCTACCAATAGGCTACAGCTGATTGAGAGGCACGAGGAAAGAGCTGCCATCTCTCTCTCTCTCTCTCTCTCTCTCTCTCTCTCTCTCTCTCTAACAAAATATTAAGTAAAAAAATGAGAGCTTTCGTCGAATATGTGTAGTCCTAGGATTCATATAAACTTTGTTAGAGTTGATTTGACACAGAAATTCTGTCGTGCATGTATAAGGCTGACTGATAAAATAATCAAGAAGCCTATTTACATTCTCGCACACGAATTCTATCAAATAGGTTGGACGATTCGTAAAAAAATGTGCTGGAACACTTGCTTAATTCAACTTTTACTAACGACACACATAGGCTATTATTTGGAATACTTTGAGATAGCCTACTAGTTTTAGACTGGTTTATTGACAATAGTTGTGTTATCTGTTTTTCACAAACACTGTATATCAGTAACGTTACTGACGTAGCCTATGGTTTTTAAACCCACATGTATAAGAATAGCCTCTAAAGTAGTTTTCACGTCCCTTAAGAAACATATATTTAGTTTATAGGTCTGGTAATCAGAGGAACACTGCAAAGTACCTCAAAATCAACAATGAAAAACAAACAAACAAACAAACAAACAAACAGAAATACCGGCCGAACAGCGTGCGCGCTCCCAGTGCCGGTAGGCTACATTACGGAAGTCAAGCGAGAGTGGATATGCATTGCTCTCCGCCTCTTTCCCCGCCTCAATGTGACAGCTTGCAGCCGCGCGGGGACCCCATGGGAGCGGAGAACGCGTCACCAACCTGCCGGTGTCTGCGATGGAAGAGCGCCTCCAATCTGGTGTTCACACGGGGGGTTCAGTTATTACGCGCTGTCGGTGAGTCACACGGGGCAAACTGTCTCAAAGAAATGCGAAAACAGGGGACAATAGTTTTGTATGCACGTTACAGTTTTGCTCCACGCTGTCTTTTCAACCGCCGCTTTCGTGCTATCATCGCTCATTAGCATTGCATACATTATCATTAGTCGTTTGTAAAGGGCTAAACGCTATGACCACGCGAAAGAAATACACTATTCACTTGAAAAGGGCATAGCTATTCATTTGTTTAAGGCCAACATAACCGAATGGGTGCCGGTAAGTGTTTAGACTCAGCAATTTAGGGTGAAATATCCCAAACAGGCAGTATGTGCTTTAAAAAAAACAATACTTAAAAACTCATCACGGCCGGTGTGATACAGAGTTAGTGAATAAGCCATAATTACTAACACTTTAGTGATATTAAATACATTTAGGCCTAACGGAAAATCTGTTTAAAATTAAATTAATTAAAATTAATACGAATTGTACCTAAGTAATTGAATGTCAGTCACTTTTTGGATACGGTAATTCTACTGTATCAAATTTGTTGGGTAATTTATTTAATTCAATGCGCCTGACAAACTTGTTGTAGCCTATATCCACTATCACTGTACCGAAAATACGATTTTGCTCGTGCATATCCCCAGCCGACCGCAAAAAAGAAAAGACAAAAACAACGAAACAAAACCCGAAACAAAACATCCAAGCGGTATTATACAATTAGGCTACCAAGCTAGGACAATAATGGAAAAATGCCCAGAGTGTGAGAAAACTGTCAAGTTTTGACAAACTACAGTGTGAAGAGGGGAAACAGAAATGAGACCACCCGTTCCACATAATAACCCCATTATAAGCTTCATCAATGATGTAATGGAAGCCAACAGTGTGGAGATTGCCTGTAAACAGTGGGATCTGGGTCTCCTAATGAATTCTGCGTCTCTTTTAATCAAAGCGAGGGTGGGAGGAGATGGAGTGTAAGGGGAGGGTGTGTGTGTGTGTGTGTGTGTGTATGTGGAGGGGGGGGGGGGTGTCCAGTTTCCTCTTCACGAGCCAGTCCTCGCCCAAAAAGCCTACTCAGCCAATGGAAACAAGCCGCTAGGGACGCACGTGGACGGTACAGCTTTAAAACTCAGCTCATGAATGTGCCACAAGTTCATTTTTTTTAAGGATTTTATCCCCCCCTCTTCCACCGACAAGAGTTAGTTCCCCGATGTGTCTGTTTAACCTGCTTTAGCTCTCTGTTTTATTCTCGCTTCCTGTTCTCTCGCCTGTCCGGCGGTTTTCGGGTTTCGTGCAGCCTACCTTGTCTGGCGCAGAATGCTTCGAGTCTCCGTTTCCGCCTCTCGCAACTCAGTCCACAACAGCAAACTACCTTTGATCTGACCGCGCTTTCCCAGACGACTGCGGTTTGTTTCCCTCAGCCACGCGCTGATCTTGTATTCCACCGCCTTTGATAGCTGACGCGTCTGTCCTTGGTGCTGAAACCACGCGCCTGCCTGTTTGCTTGATAGACGGTATTTGTGCAGCGTTGCTGTAACATTTGCTCAACTTGTGGCAACAGAAGCAAAATTTGGTGAATAATTTAGAAGCAGAACTGGAGCAGAACTTTTTTCCCCAAAAAAATTGATATGCTTGGACTCCGAAAATCAATTATTCTAGGCAGCTGGGGGCGTTTTCAAACTGTATCGACTTTTGAATAATACAGAGGCGACCTAAGACAAAATAGTTGAATGCAAGATCGATATCCGCAGCTACGACTGTTTTCGATAACCTGGAGATTTTTGCTTCGTTCTGAAAACTTGAAGAAAAAAAAGATCGTTAAGAAGGCTTTGAAGAAAGTGGAGGAATATACTATTTCCAATTTTATATTTGGATTTTACATCTGGATAATTGAGATTTTGTTTCACATTGACGTCCCCCGCACTTCTAGCCGAAGTTGCCCCAGAACAAATGATTATTTAAAATACAACGCTACGAACTATTTTTGAGCTGGGTGACAATGGACGCGTCCGCCAACGGGTCCAGCTTCGGAATAGACACTTTACTTTCTCACAGACCTGGAAGTCCAATCATTTCTAAAGGGGACGCTTTGATGGGAGAATGCCGCTCTCCCCTGGAGTTCAGCCCGGGGTCTGACCTGGAGAGCGTCTGCTCGTCCCCTCCTTCCCCGCGGCGGGAGAGCGTGGAAGAGTCAGTGCAGAGACAAGGTCACGCTCTCGGGCTACAGTCCCATCTACAGCACGGGCAGGTTTCTGCCGGTTCCCAGCCGCGGACCGTCACTTCGTCTTTCCTCATTAGAGACATACTGGCGGACTGCAAACCTCTGGCCGCGTGCGCCCCGTACTCCAGTAATGGACAGCCAACTCAAGAGGCAGGGCGGCTCGCGTCCAAAATCGCAGACGAATTCATGGATAAAATCCACAGCAACTCCTCGTCAGACAGCGAATACAAAGGTACTATTTTAGTCATGCGTGACACACCTCTATCTGTCTGTATGCATTATATTTATAAATAGCTACTAAAGCGTTCGCTTGATATTAATTACTTTGGCGACTATATTGCATATTTGAAAATGTTAACGTTTTAAGGAGTAAATGAATTACCGTACTCACAGATTAGAGAATGCTGTAAACTCAGAAACGGGACTATTGACATTTTAACGGCTGCTGGTGGGGTTTTAGTGCTTTACGGCAGGTTTTACATTCAGGACGGACATAATACCATTTCACATTTTACTATGCGAATATGATGCTGTGGCTAATGAAACAAATTCATAAGCCTGTATAATTGTAATTATGCATTTAACACTGTTTTCAGTACACTGAATTACAATCACTTACCAGAGCAATTTACAAAAGTAATTTATAATAAATAAGTGTAAAATGAACCGAACAAATCAACAATTACTTTTGTAAATTTACAGTAGCCCATTTCATTTAGAATAATGACATGCAATGTACAAATATGGTATTTTGTGGAGTGGGTTTGAACACACCATTTAATTTATTAACAGCACTGACGATATTCCTCACATCCAAATGCAAACAAAAATATTGTTCATACTCCCGCATTGATATTTTCTCATTTAATTTATTAGCTTAGTATGTACCCTATCTGGTAACGGAAAATATTTCTTTCCCCGAGGGAAGTTTGATATATCCTAAAAGTTTTTCCATCACCATTTGGACGGTTGGACGCTGAAATTACATATGGCCATTAACTATACAATCAGTTTTACGCCATTTCTTTATACAATCATATGTGGATATCAGGAAAGGCGAAGTATCCGTAAAAACTATTGCGGTTTACCCACGCCCACGGGTTTATTTTTCCAAGGAAGTAGCTTCAGGCAGAAAATAATATCCAAGATTAGTTCAGAGTTTATTTACTTGGAATTTGTGGTTATTCAGCACGTACACATGTTCTGCTAGAGCTTCTAAACACAGGTAAGGCAGTGAAAAACGGTAGGATCCCACAAAAGTACACACGCCGTGAAGTCGTAAATTAATGTCACGTGCTGCAACGTTAATTAGGCCTGAGTATTGCACTTTAATTGTATGTTTTTTAAAGGTAAACACAATATCAAGAGCAACAATTATCATTACCGACTCGGAACCGTCAACCTTCACGAAGTTTTCATGTTATGAATAGGCTACACCAATTCTTACTAATCTATAATTTGTTTTAAACTTCCAACATTCGAGGCATGTAATCATTTATATTTGTTTCCAGCGAAGCGGAAGACCGCGAATGCTATAGGCCTAATTAGATTACGATAAAACAAACTAAACTCGTTCCCTTCTGACTGTAATTCTTATAATCACATGAATAATTTAAAAATCGCCCTATAGTATGAATAAATAAGCAGCAGAGAATGGTTTATGTCTGGTGCAATGATTATAGGGCATATGCAGAGGCGCTTTAAATAGATCTCCCTAATATATCTCAAAAGTCAATCCCGTTTTTAAGAGTGAAAAAAAAACCAACAACTTTGATTTCAACGGGTTCCGCCTCCCAATATTTCCCAGATTTTGTGCAATTTGTCCCGCCGCTAATCACGTTTGTAACACGAAGGTTTGGCGCGGCCCTGCGCCTCGTCTCGCTCTCATTCCCGGCCCTGTGAAGCCTCTCCAGTCCCGGTTGAAAGGTTACCGTCCCTCGTGGCGCAATTAACCGGATTATTGTGCTTCTTGAGAGACGACTCAACTAGTCAACTGGCACACTTTATCGCGGCACCCTCTTTGGTGGTGGAGAGGCGAAAGGGGTCCTTGGAACGTAATAAAATTCAGAAATATTGATTTATGATATGTTAGTGTTCCATATGTATTACATCACACCAAATAAAAGCAGCTCTGTTAAAACCACGAGGGGAACAAAAGCAAATCGGTGGATTCTGCTACGCTACTTTGAGATACAACAAATATGCTTTAAGCAGGCGGTACTATTTAAAAACTACATTTAATTGCGCTGAAATAAAATGCGCCCTCGTTCATAATGAAGGGATACATTTATCCTGAAAAACATTCTTACCAATAGCGCTGAAAATAAAACAATCAAAGCTTAATAGGCCTACTTTGGCAAGCGCACACACACTACTCTGCAAAAAGTTATTTCTAAGTGTAGCAACGAATCTTGAGATTCAGATATTTAAAATGAAACAAAAACAAACATAAAACCCACAAGAACACGTTTTGTTCAAACTTTACATGCATTTGCTTACACAAACGGCCTACGTTTATTTATTGGCCAAATTATTACCCTAGCCTGCGTTTTTCTCTTAGTAAATGCCTGCGCCTGTTTGGGTTTCAGTGAAAGAGGAGGGGGACAGGGAGATCTCGAGCAGCAGAGACAGCTCCCAGGTCCGGCTGAAGAAGCCCCGCAAGGCTCGCACCGCCTTCACAGATCACCAGCTGGCCCAGCTCGAGCGCAGCTTCGAGCGCCAGAAGTACCTGAGCGTTCAGGACCGGATGGAGCTGGCGGCCTCACTCAACCTCACCGACACCCAGGTCAAGACGTGGTACCAGAACAGGAGGTAAGCGCAAACACGTTCTATGTCGTGTTTGTTGTGCTGCGTTCGTTGTACTTGTGCCTCGTAACATCAACTCTTTAAAGACTTAACTACCCGGTTACAAATTTTTAATTCTAGTGAGATACCCGTTAAAAGTCGACAAATTTAAATCAATGAAGGACAGACACGGAGAAAACGGGGCACATTACGCTAATGGCCACGCCGGAGACTCGCTCCGTCGGGGTCGTCACACTTCAACTACTAATTTCAAAATAAATAACCGTGGGAATCTGGCCGCTGGTCGTATGTCTTTTTTCTCGCCATACATCAGCTGAAGATAGAGCACTTCGCTCTTTTGATACGGGTAATCCCAACAGCCGAGCAAAGACGGGGGTTAAAAAGTACCCAGGCAACAGCTGTGAGATGGACAGGGACACAAAGATCTCAACTCCATGCATCTGCGAAAGATAAGCGCAAGAGCGGGTCGTCAGGGGAAGAGCGGGGTTTTTTGGGCCGGTTGGGGAGGGGGGGGGGGTCCTCGTTGCTAACTTTTATATTGGTGCGCGTTGCCAACTTTTATATTGTATGAACTAAAAATGTCAGATACGCGTATAACCTATATAACGTACTTGGCTAGGCCCATAATTATGACACAAGAGGGTCAGGAATGACGTAAAAACATAAAATGCATGAACAGACACGACCAAATAAAGACTTGCGTTCCATACAAAATTGTACGAAGTTAATTAAATCAATTAAATTACCAATAAAAACAAACCTGAAAAAAACTGACACATACACTGCCTCGCGCACACAGACAGATACACACACACCCGCACACGCATACACGGCATTGTAAACCACGTGTTTATCTGATCAGGTGCTGGCATTCAAGCAGCAAGACGACATGAAATAAATATAAAAGCACTACACATTTCAACATGAATAATAAAATACTGCATGCTATATTAATAATTCAATCACCTTCTTGTAATTACACAATTATTACAATTATTAATAATTTACCTGTACGAATTTCTTTCAACTGCCTGGAACAATCTGACAAGAACAGATAACATATTGTATGAATAAAGAGCAAAGTATTGTATCGTTATACTTTTATTGAATAAACCATAGGAACAAACTCCACAGAAGCGATACCCCGAAAAACCCTCCGTGTAATAATCAAAGGATTATTTTTTATTAAGATCGGTCCAGACTTTACTGTAGTAAATTTGTGCTTTCACGAGACTGACTTCATTAACTTGTTTGACTGGATGATTTAATTATATATATATATATATATATATATATATATATATATATATAGGCTACTTTTAGACCACAAAATCTGAATTATGACAGCCATTTTGATCAGATTGATTGCACTTGATAATCGATTATTTATTTGCTTTATTTTCCGAATTTCTAAAACTTGATTTCACAGAAAACACGTCTGTCTGAGTCTAGAATTATAGTTTAGGCCCACACTAGCTATCGTCGTTTAGTATCAAGCGTTTGCTGTCACGTGAGGCCATTTTTTGTTCGTTTCTGGTTCTGGTTTTTTGTTCGTGTGTTGATGCATTCCTTTTCCTCTTGACTGAAGGACGAAGTGGAAGCGACAGACGGCGGTTGGACTCGAACTGTTAGCTGAGGCCGGGAATTACTCCGCCCTCCAAAGAATGTTCCCATCGCCGTACTTTTATCCCCAAAGCTTGGTTTCAAATCTGGACCCAGGAGCGGCCTTATATCTGTACCGAGGACCCTCGGCGCCCCCGCCCGCGCTGCAGCGCCCTTTAGTCCCACGGATTCTTCTACATGGCCTGCAGGGGGGGACCGAACCACCGCCGCCGCCTCTCCCGTCCCTCTCTGGAGTGCTTCCGCGGGCTACGCAGCCCCGGTGAGCGTGACCATCTGAGCTAGACACGGGCTGCTCGGAACTCGTTGGTGACAAGTACATGAATATGTCAGCAAAAACCGCAACGAACTCAACTGGAGCACGAACTCTTGAGTCGATATTAACATACTGATAGACTACACAGCCACATTTAGGCCTATGTATTTATTTATTTATGTATTTATTTATTTATTTATTTATTTATATTATATTTGTTTTTTCACCTAACAGGGGCCTGAATGAATAGCCAAGAGAGAGGTTTAAAGGTGATTTCGTAGGGCAGTGGTTTTCCAGAAGGGTCTAAAATGCTGGCAGCGCCATGTCTTTGTCAGAATCATTGGGGGTTGACCATAGAAGTCTAAAAAAAAAGATCAGAATTATGTTGTTACCATTATTGCTATTAACAACAGGTTGCAATAATAAGGCCTAATAATAATAATAATAATAATAATAATAATAATAATCAGATTGCATTTGTGAGGAGTCGCTAAGCTTACTGCACATACATTAATCATACACTTTTATTTTCAAATAGGCCTAAATTATTCTACAACAGCATTTTCATATTTAGCTACTTGAAAATCTTACAGCGTGTGGAATTGTAAATAAGAGTAGATTTTTAAATTATATTTAAATAACTTTATTTTTAAATGTCTTTTTTAATTTGATCATTCCAGTCCAAAAACAATATTGAATAAGCAGTTAATTGCGGGAATGCGCGAATCACCGGCGTGTTTCACTATTGAAACTGACCGCCGAATTCCGCTTTCTTAGCAAGGACATAATCCAACTCACAAAACACGCTGTTATTTATGCTGAACAGTCCGGCGGAAGCGGAAAAACAATCTTAGCTCAATCAGGCAATTATTTATAACTGTATATACATCTGGATGTATTATTATTATTATTATTATTATTATTATTATTATTATTATTATTATACAGCGAACAACTATGAGCCCCCAAGAGATAAGAGAGTGAGCATTACATTGTGCAATTAACCTCTGAGGTGTGAATACAAAACTGTCTTCAACAGTACCAGCAAGATCTGAACGAAGGGGCGAACGTCCTCTTTAATAATTAATCAATCGGTGATTATATCTTCGGCCATAACTGAACAAAGGATTCGTCTGCCGCCTCTCTGAGTCTCCCGCCTGTTGAAATTATGAGGTGCGTCTGCGCATACACGTCGCAGGTTATTCCTTTTTTTGTGTCATTATTAAAAACAGTGGAACGACATTGTAACTCTCATTGGTGGAATTGTATATTGACGATATTAATTTGTGAAAACGGCTCATATTGTGAAGTGATTCTCGTCTTTCTGGATAACTGTTAGCTCCCATAGCCCCTGTGTTGGAATCTGAAGTTCCCCCCTGCTGCTCACCAGAAGGTGCAATGGCTGGGGATTTTTAAGTAAAGAGAATTACTTTTTTAAATGTACAAATAAAATTCTTACGTTAAAACAGTTTCCAAATGATTGAGTAATTTATACATATATAATATAGAATAAAATATATAATCTAAGAAAATAGGTTTAATTTTTTTTATTTTAAATCTCTGATTAAACTTAACCTAACACCTGTCTAACGTTTACACTCATTTACACGTTGAAGCAATCGCTTATTTCTCGCTCCGCTCCATTATTCTCGTGCCTCAGTGACTCTCGGACTGTCGAACATTCTGTAGGCCCATTCGTTCGATTCAATGACTCCCAGACACTAACACTGAGGAGACATTTCAGAACGTCTTTATAGTCGAACTGCTGCAGCTTCAGCTTCCATTTCCAGAAAATGTTTCAACGCAGATTCAGAACTGATAATGGAGACAGCGCATTACGAAAAAAAAAGGTGAACAGAATCAACACATACCTGCCAGATGGAAGAAAAAATCAGTTTGGACGTTGGTTTGATTTTACTCGCCAGGTTTTGATGTAGAAGCGAACTTTGGGCTCCGCCCGAAAAGCACATGCCACAAGTTAATTAACACCGCCGGGAATTGGGATTGAAAAGTCGAGCCAGTATCACGCCGAGTGCTTAATACACGTCCACCTTTCCATGAGAAGAAATGGAATTCTTGGAGATCGTTTAGAGACTGTAAGCCACCCGTTTTTATTGACTGTATTATGGTTAAACAGTGTACGTCGGCTGTACCTGAGGCTAACTGGGTTACGCATAAACTACTCTGGAGGAGTTTGACCGCCTGTAACCGCCCAATTTCCATCAAAGTGTGCTTCTGGAAAAAAAAAAACTTCCGAAACGAAAAACAGGCCTACCAAATTTTTGAAGAAAAGTTTTAAAAAACCAAATAGGCTAAAGAAAAATGTATTAGTAGACAAAAATTGAAACGGAACACTTTCAAAATTCGATTTTAAAAAGGCGAACAAACGAAAACACTTCGTAAAAGTGCAAAATCATTTAACGCAACTTAAATAAACGGAGGATATGATTTGACATTCCAAATCCAACTTCAACCTGTCAGGAGCTGTCTATCTGTTAGAGCAGCCAGTGAAACTGGATCCCGTTTCTACTCCAGAATGTCTGTAATAAAACGCTTTCATCTGCGCAGGTTTTGCATATTAAGAAGAATCCCGAGAATAATCATGGTGTTCATTGAAATTTGTTGGGATATTTCTTAAATGATAGAGGTTATGGGAAAATATTTCACGATGGACAAAAACTTCAATGCCGTCTCAAAGCGGCGGGTCACGTGCAATGTGAAATTCGCACGAGAATCGAAATCAGAACAAGTCTAAAATACTGTAGTATATTTTGTTCCTCGTACACGGAGCGTGTTTCGGCGAGTGTTGCGGGAATCGTGCGATGTATTCAACTCGTCAAACATTTAAAAACTGAAAAATATTCCGTAAAAAGACACGTGGGCAAAGCCCCCTTCTCCTAAAGTTCGCGCCAAAACATCAATAGCCCATACCCGTAACTGCCATGAATTTATGATGCATTGTTTTAGCCCGCATCAATATTTAATTGGATCAAACTATTCAAATACGATGTCAGTTCTAAAAGTGCAAATATATTTAAGTTCGGGGAAGTTCTGTAATTGCTTGTATTTAATAATTAAGCAGCGCCGTTGACTGTCTAACATAATCCAGACTGAGCACGAAGTTCTGGCAGCTTGCCCCAATTTTTCCGGCTAAAAAAAGCATCGTAATTTATGTTTAAGTGTTTTAATTAAGACAATTCCTTATGTTTCTTAAACACATAACAGGCTTCATTGGACAATTGCGGTAATATAAAATTAGGATACAATACATTCCACTCATTATTAAACAATAATAACTCAATTCAGGCTATAGCCAATTCCAACACTGTGTTTATGCAGCTGAAGATTCCTAGCGCATAATTTCACAAATATCATTACAGGGACATAATTATAAATTAACTTAACAAAAAAAGTATTTAAGAGAAATATGTTAGAATGATTTCTAACATGCCTGTCAAACATTTTCCTCAACGGCCGCAGTATTTAGTTAGCTGGTTGGATTTAATTTGTCTAACTATCAAAGAAAGAAAAAAACGTTGATAAGAGTGCAGTTCTGTCACGAGACACCTCGTTTCGTTAACCTTTTAAAATTCCTGCAGGTTTATCAAAAGCCATCAGAACAAATTGCAATTCAAGCCGGGAAATTTAATGCGGCTCTGGAAAGTTAAACTCTTCAACGTGGCGGTTTATTTAGTAGGCTATATTTTCACTTTTTAAGCTGCAATTTATTTTGAGTAGGCATACATAAATTGCATCAACATTCATTAAATACGACATTTTACGATGTCGTATTTACGGCGATTCTTTCATTATAGCTCAAAAATAAATTGTGCGCGGAAAATAAATGAGATATATGTAACATAAAAATGAGTTTGGGAAGCTGATAATAGCCTATTTACAAAGGTCTACGTCGTTACTGTTACGGTGCTGAACATTTGCTTCATAAAATTAGCGATGAGTGCTCCCGTTATTATCTTTATTATCGTCATCTTTAAAAAAAAAACAAAACAAAAAAAAAACCCTCTCTTGCCATGGGAACAATAGCATGGTGAAGGAACTGCGGTTTTAACGGATCACATGCCAATTCAGAAACCCAACAATGCGCTAGCCGCGAGACTCAGTACGAGAGCGGCATTAGCAGTGGTATCTTATTCGTCTTTCATAAACAATAAGTCGATCAAATATTAATGGCTTCCTAAGTGTGTAATTGTTTAAGTGCCCTAAATGATCCCATTTGGAAATGGATTGTTCCCACCTCTTTTTCTTAAGAGTGTTGGTTCTCCGGTCTTTGCCAAACGGTTCCACCAGCTGGTGACCGGGCGAGGCAGACTGTGGGCCGGGGATCAGGCGAGAGGACAGCTGGTCAGCGGCTCCACGGGGCCCCCTCATCGCGCTACCTCCCCATAGTTTGACTTTAAAATAGCCTAATGTTAGCCTGCGCGACATGGCGTTTGGGGAGTTCAGACTGACAAGGTTGAAGAAAGGGTTTCTAACGATTAGACAAAAGACTTTAATGGCTTTTAATTGAAAGTCGATAATGGGCAAGGCCCCGCAGTCACTGCTGGAATACTCGCATTGCACATGTCACGACTTGCCTCGCGACCTTCTGGTGGTATAGCAGACCTAGGAGAACAGGCATGGCAAACGCACTTTCCAAAGTGGATATTTTATAGCGCATAAAATATTACTGAACAATATATCATGGATACAAATATCATAATCTCTTCACTTCCGAACACTAAAAACGACAAGAGCCTAGCATTAATAGGCAGATGTCATAACGAAACCAGATAGCTAAAATTCTTAACAGAATCCACAGCATTTAGGCTTGTTATTTCCCGCGCGACAAACGGCCACAGAATTTATGGAGTGGTATATCTTTAAGATCTGTGTCGGATTCAAATGAGGGCGATGACCTCTCAATATTAATGAAAAGGGTTATTCTTGCGAAGTGCGCAGCTGATTACGGGAAAAGCTCCGTAGCGCCGAGGCAAGGCGCGGAGAGTTTTGCATGAGAAAGGATACTGCTAAATCCCTCGGCTCTTAGCGCGGATTGTCCCCGGCTCAGGGTTAATGAAGTGCGGATAGAGTCTCGCTGAGCTCCCGACAAACAAAAACACAACACGGAGAAACTCACACCCAGAGGATCAGTGACTCTGATTAATCTCATTGACTCAGAATAAAATCAAACAAAACCGCCTTCAAATCACATTAGGAGTCAATCAAAGTGCAATTTGCGGTGTGGAATTACGAGCGTCTGTGAAAATTTTAGTGCGGGCGGGTGTCCTTTCGCCGTCTTGTCTACCCCGAAAAGGGCAAAGTACGCTTTAAAAAGTACTCCACATTGCACTGATTTGCAGCATTTCTGAACCAAAGCAAAAAAAAGAAAAAAAGCTTATTCTCAGTGTCGTACTATAAATAATACGCCATAAGTAATGTTTCCCCAGACAACGTACTTTTTATGACGCACATTAGGTCGTATCTCAACAGCACTGTCAAATTATAACCAAATCTGACTGACAGGTTTCATAAATAGCATTCACCATAATGTTCGAATGCTAGCGAAATAAGATATCAAAATATCCAAAAAAAAAAGAAAAAAAAGAAAAAAGAAAGAAAATGCAAAATCCGTTGCACGAATGCAGAAATGTGGTCTAAGATTTTAAACCTTGTCCTTACCACTTCGTAGCATTATTTCACTGTTTTTCTTGATTTTATTATTTATTTATTCATTTTTTTGTCCATCGTCATTTCAGATATCGGAATAGACACACGTCCATAATGTATTACTTCAACTGTCCAAAACAGGTTTGATTAACATAATAAGGAAAACAGAACTAGCTTACAGTCACTAAGCGCGAGGTAGATTTCTGAATTATGTTGTTTATGGGATGTATACATACGCCTCTCTTGAACAGTAGGCCTACGTAAGGTTTCGGAGACCGAGGGGTGAAGGATTCGAATACCGGGCCCGGTAACAGTAGCCATGCATAACCCGGGACCATTTCAGGACAACTATAAACGCACACTGCCCCACGGCAAATGCGATATTATTTAGCACACGGGTGAATATTCAGGAAGGCAGCAACCAATTCACTCTGTGTGCCAAATCAAACATTTAAGACAAAGTAGCTTCTCCCTACACCTTCGGTAAACTAAAGTCATCCGATTTCAAGGTGGTCTACATTTTAAAGTTAAAACAAAATCAAAACGTATAAATTGACATAATTTCTTAGGCCGAATGGCTAAAGCGAGGATTCGATTTTTGATTGGCTTCAACACTAAAACACGTATTTTTCCACTGGAGCGTGTCCTGGTGTGGCCATTCTTCCAACTACAGTGCATTAATCAAATCAGATAGAAAACGCAATTTTTAACGCCAGTTTTAAATGAAAAACACATTAGGCAGAATGTGCTAGAAAAGAAAAGCTATATGAGACAAATGAATACAGCGCAATTCCTGTCTCATAGCGGAATGGTGAAATTCATTTTACCCTAATAATAACACCCTATGTAATTCAACTGTTTAAAAAAATATATTTTATCATTGAGCAGATATGATTTCTGGCAACACTTAATTTTATTATTTTGCAGCTGTAGTACTTTACTGCTAATTAGCACAACCCAGCACCTGTTAGCGCGCGGGGACAGGACATAACCCTCCCAGCACAGCTGAAATGTAAAGTTCCGTTTTTAGCGCCTGCGATTTAAAAGCAGAGCAGTTTGACATTGGGTTGTTAATTAATGCGCAACTCCTGGTGGCAGGAGAGTGAACTTGATCAATGTCGGGGATCCAGTAACCCCTGACCCCCCTGACCCCCCGACCCCCTCCCTTCTGGGACCCTCCAAGGATGGGGCAGTGTGTGTCTAACTGGTCACCACTCCCCCCCCCCCCCCCCCCAAAAAAAAAACAAAACATCCAAAGATGATAAGAACTATATCTGGATAAATATACATATATAGTAACGTCATGGTGGGCATGAACAGAGGTGCAGGAGAAATGGGCAAAGGAGGGCACATCTAGACTTTGTGGGGTGCATTCTGTGGGGGAAGAGGTGCGGGGGACATGCTGAGACAGGGCAAATGGACCCCCCCCCCCCGCCGTTTCTGATCTCATTTCAGGATGGTGGCAGTGTGGGGTGGGGTGGGGCGGGCGGAGTTACCTCCCGTCCCAATGGAACATTCTCACTGTAGAAAGCCGGCCATTCAGACTATACAGCCCCATTCTGGGGGGGGGGGGGGGGGGGTATGGGGGGGGGGGTTGGAAAACAGATAAATTTCACATGATGAGATGAGGAACAATTTGAGATGGAAAAAAACACCACACACACTACACACACACGAACACACACCCATACGTACACAGACATACACCCTCCCCCACACGCACACACACACAGCTACACACACCCACACACACACACATACACTACACGCACACACACCCATACATACACACACATACACATACACGTACACACACACATATACACACCCACACACAAACACACAGCCACACACCCTCCCCCCCGCACACACACACACACACACACACACAGGACTATAAGCAGTAGAGATGGTAAGGACTGGAAATCAGAACTCTTGTACTTGCCTGAAGGTATCAGGCAGAGGGAATGAAAGCCTCTCTTTTCCCTGAGCGAAGGGGACAGCAGCTCCAGCGATCGTCTCCAAACGTGGGGGGGCGGGGGGGGGCGCAGGGGGAACGAGCCCACCATCAGGGCAAATAATAAAAAAAACCGGGGGGATGGAAAAACATCTGGGCGAGAGACGGAGAAGCAGAGAGGAGAGGAGAGGACCTGTAGCAAGACGTGCAGATGAAAGGTGTGCGTTTGTGTACGAAACTGACCCCCCCCTCCCAATCCCTCCCCCCACCCCCAGCCGACAGTAACCGCATTGTCTATCACAGCAGGGGAGAATGTAAACCAGGCGTGTTTCAGATGCGAGGGAGATTATCTA
This sequence comes from Anguilla pacifica, assembly GCA_039654925.1. Taxonomy (NCBI): domain Eukaryota; kingdom Metazoa; phylum Chordata; class Actinopteri; order Anguilliformes; family Anguillidae; genus Anguilla; species Anguilla pacifica. The sequence continues at coordinate 36,699,131 of CM077297.1, forward strand.
ATCAATAACTCAGATTTACCCTGCAGCCACCCACCCTCCCCTCCCACACACCCCACCCCCACTCCCCTGTGTGTGTGTGTGATGTGTGTGTGTGTGTGTGTGGGGGGGGGGGGGGGGTGGCAGTGCTGGGGAGGCCGCACAGTCAGAGTGCCGACACCATCGTACGCTCAGCCCAAGCTGACAGACACCTCCGGCCAGGACACTGAGAGGCTGTGGCACTCCTCACTACACTACAGCGACCCCTGTCTGTCAGGCAAGGGTACTGCACCCTGGCGTGACTGAGATGGTTACGCTCAGTGCTGCCCTTGTTCACTGTTTGGATTAGACTTGGGCCTGGATTCAATCAGTATACAAACTTAACTGATTACAAATGCAAGCGTTTTTTTAAAGCTTGAGCATAAACTTGAACTTGGAAATTAACATTCTACAAAATTAACAGGATGAACTGAGAGGAGAGAACAGCAATACTTTCATTTGTAAGTCATAGTAAGAGACAAATGTTGATTGGATGCAGACCTTTGTAAACACACCTCACAAAAGTCTCACAAAATATTTTTCTCAACTCTAATGTCGAACAAAAGTACCAGAGAAACCTTCCAATAAGCTGTTTTCACAGCACCGTTCAATTACACATTTTTCAACAAGAGCAAGCTGAAATTTCTCATCAGTAGTGACGAAGCTTCAGCACATAACGTCTTATGAAAACCGGTATCTTCTATTTCGCTTGATCATGATTTGCTGCAGTGATTAATGCCATGCTTTCTGAGTCACGCTGATTAAGGTTATGCACGCGGAACAGCATTTTCCTTTTTATTAATTCTAGCGCAAACACTTTGCTGTATCCCCGGATAACCTCGTCAGCAAGCGAAGAAGAGGAAAAGCAGGCATCAGCTGAGCGAATACTACGAGAAGGGAAGCAAGTTCTTCAGTTTAATTAACGCCTTTATCTGCAGGACATTATTTACCAGCAGCATAGGCAGAAATGTCTCCGTTGTTTCTGCACATAGCAAGGCGGGCCAGAAACAAGGACCTGGGGCATTTAGTATGGCTTATCATGGGGTGGGGGGGAGGGGGTGACTGTGATCACAGACATGGAGGGGGGGGGGAGTACAATTGCGCAGGGGAGAGATTGTGATGGCGGACGTGGGGGGTGGGGGAGTGGGGGGGGGGGGGTTGGGATTGTGCACAGGGGAGGGGTGGCCGCTCCCCTCTATTTTAAACAGTGAATTAACAGTCAAAAATATTGTTAAAATGATTCACAATTGGGTGTGGAGGTCGGGCCAAAATAACTGGGCGGGGCCAGGACGGTGTATAAGTGACCGTGGCCCCCCCCCCGGCTCCCCCCGGCCCACCCGTGCCTGTGCCAGAGCCATTTAGGGGTTTTTAACGGCTGCAAAAAAAAAAAACCTAACGGAGATGCAAATAAGATCAAGCTCTATCGACCGTGAGATGATGTTCACGATCTGCTTTACAAGCAGAACACTGAGAAATGGCCCGGGTTCACAGAGCTGCAATAACTGAGGTTTCAGGCTCCTGTCCACTCAGAAGTCACCTCAAAGAAGCATGAATCTGCAATGTGGCGCTCATTAGCAGAGCGGACATCGCCGCACAGTTCTGATATTTGGAATGCCCTGCAACAGGGAGATGACCACTGTTCCCAATGTCACATGAACTGTATTCATAAAAAGATTTTTTTTAAAAAGGGGGAGGGTTGTGGGGGGTTGGACATTACTCAGGCACATTCTTGGACATCTATATGCCCTCCGGGTCAATGCGAGGACCCCGCAGGGAGCCCAATCACCACAAAACAAAAAGGGAAGGAGCCGCGTAAATAAAAGATGAGGCATGGTGTGCATGTATTTTTAACGCCATTCTGTGTGAAGCCTTGGGAGAGACTACAGGGTCTCTGAAATACGTGGGTGTGGTGGAGCGGGGGGGAGTGTGTGTGTGTGTGTGTGTGTGTGGGTGTGCGTGTGTGTGCTTGTGTTTGTATGTGTGTGTGTATGTGTATGGGTGTGTGTGCTTGTGTGTGTGTCTGTGCGAATGTGTGTGTGTATGTGTGTGTGTGTGCGCTTGTGTGTGTGTTTGTATGTGTTTTTATGTGTATGTGTGTGTGTGTGTATGAGTATATGTGTGTGTTTTATGCATGTTGTTCAGAGGGGGTGTGTTTGTATGTTCATGACTATGAATGGGGTTTGCACTTGTAAAATCACTTCATTAAAAAGTGTGAGACAGACATCAATAATAAAGTCTGGCTGTAACAGGGAAAGCAAGTGTAATGTTGGATGGGGTGTGTGTGTGTGTGTGTGTGTGTGTGTGTGTGTGGCGTGTGTGTGTATTTTGCAGGAGAGAAAGGGTCAGCAATTCCATGGTTTGCAGACAGAGTAATTTTTTTCCAGTGCTCCAACAGAGATAAAACAATAACTTTCGAAATATGAATGGTCAGACTTTTGGTATTTGCAGTACACTTTTTAAAAACAGACTACTGAAAGAAATTCAATAATAGATATTTAATGTAAGTCATTAATGATTGAGCAGAGCAAAGTCACCCCCAAAAAAAATAAAAATCCTTGACATTAATGAAAGCATATTATGGGTATAAACTATAGGCACATTCTGGGTACACCATGGCTGCATCATGGATACCTGACTGATGCATTCTGGGTAAACAACTTACATTCTGGACATGCTCTGAGTGCATCATAGATACACAATATGCATTTTGGGTAAACTGACATTCTTGGTATGCTCCGCGCGCATGATAAATATATGACTGATGCATTCTGGGTAAATGAGTCAGGGACAGACGAGGTTGGTAACATTCAAACAACAAGAAACAGCAGAGGTAAGGCTTTTCTCTCGACGCCATCTTGCTGACTTTTCTTACAATGAGAAGCAGGAAAAAAAAAGAGAGTAAAGACAAGCCTGTAGCTCTGAGAAGTAGTCAAGCGCTTTAATTCAGGACGAAATGATCGGGGCGGGTCGTCTCTTCCTAGTCCCGCTAGTTCTGATGCCCGCCGCCTCATCAGAGAATCGACGCATAAATATTTACGAGTTCCGTGAGGGGGAATTCTGAGACGCAGACGCTCGGGCGCAGAGATCAGAAGGTTGATTTATATAACTGAGGCAATGCATAGAGAAACAGGGTACCCTTCTCCCTCCCTCCCTCCCTCCCTCCCTCCCTCCCTCTCTCCCTCCCTCCCTGTGCCTGTACAGAAGGGGAACAAGTTCTCTCTGTCTGCTGTCTGTTTTTTTGAAGTTTGTTCGGAACGGCAGCCAGAACAAACGCGGGCCGGTCGGAGCAGGTGGGTGGAGGAGCGGCGCCTCAGACAGTCGCCGGGCGCGGCGGCTCCGTCGTCCGGAGCGGTTTAACCGCTCCCAACCCGCTCGCCGTTTCCCGCTAACAGGGAACGCCATCTCTTTCCTCGATGGCGGCGGCGGCGGCGGGAGAACGGCGCGGGGCCTCTGTTCTCCCGCTCGACGTGAGTCCTCAGACACTCCGCGCTGATACTCGCGTAAATAAATAACCGTTTAAAAAGGCCCGCGTCCTTTCAGCCTGTACCACAGAGCCTGACGAGCGCGCACGCAGCAACGGGACCCGTCCGCAAACAAGACCGGCCATCCCAAATATGGAGTAACGGGGACAGGGCAAGAAAAACTAGCTGAGAAGAACCTCATTAGCATGTGAATGCTTGCTAGCCCACAGGAAATGGATCGGACCGTCTCCGTACTGAGGCCTGGGCTGGGGAAGCGCAGAATCCCCAGCCTTCGGGCGGTGTGAATAATGCACGCGGATCACTGAATAAAAGAGCGAAGGTCTGAGGAAGAGAGACAGAGAAAAACAGGAAAACAGAAAAAAAAAACATCTGAGAAAACCTTCGTAGTTGCCAAGATTCAGGAGGATGAGGAGGAGGAACGTGGGGGTGGTGGGACTGTGATTCCTCCTCCAGTGATGCCACACGTTGCAGTTTCAACACTGTCCACACGGGGCAGTGCTGACACGCATCCGCAACTTTGGTACTTTTGGGTTGCGAGGTTGTGCAACATCATCAAGACACAGGTACACCTTTACTGCAGGAGCATGGCAAATCCAACAATGAAACCAAAGGCTGTACAAGTCACCCTTTACCACTTGGCACATGTTGGCATATTCCCGCTTCTGCAACACAGTCTATGTAAAGCTATCCAACACCTCTCCCTTCCTCCAAGTAATGACTGGTCGCTCAGAAGGATTTGGGGAGAGAGAGAGAGACGGAGAGAGAGAGAAAGAGATGTACATGGAGTGAAGGATAGACACGGTGCCCGGTGAATACCGCTGATGCTCCGCCATTACTCGGGAGTCACAAGCCGCTCGACGGCAGAGCCGCAGAGAACGGGCAGGCAGACAGAGAGAGAGGGCCGTCAGCCCACACAAACAACAGAAGAGCAAAAAGAAAGAGCAAACCCCTCTTAGGAGGTGAAGAGGAGACAGGGATGGGTTAGACAGCGGACAGGTGACTGGTGACTGCACCGCGCGGTGCTCCTTCGCAACGTCCGCCACGGTGCAAAGCCAACAGACAACACAGGAGAAAGGGAGAAAGAGCGGCCTAGAAACAGAGGGCATGCTGGGATCCCTCTCAGGGCGGAGGCAGAGACGCGGGGGTGTTTCAGTCGTCTGGGCAGCTGCCAGGACCGGAGAGAGGCGGCGGAAACGCGGCGGAAACGCCGCGGTGCCGCGCCGGCCTTCTAGAGCGCCCTCCACAGTCTACGGCGCACCCGCGCACGTTCCGGCCAAACAGGGTTCCGGGTTCCGCACAATAGCCGCGAAAGTTCCGGAACTTTCCTTATCGCAACGGAAACGTAAAGCGATCTCTCTTGTTGCTCGGACGGGCGATGCGTGACTGGGGCGGGCTTCTGGGAGATGCACCCGAGGCCACAGCCCTGGTGGTGAAGCCCGTGGGCTCATGGACGGTGTCTCAAAGGCCCGGAGGCGGCGGTAGGCTGAGCAGGCTACTTCGACAGAACAACGCTGAGCAGAAATACAGTAAAACCCCCCGCTACTTCTGCTGTTTCAGTCTCGTTTTATTTTATCCAAGAACTATTTTTCTGAGTACCTTTCAGATATTGAAAAAATAAGTTCACATCGTGAGGGAAGGATACATTTGTAAAACTAAACTACATATTACGAGCACTTGAGAGCTATTCCATGGCAAACTGGCCCGTGCAACCTCGATTTCTAAACAAAAACACTGCAGCATCCCACCCTTACTTAAATGAGTGCTTGATGAGTCTTTTACAACTTTTCAATATGTCTGACAACGTCAATTTTCTGCACGTCCCTTCAAAGTAAACGCTGGAATTTTTTCTTCAAATGGGCATTTTGTAGTCATTTTTTGATAGCACAGATACGATTTTTAGTCCCACCCCAATTGCCTTTTAATGATAACTTCCCCTGTTTTACGTAAAGATGAGCCTACTGGTATCTGGCTCCGGGCGGAGTTTAATAATCACAGCCTCGGATGATCGTTCAGAACATCTCAGATGAGAACAGGATCTTCCCATTTCACCTCGCCGACGGCGGTATCTGGCTCCGTTAACCCGCCATCTCAAGTCTTTGCTGTTGATTTCTTGCCAAAAGTTTACTGGCGAGGCGCATTCTGCTTTAAGGAGAAAAAAAAGATAAAAAAGGACTTATTGTTTTTATATGAGATATATTCCCCCGGTGTTCCGGTCAATAATGACTTGATATATCGGTGCCGGGCTTGCTATTTGCTCTGTTTTCTCCGTGTTTTCTCTGCCGGTGATTGAGCGGCGCTATTTTCACGCGCACAGAAAGGTGGTTAAAACCGGGAGGTTAAAGTCTGTTTGATCAAAGTTTATGTGAAATTTCCCGGGAGCGCCGGGGGAGCTGCTGTTGATGAACTGTAATAAAAAAAGAGTCATTTTGACGACGCGGCCCCCCCGGTGCCGTGACGGGGGATTTGGGTATGCGTCTGTTTGCTGGGAAGAGCAGCCATGCTCGCCGAAGATAAGTGAGCCGGTGGGGTGGGGAGGCGGGGGGGTTAGGGAGGAGGATTGCGTCATTGCGGTAGCCTGCTGTATATTGCAACTCGCGCACGGCTTTTCATCGAAACATTTAGCCTTCTATTTTTGACCATTCCCAACTCCTTTTACAACAATTTGGGAGAAAAAATCATTTCATTTTGTCATTTATAAAATTTGTGATGCACCAATTTGAAGCGGGAATACAGGTGAATTATAAATAATGGGATAGATATAATTCAAATGCATGTAAACCGGATTGTATGCTCGTAAATACTGCATATACACATGTACATGTTGTAACATCTTGACCGTATAATGAATGATTAAGAATGCAAAGTTATATTTCATGAAGTGGGAAAATAACTGCACTTCCTGTGATCTAGATAAACTAGAATATAAAAATGAAAAATATGCAAAAATCTGAAGAGAAAACATAAAAATCATTAAATACACATATTTTCTGAAACATAAATGTTTCTAAGCCAGTGAGATTCCATGACTGCGGTTCATTGCTATAAAATGCTAATATAATGCTTTAAAATTTGGTCTACTCCTGAATGTATATATGTACATGTCATATAATATACATTTCCTAATGTATGTGGACACCTGCACATCACACTCATATGTACCTGTTGGACATCTCACTCCTAAACCCTTGGTAGTAATATGGAGTTGGACCCCCCTTTTCTTCTGTAACAGCCACCACTCTTTTGAGAAGGCTTTCCAGTATATTTTGGAACATGGCTGTGGGGATTTGCTTCCATTCAGCCACAAGAGCATTAGTGAGGTTGGGCACTGATGTTGGGGATAAGGCCTGCCTCGCAGTTGGCATTTCATGGGGTAGAGGTCAGGGCTCTGAGAAGGCCAGTCAAGTACTTCCCCACCAAACTCAGCAAACCATTTCTTTGTGGACCCTGCTTTGTGCATGGGGGCATTGTCATGCGGAAACAGGAAAGGGCCTTCCCCAAACTGTTACCCAAATGTTGAAAGTGCACAATTCTCCAGAATGCCATTGTATGCTGTAGCATTAAGATTTCCCTTCACTGGGACTAAGGGGCCTAGCCCAAGCCATGAAAAGCAGCCTCAGACCATTATTCGTCCTCCACCAAACTTTACAGTTCGCACTATGCATCCCACCAAACCCAGATTTGTCCGTCAGACTGCCAGATAGTGAAGCGTGACTCATCACTCCAGAGAATGCATCTCCACTGCTCAAGAGTCCAATGGCGGTGTGTTTTACACCACTCCAGCCGACACTTGGCATTGCACATGGTGATCTCAGGCTTGTGTACGGCTGCTCAGCCATGAAACCCATTTCACAAAGCACTTGAGGAACAGTTCTTGTTCTGACGTTGTTTCCTGAGGTAGTACTTTGGAACTCTGTAGTGAGTGTAACCGAGGACAGATGATTTTTATGCACTACACACTTCAGCACTTGGTGGTCCTGTTCTGTGAGCTTGTGTGGCCTACCGCTTCACGCCTGAGCTGGTAATCCACAATTTTAGATTTGTGATTAAACAATTCACACGTGGTTACAGTACAGATTGTCAGCTTTTATTAAAGCTTTTATTTTATGCATTTTGGCCTTAAGCATGAGGAAGTCACAGCACTTTTTATACATAGCGCCTCACTTCAGGGCACCATAATGTTTGGGACAGATGCTGTCACAGGCATTTGTGCTTAAGCAGGTGTGTTCAATTGCTTCCTTAGGTCAGGTATGAGAGAGCTTCTGACATCTAGTGTTGATTCTAGCCTTTCGATTGCCTTTGGAGTCTGTTACTGCCGTTTGTCAACATGAGGACCAGAGTTGTGCCAATAAAAGTCAAGGAAGCGATTATTAGGCTGAGAAATAAGAAGAAACAGTCAGAGACAATGGGCCAAACCTTTGGCATACCAAAATCAACTGTTTGGAACATCACTGATAAGAAAGAGGGCACTGGCAAGCTCAGCAATCACAAACAGCCGGGAAGGCCCAGAAAGACATAATAAACGGTGCAGCTTTGATCACTTGGTCCGGTGCTGTGCAATTTGTCACCAACCTCATTCCTTTTTGGTTATTTTTCTACCTCCAACTGGAACGGCAAATCCCCCCTCACGTGGCATCGCTCGTCACAAGCTCCACGGTCCGTTTCGCAGACGGGCACGCGCCCTCCTCCAAAACGAGGGGCGTGGGCCCGTCGGCCGCCATTTCCCATCCCACCGCGGGTGGCGAGGCGAGGTCGCACAGGCAGAGGAAGAGTTGGAGGAAGACTCCTCACGCTCAGCTGAACAGACAAACTCACAGCAGCCTGATCGAGCTGTATGTCATTGTTATGTTATTTTAAGATGGAGACATGCCCCACTCTCAACCAACCACCACCAGAAGAACATGACTACTTGGGCAACTAGAGTAGATCTGAAACACTTAAATCTGTGTGCTCAATCTCTGTGCACTACTCTGCGTCTTGATTGGACAAAACCTGAGAAATGCATGATAGAAATGTTTTTGTGAAATGCAAAATGTTTCCAAGTGATTTCAGCGTGTTGGAAAAAATGAATAAATATGTAGAGAATGAGTAAAAAGGGAACGTTAACACTAAGAGAATCAAATGACTGCTCAAAGCATTTCAAAACATCTGCCACAATGGAATCTGGCAATAACAAAGGTTTACAATGTCACAATCCCACTGGCTGGCTAAACTAGGGTCCTCTCAGACACTCTGCCACATGTTCCTGGAAGTTCCAAAATAGAAAAACTGCTCAATACATAAGCAGGCAGGCACATGCTGTGAAAAACAGAATATTTGGTGTTTCTTACTCACAAACACACTCACACATGCACACACACATGCAAGTGCACACACACACATGCACACACACACAATCACACACATACGCATGCACTCGCTCACTCACACACAAATGTGCACACACACACACACACACACTCACTCAATCACACTCAAACACACACAAAACTCACACACATCCTAATCATACACACACTCACTCACCCACACATTCACGCATACATGTGCACACAAATACACACTCACCCACTCGCTCACTCACAGACACACACACACACATGCACACACACATGATTACTGGTATAGTTTCAAGCTGGAATAATAGGGCAGGTCCTTAAGTTTTTTAATAAGAGTAAAATGAAACAGTAACCACCAAGGGGCCAGCTGGGTTAATCCCTTCAATATTACTCAAAAAATAGAGGAAAGGATGTGTGTGTGTGTCTGTACATGAGTGTGTCTATGTGTATGTGCGCATGAGTGTGTCTATGTGTGTGTGCATGTGTGTGTGTGTTTGTGTGTGTGTATGCATGTGTATGTGTGCATCTGTGTGTGTGTGTCCGTGTGTGTGTGCATGAGTGTGTCTGTGTCTGTGTGTGTCTATGTGTGTGTGTGCATGTGCGTGTCTGTGTGTGTGCATCTGTGTGTGTGTATTCATGTGTGTGTCTGTGTGTGTGTGTGTCTGCATGTGCGTCTATGTGTTTGTGAGTGGAAATTACAACAAAGATAATAAAAATAAAGCAAACCGATTATTGTTGGTTTCAGAATTGTTCTTTGTGCACATCCAGACACTGCCTCTGCCTGGCACTCCTTAGAGCACATTAACACCCATTTGTGTTCTGCATCTCCAAACTGGAATTAACACCGAGGAAACGACCGAATCTGAGCAATAACCTTTCTTCCTGCCGCAAGGCAGTGGGAGTGATGGACAGATGGTAAAAACTGTTGGCAGTAATATGAGCATGAGTATTTGTGTACTAACCATTTAATTACCTCAGCTGCTCGATAAGCTACACACACAAGTCTAAACGAGGACGTTGCTCTGTCTGCAAGGGGAGGTCCTACGGCAGCACCGCAGATCTTCCAACACGCCAATTTTTGGGGAAAAGACAAAAAAATAATTAATATCTCAATCTGTGTAAATACTGTTAAACTTGAATTCTATTCTTTTTTAAAAAAAACTTTTGTTAGTTTCTCACAAGGACTGGAAAGGGAACGAGAGGTAAATGAATCCACAGCAACACTGTGGCTCGCGGCACCAAACCGGGGATAGCTAATAAAAAAAAGAGGAACTGCTCCCTCCGCCCTCCCTGTGATGCCCTTCAAATATCAAAGTGTGACAGGGGGGTTATTGGCGGCAAAAAAAATAAACCCCAGACAGGCGGCACGCAGAGAAGCTCATTTTAATTTGCCGCGTGACCCGAGAGTCAGACCGAGGGAGCGAGTTCACATCCGCGATTATTCCTGCGTGCAGCGCAATCAGCATACGCAAGTCAGCTGGGCGGCGAGCTGACCGGGTCGAGAGAAGGAAAAAAACAAAAAGGCAACTGCAACGAGTAATTATGAAAACATAAAAAAACAACTTCTTCAATCAATCAATCTATCTATCGATTTTTATTTGTATAGCGCTTTTAACAAAGGAGCTTTGTCACAAAGCAGCTTTACAGAGAACCGGTCCCCAAAGAGTAAGCCCAGGGCAACAGTGGCAAGGAAAAACTCCCTGACTGATAGCAGGAAGAAACCTTGAGCAGAACCGGACTCAGAGGGGGAACCCATCTGCCGCGGGCAGGCACCGGTACATACACACTTCATACATGCATACACACTTCTTCAAGCAAGCGCCCAAGCACTTTAACCCCTGCCTTCGCGCCCCAGGAAACCCCACTGCAAGCATTTCGTCAGCTTGCGGTTTCTTCTACAGTTCACCTGGATTACCGCTGTCCAGCACATTCATAATACCTCCTCACTTCCTGGATGCAACCGAAAGGCAATGATAAGGACAGTCAAACGCTGCCTTTAAATAAACCTGCAGAGAGGGAAACAGTAGCTGCTGCTGAAAATGATATTTCCTGCCAATGCAGAGATGAAGTGGGGGGATTAATTATGATATAACCCGCCATCTCTCTGGTCTCTCCTCTCTGTGATATTAATGACGATATGCACGCATATCTGAGCGCCTGCGAGGACATGCGCCTGCGTATGCGTCTGCATGCGCGCGGAGCGGTTTTGCTGCTTGCGCAAGCACGCCTGCATGTATTCGTATGCGTGCGTGTGCGAGGGGGACTGACGAGCACGAGCGTGGACGTTCATGTGCAGCTCCGCCCGTAATTCAATCTGCATGCGTGAAGCCGGTACATATGTGTCTGAGCTACCTGTGTGTGTGTGTGAGATACCTGTGTGTGTGTGTGTGTGTGTGTGTGTGTGTGTGAGATACCTGTGTATATGTGAGATACCTGTGTGTGTGTGAGATACCTGTGTCTGAGCTACCTGTGTGTGTGTGTGTGTGAGCTACCTGTGTATGTGTATGTGAGCTACCTGTGTGTGTGTATGTGAGACACCTGTGTGTGTATGTGTGTGAGCTACCTGTGTGTGTGTGTGTGTGTATGTGAGCTACCTGTGTGTGTGTATGTGAGATACCTGTGTGTGTGTGTGTGAGCTACCTGTGTGTGTGTGTGTATGTGAGCTACCTGTGTGTGTGTATGTGAGATACCTGTGTGTGTGTGTGTGTGTGTGTGTGTGTGTGTGTGTGAGCTACCTGTGTGTGTATGTGAGATACCTGTGTGTGTGTGTGTGTGTGTGTGTATGTGAGATACCTGTGTGTGTGTGTGTGTGTGAGATACCTGTGTGTGTGCGAGTGCATGCGTGTGTGTGTGAGCTACCTGTGTGTGTGTATGTGAGCTACCTGGGTGTGTGTGAGCGCATGCGTGTGTGTGTGAGCTACCTGTGTGTGTGTGTGTGTGTGTGTGTGTGTGTGTGTGTGTGTGAGCTACCTGTGTGTGTGTATGTGAGATACCTGTGTGTGTGCGTGTGTGAGATACCTGTGTGTGTGTGTGTATGTGAGATACCTGTGTGTGTGTGTGTGAGATACCTGTGTGTGTATGTGGGCTACCTGTGTTGTGTGTGTGTGAGCTACCTGCGTGTGTGTGTATGTGAGCTACCTGTGTGTGTGTGTGTGTGTGTGTGTGTGTGTGGGCTACCTATGTGTGTGTGTGTGTGTGTGTATGTGGGCTACCTGTGTGTGTGTGTGTGTGTGTGTGTGTATGTGAGATACCTGTGTGTGTGTGTGAGCTACCTGTGTGTGTGTGAGTGCATGCGTGTGTGTGTGAGCTACCTGTGTGTGTGTATGTGAGCTACCTGGGTGTGTGTGAGCGCATGCGTGTGTGTGTGAGCTACCTGTGTGTGTGTGTGTGTGTGAGCTACCTGTGTGTGTGTGTGTGTGAGCTACCTGTGTGCATGCGTGTGTGTGCGCGTGTTCCAGTCGGCATACATGTGTGTGTGAACGTGCATGCGCATGAGTCAGAAATCCCAGCTGAGCGTTAGACAAACAGAGATCAGGCTGGTTATTGTAAACTCTCACCTGCGGTCCCCAAGCAGACCTCCCGCCTCCGCCCAGTCACCCGGGCAACAGCATCACCGCAGCAGGCATTATGGGAAGCCCGGCAGCCGGCCGGAAAAAAGGAAATTAAAAGAGGATTAAGGCTGCCTGACACTTTACAGGGACCCGCAGTGGCCCCTGCTCTTCTTTACTGTTACACTGTGCGTGTGTGTGTGTGCGTGAGAGAGTTTGTGTGAGTGTGCATGTGTGAGCGTGTGTGTGTGTGAAGTGTGTGTGTGTATGTGCGTGTGAGAGTGAGTGCGTGTGTGAGTGTGTGTATGTCTGAATATGTGTGTGTGAGTGTGCATGTGTGAGCATGTGTGTATGTGTGTTTGTGAGTGTGTCTGAATATGTGCGTGTGTGTGTGTGAGCATGTGTGTCTGTGTGTGTGCGTCTGAATATATGTGTGTGTGTATGTATGTGTGTGTGTTTGTGTGTGTGTATGCTTATGCGTGTGAGAGTGAGTGCGTGTGTGAGTGTGTGTGTGAGTGTGTGTGTCTGAATATGTGTGTGTGAGTGTGTGTGTGTGAGGTGAGTGTGTGAGTGTATGTGTGTGAAGTGTGTGTGTGTATGTGCATGTGAGTGTGTATGGATGTGTGTGATAGTGTGTGTAAATGTGTGTGCGTGTATAGTATATGTGGATGTGTGTGTGTATGCATGTGTGTGCGTGTGTGAACACGTTTATGTGTGCGTGTATGTACGCATGTGTGCGCGTGTGTGTGCGTGTATATGTGTGCGTGTATGTATGCATGTGTGTGTGTGCGTGTATATGTGTGTGTGTATGCGGGTGTGTATATGTGTGTGTGTATGCGGGTGTGTATATGTGTGCGTGTATGCATGTGTGTGTGTGTGCGTGTATGTACGCATGTGTGTGTGCGCGTGTATACGTGTGTGTGTATGCGGGTGTGTATATGTGTGCGTGTATGCATGTGTGTGTGTGTGCGTGTATATGTGTGTGTGTATGCGGGTGTGTATATGTGTGTGTGTATGCGGGTGTGTATATGTGTGCGTGTATGCATGTGTGTGTGTGCGTGCGTGTGCGTGTGTATGCGGGTGTGTATATGTGTGCGTGTATGTACGCATGTGTGTGCGTGTGTGTGTGTGGCTCTTGCCACAGGGTGTGTGTGAAGCGCCTAGTGCAGTAGTGTAGCGTAGAAGTGCTTGTAGTTAGTGCATGCCGCTTTCCGCTTGCTACTCTCTGCTTACAGCTACCGCCGCTGGCTAGCCCCCTTCAAGGGGGTGAAAAGAGGAGCCGAGTGCGTAAGTCTCCCCTACTGCCAGTACAGAGCCTATCCACCACCAAGACTCACTGCAGTGCCTCCTCGTGGCCACACATGGTAACTGGGCATCTTGCGGTCCCAGGCTAAACTACAGGTGATCTCGGAGCAGCAATGGGCCCCAGAGACGCGGCGTGCAGGCCCACCACCGTGTGGACACGCCCTGACGCCCGCCAACCATTGTCCCAACTATGGGTAAATAGCCCCACTGCCTTGTGGGTAAGCCTACTGAGGCAAGGCTAAGGGAGCACACCCTGACAGAAAAGCAATGTGCTGGCGGTGCGCAATAGGCGGGCCTTAATAAACCAAGGACCCGGCAGCCTCCTGCAGCCAAGATGGGGGACCGGTCGTCCTGGGTCCACCCACGCCACCGGGCTTACCTCATCATGGCGAAGATAGTGCTACTGGGGATAGCGCACCCCCTATGGCACTTTAAAAACTTCTTTGCGCAGGTATCCACCTCTGACCACGGTGAACAGTACCTGGACTTTACATCAGGTTGAAGTCTGGCGGCGATGGGGTGTCTGGTGACGGGAGTAGGTACGAATGGACTGGGAGCTCCTAGCTAGAACCCTGCACGTCAGCAGCACAGGGTATATGGTCGCTAACAGCTGGGACTGAGTGGCAGCTGTTTTCGGCAGTCCCCTGTGCGATTGAGCAGCCCTATTTAGGGACCGCACTGCTCACCCCAACTGGGGAAGGGCCTAGAAAAGGTGGCCTAAAAACTGCCCACTCAACCCACGCCTGGATAGGATACCGCACCTATCGGGTCATTCCACTTCCGCGGTCGAAATAAAAATAAAATTAAGAAAGCATACAACCTGAAACTGGCAACATGGAATGTAAGGACTCTCCTGGACTCGTATGGCAGCTCTGATAGACCCCATAGGAGAACAGCCTTGGTTGCTGCTGAGCTGAGTCGCTATAACATCGACATTGCTGCTCTGAGTGAGACCAGGCTCCTGGATGACGGCTCTCTAACAGAGGTAGGGATGGGCTACACATTCTTCTGGAAGGGTTATCCCCCAGGAGGACAACATCTGCACGGTGTGGGACTGGCCATCAAGAATACACTACTACCAAGACTCACTGAAACACCTGTTGGCATTAGTGAAAGACTAATGACCCTTCGTATCCCCCTGGTTAAGAATCGCTTCGCCACACTTCTTAGTGCTTATGCACCAACCCTGCCATCCGAGAGTGAGGCCAAGGATTGCTTCTACCAGTCACTGGACGAGGCTCTTTGCCGGATCCCCAAGAGGGACAAGATCTTCTTGCTTGGGGATTTTAACGCCCGAGTGGGACAGAACAGCAGGATATGGAGTGGAGTGCTTGGCAGACATGGTATTGGCCAGGCCAATGCAAATGGCATGAGATTACTTACTCTCTGCTCTGAGCACAACCTGACCATAACCAACACCATCTTCCAGCAGAAGACTAAATATAAGACATCATGGATGCACCCTCGTTCCAAACACTGGCACCTGATTGACTATGTCATAGTGAGACGCAGTGACATCAGCGATGTACTCATCACTCGTGCCATGAGAGGTGCAGAATGCTGGACAGACCACCGTATGATTGTGACCAAGGTCCACATGAAAGTGCGCCCCCCCCTTGCAGCTGCGAGGGCCTAACGGGAGGCAGCTAGATTGCACCCGCCTGGGAAACATTGATGCAAGAAATGAGTTCCGTCGCTCCCTGGCCAAGAAACTAAGGGAGATGGAGTTCTCCTTGAGTTCAGAGAACACCATGGACCAGAAGTGGACCTCTATCAGCTCGGCTCTCTATGAGGCAGCAACCCAAACCATCGGCTATAAGAGCAAGAACCACCAAGACTGGTTCGACGATAACTCGGATACCATTCATAACTTGCTGAAGAACATGCACAAAGCACACCGGGCAACCCTAAACAACCCCTCATCCAGCATCATCAGGCAGCAATGGCAGAGAGCTCGACAGGAAGTGCAAAGAACTATTCGGACCATGCAGAACAAGTGGTGGGCAAAAAAGGCACAGGAAATCCAGTCATTTGCCGATAAAAATGACATGCACAATTTTTACAATGCTGTCAAAACCATCTACGGCCCAATAAATTGCTGCATCACTCCCCTGAAAACAGCAAATGGTCTAACAGTCTTGAAGGACCAGAATAGCATCCTGTTGAGGTGGGCTGAACATTTTGATACCCTTCTTAATCAGGACTCTGCTGCAGACCCCACCATTCTGGATGAACTGCCTAAATTTCCTCCCATTCACAACCTCAGCCAGCCCCCAACCTTCCTGGAGGTCCTATCAGCTATCCGTTCCCTCAGAAACAAGAAGTCCCCTGGTAATGACAAGATCCCTGCTGAGCTGCTAAAGCAGGGAGGGTACCTCTGTACAAGAATTCTTCACCAATACATCACCAAGGCCTGGGCTGATGAGAACATCCCACAACAATGGAGAGACGCCAATATTGTCACCATTTACAAAAACAAGGGTGACAAGGCCGTCTGTGGCAACAGTAGGGGTATATCACTCCTTGCTGTTGCTGGTAAGGTCCTGGCTAAGGTGATGCTTCAGAGGCTGGTCAACAACATCACAGAGTCAATGCTGCCTGAATCACAGTGCGGGTTTAGGAAGAACAGGAGCACGGTCGACATGATTTTCACAGCCCGACAGCTTCAGGAAAAGTGCCGGGAACAACACAAGGACCTGTTCATGGCCTTTGTCGACCTCTCCAAAGCCTTTGACACTGTCCAGAGAGAACTTTTGTGGGACGTCCTCCTCAGGTTTGGCTGCCCCAACAAATTCGTCAACATCCTCCGCCAGTTTCATGATGGAATGACTGCTCGGGTGACCATAGGAGGGCAAGAGTCTTCCCCTTTCCCTGTACATACAGGGGTCAGGCAGGGGTGTGTGCTAGCACCAGTGCTCTTTAACATCTTCCTCCTATGTGTCACCCAGCTTCTCCACAAGGAGATTGAGGACAGCAGCGGTGTGGCAGTGGAATTCAGGCTAGATGGCAACCTCTTCAATATTAGGAGGCTCCAAGCAACCACCAAACTGCATAGAGAAAGGGTCCTTGAGCTGCAGTATGCAGATGACTGTGCTCTTGTGTCTCACACTCCACAAGACCTCCAGGCTGTCCTTGCGGCGGCAGTGAGAGCGTACAGCAGGATGGGACTGACCGTCAACACCACCAAAACGGAAGTTGTCTGCCAATGGAGTACCACCATCCCACCTACACCACCAGCCTTCACTGTTGCTGATGAACAACTGTCAGTAGTCCCATCATTCAAATATCTGGGGAGTATTCTCTCTGAAGACAGCAGCATTGACAATGAGGTCCAGAACCGAATTAAGCAAGCATCAGCTGCCTTTGGGAGACTCCGGCGCCGGGTCTTTCAAAACAAGAACCTACATCTCCGCACAAAGGTCTGCGTCTACCAAGCCATTTGCATCACCACCCTCCTTTACAGCTGTGAAGCTTGGGTAACTTACAGCCGCCACATCAAGTCCCTGGAGCACTTCCACATACGCTGCCTTCAGCGCATCCTGGGAATTACCTGGCATGATCGTGTGCCTCACACTGAAATACTCACAAAGACCAACTGCAGAAGTATTGAGGCTATGATCACCCAGCACCAGCTACGATGGCTGGGGCATGTGGTAAGGATGCCCCCAAATCGGCTGCCTCGCAGAGTGCTATATGGCCAGCTACACCATGGACGACGCTCAGCAGGAGGGCAGAGGAAGCGCTACAAGGACCAGCTGAAGACTGCTTTAAGGAAGTGCAAAATCAGACCCGAGGACCTGGAGGATGTTGCTGATGACCGTAACAACTGGCGGCAGCTGTGCCTGGATGGGATCTGCATGCTGGAGGAGGAAAGGACAGCCAGGAGACAGCAAAGGAGACTCAGGAGGAACACACCCATGGTTGCTGCTACCACTACCACCACATATATATACCACATATATATGTCCTACCTGCAATAGGACTTGTGGGTCCAGGATAGGACTATTCAGCCATCAAAGAGTTCACCGATAAAAGACAGAAGTGGACGTCATCATCGGATTCGATGGACAACCAAGAGAGTGTGCTTGTATACGTGTGTGTGCATGCGGGTGTGTATATGTGTGTGTATATGTGTGTGTGTGTGCGTGTATATGTGTGCGTGTATGTACGCATGTGTGTGTGCGCGTGTGTGTGCGTGTATATGTGTGTGTATGCGGGTGTGTGTATATGTGTGTGTATGCGGGTGTGTGTATGTGTGTGTGTATGCGGGTGTGTGTATGTGTGTGTGTATGCGGGTGTGTGTATGTGTGTGTGTATGTGTGTGTGTATGCAGGTGTGTATATGTGTGTGTGTATGTGGGTGTGTGTATGTGTTTGTGTATGTGTGTGTGTATATGTGTGTGTGTATGCGGGTGTGTGTATGTGTGTGTGTATGTGTGTGTGTATGCGGGTGTGTATATGTGTGTGTGTATGCGGGTGTGTGTATGTGTGTGTGTATGCGGGTGTGTGTGTGTGTGTGTGTGTATGCGGGTGTGTGTATGTGTGTGTGTATGTGGGTGTATATGTGTGTGTGTATGCGGGTGTGTGTATGTGTGTGTGTATGCGGGTGTGTATGCGGGTGTGTATATGTGTGTGTATATGCGGGTGTGTGTATGTGTGTGTGCGCGTGTGTGTGCGTGTATATGTGTGTGTGTGTGTGTGTGTGTATATGTGTGTGTGTATGTGGGTGTATATGTGTTGCCGTCTTACACACCTGCCATTGTCTCACACGAAGGCCATATTTGTCCATCCCTGCTATGTGTCAGCTGATGTCTCCATCAGAAGCTTACTTGCCGTTGGTGTTGCCAGCCATTGTTGGGACCACACAGCGGGGGAGCACGCCGCTGCATACGCAGCACCAGCATCTCAGAGCCTGACAATCACATTCCGTCAATTAACCTCTATCCTGAGCGCAGCTCTGGGGAAAGGAACGGTCGCAGGAGGACTGTGGATGTCCTCGCACGGTGGCTCTTTAGACTGACAGCCGCTGCCTCCGCACTCTTTTCTCATTGGGAAGAGTCAAGGTTGTTTTTCTTGGCTCTCCCACCACCACCATTCTGCCTCATTCCTGTCTGGCCCCAAACCCCTTTGATATAGTCTTTCCTTTGTCGATTCTGCCAAAACAGGCTCCATCTTTATTTATAATATTTTCTGCCAAAACAGCCTCCATCTTTTTTTATAATATTCTGTGACAGACATGGAAAACGATATCCCAGCAGCCCACTCCCTGGACCAGCGTGAAGGTGCATGATGAGTCACTCAGTTCACTTTTAAAACCCCAGCAGACACATAATATCCCTCTTCATAATTTCAGGAATTGATTGAAAAAAGGTTTACAAACACAGGCACACTTCACACTCACACACAGACATACACTCTCACACACACACACACACACACATATACACACTCACATGCACACACACACATGCATACGGTCACATGCACACACAAACAGAATGCAGAGACACATGCAGACTCTTGCACTAGTTAGGGGCAGTTACAGTGTGTATGTATGTGTGTATGTTGTATGTATGTGTGTGCATGTGCGCGAGAGAGTGTGTGTGTATATGTGTGCGTGTGTGTGTGAGACATAGAGAGAGTGTGTGCATGTGTGTGTGTGTGTGAGTGTGTAAATGTGTGTATATGTGTGTGTGTGTGCGCGTGTGAGAGAGAGTATGTGTCTATGTTTGTGCGTATGTATGTACGTGTGCGTGTGTGTGTGCGTGCGTGCGTGAGAGAGAAGTGTGTGTATATGTGTGTATATGTGTAAATGTGTGTATATGTGTGTGTGTGTGTGTGTGTGTGTGTGTGTGTGTGTGTGTGTGTTGGGGGGGGGGGGTGTCTTACCCCTCAGGGGAATCCGCCCCAGGCAGGGGGGGCAGCAGCATCATCAGTTACCCCAGTGCAGAGCGCTCGCCGCTCGCTGGGTTTCTGGAGCTAAATGGAGCTGTCAGCTCCTGTCTGCGCGATTCCCGTCGTCACGGAGGCAGCCGGCGATGCCGCGTGACGGCGCTCGGCCCGCCGCTCCTCGGAGGCCGCCGCCCCGCGTTTCCCCGCCCATTCATCAGCCGGCCGCGCCCCCGAGCCGCCGGCGCGCTTGGCTCGGCGCCGCCGGGAAGCCGGATCACCTTCCAAAACGCCGCCGCAGACGACCCGCGGTTCAGCGCGAGGTCCGCACCCCGGCCCAACCCCGGCCCAACCCCGCCACCCTTACCGCTGTCCCCCCCCCCACGCCCCCACCCTCCACCCTACACCCTACACCCTCCACCCCTCCAATTCTGGGGCTGGGCCAGGATGCCCAAACCCCATCTGGAAAGGCCTGCACATTACAGCCTACCTGCTATACCAGAGCTTGCCTATACAAAAACACAGAGCACCCAGCATATGAGAGTGGACATGCTATATCAGGGCTCGCCTATACAAAAACGCAGAGTACCCAGCACATTACAGCCTACCTGCTATACCAGAGCTTGCATATACAAAAACACAGAGTACCCAGCACATTACAGTCTACCTGCTATACCAGGGCTCGCCTATACAAGAACACAGGGACCCCACACATCACAGTCCACCTGCTATACCAGAGCTTGCCAATACAAAAACACAGAGAACCCAGCATTTTTCAGTGGATCTGCTATACCAGGGCTCGCCTATACAAAAACACAGAGAACCCACACATTACAGTCCAGCTGCTATACCAGGGCTCGCCTATACAAAAACACAGAGACCCAGCACATTACAGCCTACCTGCTATACCAGGGCTCTCCTATACAAAAACACAGTGTACCCAGCACATTACAGTCCACCTGCTATACCAGGACTCTCCTATACGAAAACAGAGATAACCCAGCATATTGCAGTCTACCTGCTATATCAGAGCTTGCCTATACAAGAACACAGAGAACCCACACATTACAGTATACCTGCTATACCAGGGCTCACCTATACAAAAACACAGAAAACCTTTGGGAGGTCTGTGTGTACAACAGGGAACAGGGAGCTCTCTCTGAGCCTTCGGGGGTGCGAGTGGGTGTTGGTGGGGGGGCAGAGAGGTGGCCGAAAACTAGAAGGTGGGAGGACATGGGGGGGGGGGCGGTTTATGGACGCTGAGGGAAAAAAAGACAACACAAAGACAAGAAACATCCCTGGCAGTGCTGCAACACAATAAATTAATTTAAGTAAAGTGGACGGATGGCTGTGAAACAGCAGGAGATTAAGTTTTCAGTGCTCAAGTGTTTATTTGTGCTTAAAGCCGAGTCGCTTAAGAGGCGGATATAACGCTAAGAGTCTTTAGCGCAGACCACGTCCCTCAGACACCGACCCCACCCCTAGTTTGGGTCCAGCATCCCCCCCCCCCCCCAAATCCCCAAAAAAACACGGCTTTCAAAACATTTCCCATCCCTTTGCACTGTCCCTGTCCGAATGTTAAATTATACATTAAATACCATTTTGAGATATTAACCTACTTTATTGAATAAGTCGATGAATTATTTGGGTTTGAGAGCATCTTGGCTTCCAGTACTGCCCAGCTGTCATAAACGAGCCGCAGCCCAAATAATCAAAAGCTGTTCCTTCACGCGCTGGGACTTGCTTGGAAGCTACTCTGAGGGAAAAACGCTTCTTTTATACATCAAACAGAATCTCGCTGGTTAAAATTAAATCAGGTATTTAACAGAAAAGCTCATCGCGTAATCTAGGTAATAATATAATGAAGCTTTGCGGTCGATAGCCTTTGTTAAAATAATACATTAGGCAACGACGGCATTGCGGTGTGTCTTTCATCCCAGCCCCGCGAACAGCCTGATTTTCCTCGCGGACCCGCTGGTGAGAACGCGCAATATCAAAGGCCCAGCACATAACTGGCACGGCTTTCGCACCGTCGGATCTAGCAGTCATAACCTCCTGTTTCGGGGATAAGCCGCAATTGCATCCGCGGGGGATCTTTAAACAGAAAAACAAGCGTGGAAAAAAAGTAATACCCATTGAGCTGGAAGCGGTGAGAAGCGGGAGGCTTGGGTGAGCTTCAGCGCGAGCGGAGATGGCATTCTTCCCACCTGCGATGGCATTCGAGCGCGAGATGAGGAGTCAACGAGGGGCCGTTACGTAAACCAACGCCTGTGCTTAATTAAGCACGAGCTATGCGAACTATTCACCCGATATTTTACACTTTATATATCGGCCAAAACGAGGGAGCATACGTTTTATTTTTAAAAACCTGAAGTCTCGAAGGCAAAAGCAGAAATAATTGTCCTTTTTTCCGTTTAAAAACGAACCCCTTGGCATGGAGTCATTTTAAAAATAAATATGATTCGCTTTGCAGAATTAATTTCAGAGCATTTTCTTTTCAGTTGTAACATTCTTCTCTTGTAACCTTGGTCAACGGTGACTTAGCCGGAGGAGGTCACTGTACGGCCAACAGGTCCAAAAGAAACGTTAGGATCTGATTTAGCCTACGTGTCTTCTGTAACACCGGATCTTAAAATAGCTTGCACAGGCGAAGTAACGGGAGCAAAGAAGATGCCAGCAGAGGCCGCAAGTCTACTATTCATATTTGACTAATGATGCCGTAAGAAACTACTCTACAAAATATAAAACCAGGCATGGCATTCCCTCTTAACAAGTAACTTCCAAATTATATATAGTATGATATAGTACACTGCTTATGCGTGAGCTGATATTAGCAAAAATAAAGGAGGCTGTGTTCTAAATTAGCAAACTCGTTAAGGTGAAGAACGCAGAAGGAGGAGGCCCGTGAATCTGTACTTCTGACCAGCAGGAAATGGACAAGCATCTCGGGAGAACGCTCAGCACTGGTCGCACGCTTTTTAAAATGCCAACAGTAACAGTCTGAAACCGCAAGGGCCGGGTGAAGGCATAGGTGACATGGGTGGATGCCTGGAGTTCTTGAAGTGGGGGGGTGCCAGTCAAAGGGAATCCACATGTTGCTTCCATGACAGTCTGCGGCAACACCCCCCCCCCCATTCTGCGATTGCTATCCCCCCCCCACCTTGGCAGCACAACCGCTGGTCCACACCCTTCCTGTAGGGCAGCGAGGCTATAAGACTCGAGCCACACCTGTAAAAATGGAATGTCCATTATGAGGGCTGGAGATAAAAATCACACGTCGTGTTCTTCGTCTAAGTTTTCAGTCTCTTAGATTCTGTTTTTTATTTCTTTTTAAAGAGATATTCACTGGTTCAATTGAACCGGCGCTCGATGGGACTAGAGATTCACTAAGATGAACCCTACGAAATGCAAGGTCTTTGATTTTCCCCGGAATCTGTGGAAGGTCAGTGGTTAGGTGAGGTGAGGGGAAACGGAACACACCTGTCCGGGTCACCAGAGGCAGATACAACCAAAGCACTGCCACACTCTACAGAGCAAAGACACATGCACGCACACACACATGCAAGTACACTCACACACACACACACACACACACGCTCACACACACACACAAGCGCACACCTTCATGTTAATATCCACACAAACCCAACCGGCAGGAACACAAAAGAAGCACCATTTTGAAACTCAGACGCAGCCCGACTTCTGCATCGCCCCCCGAAGCCATGGCACAAAATGGAGGCGCGAGAAGACATGACATCATTGCGCGGGCGCGGGTACAGCAGGGGCAAGCGCGAAACCAACAAGCCAGAAAGCAGACTTCTTTTTACTTTCTCTCGCCCTCTCTCTCTCTCACCCTCCCTCTCTCTCTCTCTCTCCCTCTCTCACCCTCTCTCTCTCCCTTCTCTGCAATCCATCAGAGTTGATAGAGCTAATCCCCTTTCTTATATAAATAGCTGGCGGTGGGAGGGGGGGGAGGGGGGGGCGCGGCCGCGTGCCGCTCCCGCCCGTCTGTCCCCGGAACGGCGGCCAGGACGGGCGGAGTGTTGGCCGGGCGCGCGGGACTGCCTGGGGCCCGCCGCCGTGCCGCCGCGCCGCCGCCAGTACAGATGGAGGGCAGAACCGGGCAGTGCCAGCTTGTCAGCCGGATTAAAACGACTCATTTATTCGCTGAAGAATCTCGCAAAGCGACTGGGCGGGTGGAGGGGGTGTGGGGGGGGGGAGGAAAGGTGTGGGCGATACGGGGTAGAGAGGCGAAAGGAGGGGAGGCGGAGTGGGTTTGGGTGGGGGGTGGGGGGGGTGGAAGGTGTGGGCGATACGGGGTAGAGAGGGGAGGGGGAGTGGGTTTGGGTGGGGGGTGGGGGGGGGTTGGGATGAGGGATTTCTAAACTAACGCCCCCCCCTCCCCCTCCCCCCCCCACCCGAAGCGGGCCCGCTCCTCAGGTTTTCACTCTCGGCCCCTCGGCCCGGGGCCTCCGCGTGGCGGGGTCTGCCAGAAGCCATTACGGCGGTGTGCGGAAGCGGGCCGGCGGGGCGCCGCACCCCCGCGCTCCGGGTGACAGATTGCAGCCCGGCGCCGGGCAGTGGAGGAAGCCGATTGGCTGGGACGGCCAGGAAGCGTGTGCTGAGGGAGGGGCTGGGGGGGTGTGGAGGAGGAGTGGGGGTGGGGGGGGGGGGGGAAGAAGATGACAAGCACTGGCTGCGTGACCTTTTGCACCGGCTGAATTACTTTAAGATGCCCCCCCCCCGCCTCCCACCCCCACCCCCTTGCTCAGAATCCCAGACTTAAGTCTTATCCTGGCAGCGGGGGCCACCGTGGTGTGGGCAGCCTGTACACAGATGCCAGGGCGAGGGTCAGGGAGGGGTCTCGCCCCCGCCCCGCCCACCAGGGGCCCCCGGCTGACCTTTTCGGACCGGCGCAGTCCCGCGGGGGGAAGCTGGTGAGGACGGGAAGGGGGCAGAAGTAGGGGCGGGGTGCGGGGGCGTTTTTTGGAAATAGGACCGTGGTGCCCCGTGCCTTGTGCCCTGCGGTGAGGGGGCAGCTGCTGTGGCGTTTGGGGGGCTCAGATGCCAACCGCAGTGACTCTCACCCCCGCCCGACCCGCCAAAGTGCACGCGCGCCCACGCGCCCGCCTTCACCATCGTCATCCTCCCAGTCTGACCTCCGTCTGAACCTATTAACGTTATTTAAAAGCTAAAAACGTCGATATCGCTGGTCTCCTTGTTAAGTGCCTTCGACAAGTACCAGTTGGGACAAAGTGTTCGACAGCAGATACAGAAGAAACAGGAAGCTGCTGGTTAGGCTATTTCCAGGTCTGGTAAAACCTGAACGCATTATGCAGTATACAGTATGCAGGTGTTAGTTCTCACCACACGAGCAGAACATTTGTGTCAGCGCAGAAGCGTAGGAGAACTCTCTTGTTTACAAGCCACTGCGATATTTCTACCCAAATCGTGCAGCTTTTAACAGTGACTGCAGATATCAAGCATACTTTTACTGTGCAGAGATCGCGCTCCAGGTGACGCTCTGGTGCGGCAATCACAGAATCAAAGAGCGGTTAACACCGTTAACTGTCACTGAGCAAATTACATTTTGTATTTGCCATTTCGCGTACTTACTCAACGGAGTAATTTCGCAGCAGAGCAAAACGCACGTTAAAAACACGCTAGAAACATGTTAAAAACATGCTAAAAACATGTTAAAAACACGCTAGAAACATCTTAAAAACACACTAGAAACATGTTAAAAACACGCGCAGCGGCCGCCTCACTGTTTCCAGGCGAGTTGAAAGCTCGGACACACGTGGCTGCTTTGACCTTCAGTCAGGTGTCCTGACCTCCAAAACTGGGCGCGATTTAACTGAAAGAACACAGGTGATGACAGGCCCCCCGAACAGGTTAGCCAGAGATGGTTATAAATACTGCTACTCTGGGAAATGAAAAAGGGGTCGTTTTGCCAGTCCACTCCTCAGAAAGACAGAGCGGATGTATATAAATATGTGTACCTGCATTATTTTCTAATGGCCAGATCAGTCAACACCGGAATCCTTCCACCGTCTGGATCCCAGTTCCTCGTGTCACAACCAGGCCAAGAGGAAGGAGGGAGGGAGAGAGGGAGGGAGGGAGGGAGGAGAGCGGGGTACAGACACTGGAAGGGCTTTATCGGGTCTAATTACTCCCGATAGCTGTAATTTACAGGTTGGCAGCGGGGGGAAATGGGCAAGATTCACACTTCCGCGGGTCAGCATCTGTCGCCATTACTGAGCGCGGGTCCCGGCGACGGCCGGGCGGCGAGCGGGAGGAAGCGGTAAACAACAAACCGCGTGTGACAGATTAGCCCCGCGCGCTAAAGGACCTTCCACTGACACATCATCCCTCTCACTCCGTGAGCACGCTTCTGAGCAGCTGTCATCAGTGGAGCGGGGGCGTGAGTGTGTGTGTGTGTGTGTGCGCGTGTGTGAGTGTGTGTGTGTGTGTGAGTGTGTGCGTGTGTGTGTGTGTGTGTGAGTATGTGTGTGTGTGCGTGGGCGTGTATGGTGTCCGAGTGTGTGTGAGTGTGTGTGCTTGTGAGTGTGTGTGCGTGTGTGAGTGTTTGTGAGTGTGTGGTATGTGAGTGTGTGTAAGTGTGTGCGTGTGCGTGTGTGTGTGTGGTGTCTGAGTGTGTGTGTGTGTGCGAGTGTGCGTGTGTGTATGTGTGCGTGTGAGTGCGTGTGTGTGTATGCAAGCATGTGTGTGTGGGTGTGTGTGCATGCGTGAGTGTGCGTGCGTGTATGGTGTGTCTGAATGTGTGTGAGTGTGTGTGCGTGTGTGAGTGAGAGTGTGTGGTATGTGAGTGTAAGTGTGTGTGTGTGTGTGTGCGCGCGTGTGAGTGCGTGTGTGTGTGTGCAAGCATGTGTGTGTGGGTGTGTGTGCATGCGCGAGTGTGTGTGTGTGTGTGCGCGTGTATGGTGTATTTGAGTGTGTGTGAGTGTGAATGTGTGTGCGTGCGTGTGTGTGTATGTGTGGTATGTGTGTGTGCGCGTGCGTGTGTGCAAGCATGTGGGTGTTTGTGGATGCGTGAGTGTGTGTGCATGTGTGAGTGTTTGTGAGTGTGTGGTATGCGAGTGTAAGTGTGTGTGTGTGCGAGCATGTGTGTGTGGGTGTGTGTGGATGCGTGCGTGTGTGTGTGTATGTGTGGTATGTGTGTGTGCGTGCGTGTGTGCAAGCATGTGGGTGTGTGTGGATGCGTGAGTGTGTGTGTGTGTGCGTGTATGGTGTGCGGTATGTGCGTGTGTGTGTCTGTGTTTGTTCCACTTCCAGAAAGAGGGGGAAGGATGGAGGGAGGGAGGGAGAAGGAAGTGACCTCTTTAAACAGCCGGCCTCTCTTTCCTCTTTAAAGAACAGAAACCAGGGCGAGTTCATCTCCAGACGCACTTTATAATCCAGCTTATTTATTTATTTCTGCTGACTTTAGTAATTGCAGTCGGTTTTTCTCTATTTAGGTCCGCATTACAAATTGCAGGCGTCTGGCTGATGCGGAGGTTTTAGTTCCATTTTTGTCGGCGTGTGTGGCGGAGGAGGCCACGGGGGTGTGGGGGGGGGGAGCGCGCACGCGCCCCAGTGCTAACGCTAACCGAAAAAGCTCCCCGTCCCGGGTAGAACCACCCGAGGTGACACAGCGGAGAGGAGTGGGGGATTAAACTCTGTGCAGGGGAGGGGTGGGGGGTGCGGGGGTTGGACCCCATGCAGACCTTCCATAAGACGCAGAAGCACCTCTTGGTTGAGGGCAGGGCCAGCAGGGACGGTGGAGCCCCAGTAGCTTTTCGGGGGGCTGTGATGCTTCACGTGCTGGGTCTTCATCCGATGGACTCGGGCAGACAACTCTCCTGTAGAGGGGTTAAGGTTGGAGTTGGGGTTACATTTGGGATTGGGATTAGGGGTAGGGTTGAGTTTTGGGTTGGGGTTAGGGTTAGAGTTGAGGTTGGGGTTGGGGTTGGGGTTAATGTTGGGGTTGGGGTTAGGGTTAGGGTTAAGGTTGGGTTTAGGGTGGGGGTTGGGGTTAGGGTTCGGGTCCTTCCAGGATTAAAAGGGACACCACTAATATGGTAATGAAGCGCTGACAAATAAGGTTGCTAGATGCCTGGTTTTTGATACCTGAATGTCCAGTTTTCAAATTATTTGTCCAGGTCCGGTTAATGGTCCCGACAGGACAACATAAATGACGAGCAACCCCCTTGTCCACAAATGGTTCCCATAGCGTGTATGGATGCATGTGCGCGTGGACGGTCCAGTTTCGGCAAGTTCTAAATCTGGCAACCCAACTGACGAACCAATGGAGTTCATGTTAGAAATCCTCAGTTTCGTTTAAATAAATCAGCCCCGAGCATGTCCTTTTAAAGGAGTCTCACCCACGAGGGGACGACACTAACCATCTTCAGCAGAAAAAACCCAACATTTGAAAAGCGGCAACCAACACCTGCCACATGAGCACAAGCAAAGACACACGACGGGATCGCCAAGACTTCCAAGAGTAAAGAGCTCGGGGGAAAGGAACATTACTGCCTCAGCAAATAAAGTGTTCCATGGCTGTTCGCCGGTATCGGCCTCTGCATCTGAGAGGGGCGAAGAACTCTGCCTAACCGGACAGGGGATGACGGACAGCCGAAACGCTGGACCGGAGCCTGCCTCGCCCCGCCCTGCCCCGCCCCACCCTGCTCTGCCCCGCCCCGCCCTCGTCAGGGGCAGCAGGCGATGCGGAACGGCCCGTGCTCGAACCCGGGCGGCAGCTGGGCGCCCGCTCCACAGCCCTCTGCCCCGGGGCAGACACAAAGGGTCCCCCCCCCCCACCCCACCCCCACGCGCCCAGTCCCATCACCAAACGCATCCATAACCCTGCCCCGCTGCCGGGACCCAGGCCCGCACCCGGACTGTCCCGCCTGACGCCGCGCCCGTCCCAGGACCCGCTCCCCCGAGCGGACATATGGACAGCCGCCGCTCCCCCATTAGTGCTCTCGAGGGGGGTGGGGTGGCTGGGGGGGGCGCGGAGCAGAGCCTCTGGCCCCCCCGGCCCACCGCTGGCACTGCCGCAGGGCACGTCCTGCCCACCACCAGCTGGCACGGCCACGGAGAGAGGACAGGGGGCACCTCCCCCCCCCCCACCAGCCACCTGCGAGAGACAGGGAGAGAGAGTGCAGCATCCCACACACAAACACACATCACGCATATACACACATACACACACACACACGCACGCATGCACGCGCACACACACACACACACACACACACACACACACACACACACACTCGCTCTCTCACACACACATACGCACGCATGCACACACTCTCTCACACACACACACACGCGCACACACACACTCTCTCTCACACACACACATACACACGCACACGCACACGCTCTCTCACACACACACACACACGCACGCATGCACGCACACACTCTCTCACACACACACGCACACATACACACTCTCTCTCTCACACACACACACGCACATACACACAGACACACACACACTGATGCGATTTCACCAAGTGAAGCGAGCCAGAGCTGCAGTTTTCATGAGACAAGAGGACCATACTGAGACAGAAATTAAGACACTTAACTTTAGTTCTTTTTTTACTGCGCAGAAACGTTTAACGGTGCTGTACGGCTGCAGAAAGGGCCAGCCGGAGAAACGAGGTGCGCGGCTCACCTGCGTTTCCGTTTGTGGCGGCCAAAACCGCGACCGGCCTGCCGTTTCCGCACACGGTCCCGATCCCGCGGTACCACGCTGTCAGAGAGAGGCCAGCCAAAGGTGCCGAATGGGGGGGTGGGAGCGGCGGAGGGGTGGAGGGGGGCGTGGAGAGGTGGAGGAGGGGGTTTAGGCGTGTTTGCGAGGCAGCAGGGCTCTTGTCCTTGTCCCCGCACATCGAAGCGGCGGAGAGCGGCGGCTAGAACTCTGCACCCGCACAGCATGCTGGGAAAACGACCAGGTCCAAGGCCCCTCAAACTGGGGCAGGAAAACGGACCGCGCGGCACGGAGAGGACGGAGAGACGGAGGGGGAGACGAGAAAAAAGAGACGGAGCAAAAGAGAAGGGGGGGGTAAAAAGAAGGGAAGAAGGTGAGACAGAAGGACGGAGTGGAAAGCAAAAGAGAGCGAGAAAAAAAGAAAGAGACAGAGAGGGGAAAAAAATCCGCGCCTCACGAGGGAATGTCAGTGTTTCAGTCTGTACCTGCCACTACAGGACCTGAGGCCTTTGTTAATTAATCATTATCCAGGATTAATAATGTATCGACTATCACTGAGTATATACGCAAACTCTTAGAAATGTAACTGCTGCACAACAGTGACTGCTAATAAGGATTCAGAAAATTCATAAATAAAGAAGTTGTCGTAGTTACCAGAGGAGGTTTCGATTTTTATCAGCATCAATGAACTTGAGCATTGTAAATGGATTATGAATGCTTAGTGAAAATACATCAAAAGCGTAAAGCGGGTGTTCAGCTGTATTTGCAGTGTTAAGGCTCTTTATACAGAGTGACCCATGTCTGTTCTGCCTGACACAGTGCACTTAAGGTCATCGTCTGCTCTGGATGACGTACTGTACTCAATAACGGTGAATTCATGGGACCTTGAGATAAAGGGCTCTCTAAAAGAGAAAAACGTTTTTTAGAATTCAGCCTCACTGTAAACCGCAGTACTGATGCACCCTTCGCTGTGGCTCTCCTCAGCGAATCAGCCAAAAGCAGTAAATCAGGATCTCATAGCCCATGAGCCAGGTGGAGTGGAAACCAAAAACCAGAGCAGGCCCCAAAGCTTGAACTGGTGTGTGTGTTTAGATGTTTAAACCTGGGACACCAGGCAAGTGGAGGCTCTGGGCAATCAGTGATTAATTTATTGAAAACCAAAAATTCAACCAGCTTTGCAGGCCATATCCCTGGCCAGGCCAAAGGCATTCAGTCACACTCTAAACACCCAAACCAAAAGCAGGCTTTTGGGTTATCATGGCTGGTTTTGGTTTCAACTTTAAGTGGCACATGGTGATTAGCAACAGGGTGCTGGTTCACTGCCGACTGGTTGAAAATCTGTAGAAGAATGACATTGTTTTTTTTTTTGCATTCGGTGAACAGCACTGTCGTGTCACAGGTTTGAATCCCGGCCAGGGCCTTTCTGTGTGGAGTTTGCACACGCAGTGCTACAGGAGCGAGAGAGCGCTGGGTGGAGGAGGGGTGTGTCTCTCACCGATTTAAGCCAAACTGTCACAGTTTTTGATTGGTTCAGAACCAGAGTTTTCAAGACCCAGGGCAGAATTCATGATTTTAGGAGAGCAGAGTGCAACAAAGGAAAACAGAGGTTTGTGTTTAGGGAGGGGGGGGGGGCGTGAGCAGAAAACAAACCCTAATTAAACACTGGACCACCAAATAAACACGTGCACTTGGGATTAATAGACTGTGCCAGGAACATTTTACCTCTTCCCATTCTCCTTTCTCCAACTGCAGAGTGTTTCCGACAAGACGATACTTGAGACGCACGAACGCAAGGTGCGTAACTAAAGGGGGGGGGGGGGGCACTTTAAAGAGGGACAGAGGGTTTCTATGGGAGGCGACCGAAAGAATAAATAGAAATCTCTAACTTTTACACCACAGTCATATTATGGGATGTCTCGTAAAAGGTAAATCAACATAAACAAAATCGCAGAGAGACAAGGGTTGCTGTGCAAACAGGAGAGAAGGTGTACGCAAAAAGAAGGGAACACCAGAGGAAAGAAGGAAAGAGAGAGAGAGAGAGAGAGGCGACTGGGTGAGGAACAGCTGGCCAGAACTCGTTAAAAACAACTTCAAACAGACCCTGCAGAAAGAGCAGGTTTCAGGGCAAGGAAGACCTTAAATACCCAGACTGAGAGCTGGCAAATTCCCTTCTGAACCGGAGGGTCATAGCGGAATCCAACAAACACTACGGGACAGGGTCACTGAACAAAACATATCCTGTAAATACAGACTCAATAGGCCTCATTTCCTTAAATTATTCTTACTTTGATTCTTAAGAATGCTCCAACGAAAATACTATATGAGATTCATGACACATGGCAGACCTCTGGTTTTGTGCATATCCCAGGTGTATGAGATGATGACTGTTAGCTGTTTGTAAATTTTATGTGCAATGTGATTTGCATAAGTAAACGGCCATGAATAAGTACAGATAAGAAAATAATGATGAATTCTGAAATGTTCTTGGAAACGTTCTTATACGCAGTTTATGATCAAAAGTGATCTTTCACATGTTTCGTGAATGAGGCCCAATAAGGAGAACAGGAACCTGTGGGTCCATCTCTCATTGTTTAACAAGGAAATTTATAAATAAGAGGAAAATCTTTTTTCCAATACTTCATTTTCAGCCGATAATGTTACAAAGGAGGCCAGAGAAACTGAATTCCACGCTTAGCACAACTACTACAAGTAACTATCAGGGAAGTGCATATATGGCTAGGCCTGCACCTTGCTCGTGGTGTGTAACACAAGATTGGCTTTTGTAATTACACGTTTCCAAAACAATTCTGACCTATTCAAACAACTGTGGGCTATTAGTTACACCGTGCCGGCTTACGGTTACAAAGAGCGTCCATGTTTGACCGCGGTGTCTACATACATAGGTATGTTTCCCACTTAAATAAACAGAGTCCTCTGTTTAAAGCTATCAAATTTCGCCAACTTTACAGTCGGATGGGAAAGATCAGGCTACTCAGAGGTGCTGGCCTGGTGGATCTGAAAATATGACACGGATAAGTCGGTGACCATAAGGGAGGAATTTGATGAACACATAATAAGACAGTTCATGACAGCTCCTGGGAAACAAATCTTAAACCATGGCCCGAGATACATTGCCTGCTTGTAAAATATTAATCCGCGACACGTTTAATTAAAAATGTAAGAAGTTATGAAGGCCTCATTTATATATCAGGCGTAATACCCAACAATTAGTTGGGCGCCAACAAAGCCAAGAAACTATGCATTTAAAACAGCGGAACCAGTTTACAGTGTATTTTCCTCCGACATAATTATTAATGCTCGTTTTTTTCCGATAGAAAAATTCCCTTGTAATATACAATAACATGGAAACAACGGACCGCTCCCCTGCCAGTCTACAGCTTGATAAAAAGAGCGCGGGGACTTGCCATCCAGTTGTCAGTAGGCTTAATTCTGCAGAGCTGATTCAGCTATTGTACAGATGTAGGAAAAGGTTGATCGGGCCAATCATTGCGTGGTAATCCTAACCAGTAGGGAAGCCTATTTAGGTTTATTTAGTGATGCGTTCTATTTATAAAAGCGAACCATGTCAGAGAGGAGTTAATAATTCAGCCCTTTTAAAAGCATTGTTTTCATGGTTTCGTCCGGTGAGCTCAGCTGCACAAGAAGGGTACAATTACCTGGTCAAAACAGATAACGCGGGTCAATTTAATCAGCTCGCGCGCCCCATCTCACATTCGAACACGAAAGTGTTTTAGACGTCTGCGCACAGTGACGCGCTCACAAAATCCATTAAATTCTCTACACTGAAACGTAATAGGTGAGCTAGCTCTGTGCCTAATTAGTCCAACTAAAATGCATGTTAGTGCGAAAAAAAAAAACAGTTTCTGAAATGCTCTGAAAATTCTATTTAAAATCTTTCTCTGTAGGAACAAAAATGACCTGTCCTTGAAGACTGTTTACCGGATTTGCCCGGATTTTGGGTATGACCCCTGGGCTGTAAGCTTTCAAGGCCGTGTACGTGGGACGCGCGGAGCGCTTTGCCTCCAGAGTAAATACGTAACACATTTTTTATTTAGTCTACTTAGTTTATAGGCTAATTCAGCTATTCTCTAATCGCCTGGTTTATGGTAATAATGACAATGATAACAATAATGATCACCGTCACCACCGTCGTTATTTTAATTAGCCTATTGTAGATTGTCGTTGTAGGCTACTGTAGTAGTTTTATAAATAAGGGGACCACTGGTATTTTCTTGACGACTTCAGTTCTGCACACGACCCAGGGCGTAAAAACACAACGGGCCTCATTCACGAAACATGCGTACGATCACATTGCCAACTGTATGTAAGAACGTTTCCACGAACATTATCGCATTCATCATTTTTTTTTCTTATCTGTACGCGACTGGGCATAAAATTTACAAACAGTCAGCATTAATCATCTCATACACCTGGGATATGCACAAAAACAAAGTTCTCCACATGTGTCACGAATCCCATATTGGTTTTTCGTAGGAACATTTTTAAGAACAAAAGTTTTGTGAATGAGGCCCAATGAAACAAAAAAAAAATACCACAATCTTGCAGAAAACATTTAACATTTACCACCTCCACTTAGTAGCATATCTTGTGCAACCACAGTCATACTGAGGCAACATTAAATTGAAATTGTAAATACATTGATTGTTCACATATAATTGTAGCACTGTGAATGAAATTATAATAGTCAAAGAATTATCCCATAATAATAATAATAATAATAATAATAATATAATTGTAGTAACAATACTCATTATTATTATTATATCACAACAACAACAACAATAATAACAATAATAACAATAATAATAATTATAATAATTATTATTATTATTATTATTATTATTATTATTATTATTATTTGTAGTTCTGTTACTGTTTGCACCTGTATTCCTCGGAATTATTTGCTTACTATACTAATTAGGCTACGATTTAAAATAAAAAATACAACATTGCTAATTAAAGTCGGCCATTCTGAAACAATAAGTTCGTTAACCTACATTTTTTTTGTAGCCTATAGCGCCTTTTACATAAACTGTCACAAAGACAGCTTTACAGAAAACAAGAAATTGGAAACTTGGGAAAGACTGCGCCTGAATCCCCAAAACACCAGCAAGTGTTAAAAATCACGTTCAAGTTCAGGAGGCGCGCTTACCCAAAGAGAGATGTATAATAATAATAATAATAATAATAATAATAATAATAATAATAATAATAATACCCTTAAACGTGTTTCCAAATTACAGGACAGCAATGTGAGTAGTTGTGAAAGTGCATGTCGCGGCATAAATTGCAAATACAGCCCAATCTGGCAACCTACGTTTTTAAACCGCTGTTACAGGATGTCCCGCCTTCTTCATGAGTGAAACTTCCTGGAGACACAGCTCTTGTTTTCATTTGGAGGAAAATGGCGGCTTCGAGCCCGGATCGTGCTCCGGGCAGAGGAGAGACTGAAACCGAGCCGGACACCGGCGCATTGACAGGACGTGGACCGATCGTAAAGAGAGAGCCAGTACTGAAGCTGTTAAGTCCGGTGTGCGGCCTGGAACCGCTCTCTTGGTCAGAAGACCACAGAATATCGGCCTCTTGTACAAATAGTATTTCTCTAATGGAAATGGTGTGCGACATTCACAGCTATAGCCGAGACCTGATCATACATCGGACCTCCATCCCCGTGCCAGAAGACGTTTGTGTGCTACAGGTATATAAAATATTTGGGAATGGCTGCGTACCGGCTGCGCAGTCCTGGCTGCACGTGCGCTCACTCCAGAGGCGCCTGTCACTCTGCACAGTAGTTATAGTTGTTTTCCAAGGGGCATGTCGTGCTACCTGGGTCATTTCATTCAGAAGTGTAAAATGGTTTTGGGGTTGCAAGAGTTGTCTCCGTTCACTGTGATCGGTAAACTACGGCAGTTTTTTTTCTTTGACATGTTTTACTCGGGCAGTGTAGCGGCGAATCTATGCGGCGCCGCCGTTGAAACGTGGTTATTGTTTACAGTTGATCCGATGGTCAGTCCTGCGCGAAAAACTAGTTGGCAGTTAATTTCCGTTGCAAGCTAGGTACCACTACTCTTAAGAAGATTATTTCCCTGGCAAATCTCCTTTGTTTTAAGGAGTTATGGTTGATATTTGAATTATCTAGTTAGCTGCGTGGTGTTCCAATAATTTCTGCGTCAACGTGTGTCATAAATGCTCGTAAAACAACTGCATTTGTTCAATGAAGAGCTTCTAGTTGGTGGCAATGAAATAATTTCCCCTGCAGTAATGAAACCTTAGATTTCTTTTTCTGTTTTTTCATCTGACTGCCCATGCTAAATCCTTGTCATACCTGCTCCTGTGTGTACGTTCGTGGACTATGTCCTTCTCGTCGCCGCTTCCTGTACGTTCGTGGACTGTGTCCTTCCCGTCCCCACTTCCTGTACGTTGACGGATTCCCGCTCCGCAGGTGGGCCCCGAGCGAGACGTGCAGGAGGCGAAGGAGCGGTTCGCCGGCTCCGACGACCCGGCGGTGAGCCAGGCCTTCATGCTGGACCGCACCATGAACCCCGCCGCGGGCGCGCTGCCGCCCCTGAGGGGCACCAAGTACACCAGCTGGTCCCCGCCGGGCTGCGACGGGAACGGGCGCTGCCTGCTGGCCGTGCTCACGCTGGACGGGCGCCTGACCGTGCAGAGCGGCGGGCGGAGGCTGCGCTGGACGCCGCTGGCGGACCTGACCGAGCTGTACGGCCGCTCGCTGGCGGAGCAGGGCTACGCGCCGCCCGGCGCCGAGCCGCCGCTGGGCCCGCCCGACCAGCTGCCCGAGCTGCGGCGGCGGCACCGCATGCAGGCGCCCGTGCGCATGGAGTGGTCCAGCGTGTGCGCCACGCAGCGGGTGCAGACCAACAACGAGTGCAAGGACGTGGGCACCGTGCTGCTGGCCGTGCTGATGGAGAACGGCGACCTGGCCGTCTGGCACCTGGCCCTGCCCTTCCTGGGGCCCGACTCGGTGGTGTCCTGCAGCACCCTCCCCTCGGGCGTGTCCCGCCCCAGCGCCCTGGCCTGGTGGGAGTACCAGCACGGCGGGCGCCGCATGAGCGGCCTGATTGTGGGCAGCTCCGCCGGGCCGGTCAAGATCCTGCCCGTCAACCTGAAGGCGGTGAAGGGCTGCTTCACCCTGCGGCAGCCCGTGGTGCTGTGGCAGGAGGCGGACCAGATCCCCGTGCTGGGCGTGCGCTGCGTGTCGCTCTACCACCCGCGGCAGAAGTGCGACTGCAGCCTGGTGGTGGCGGCGCGCGGGCCCTACCTCTTCTGGTGCCTCCTGCTCATCTCCAAGGCCGGCCTCAACGTCCACAACTCG
Source organism: Anguilla pacifica (assembly GCA_039654925.1). NCBI lineage: Eukaryota > Metazoa > Chordata > Actinopteri > Anguilliformes > Anguillidae > Anguilla > Anguilla pacifica. The sequence goes on from CM077297.1 coordinate 36,735,807, forward strand.
CACGTCACCGGCCTGCACGCCACGCCCATCGTCTCCGTGGCGACCGGCCGCCGCGACGGCTCCGTCTTCACCTGCGCGTCCGACGGCTCCGTCAAGAGGCTGACGCCCGTCTTCACCGACGAGGCCGTCACCTTCCGGCAGGAGGCGCTGGAGCTCCCCGAGGGGGTGGCGGGGCGGCGGGTGCACGGCATGGCGGTCAGCCCGTACGGGGCCTACCTGGCCCTGCTCACCTCCGAGGGCATGAGGGGCTGGCAGCACCCGGTCTCCCGGGCCCACCAGGTGCAGCTGGTGACGCTGAAGACGGCGGATGCGGCGGCGGGCGAGCTGCTCCGCTCCGGGGCGCAGAGCCTGTTCCGGCAGGCCGACCTGCTGGACCTGGTGCGCTGGAAGGTCCTCCAGGACAAGCGCATCCCTCCGGGCCTGCAGGGGGAGCTGGACGAGAAGGTGCGCGCCTCGGGCAGCGCCTACCTGCGGCGCTTCAAGCTCTTCCTGCTGCGCGTGCTCTACCAGTCGCTGCAGAAGGCCCCGACCGAGGCCCGCTGGCGCCCCGCGCCCAACGCCGCCAAGGTCCTCCTCACGGACGAGGACGGCGACGAGGACGACGGCGAGAGGCCCTCCGAGGGGGCGGAGTCCCAGGGGCAGGAGGGCGGGGCTTCGGAGGAGCAGGTGAGAGAGATCACGGCCATGATTCAGGAGACGGAGACTCACGTGACGCGGGAGCACATGAAGACCGTGCTGGGGGAGGTCTACCTGCACACCTGGATCACCGAGAACACCAGCATCCCCACGCGGGGGGTCTGCGACTTCCTCTCCAACGACTCCACCTACGAGGACAGGGCAGCTGAGGTAAGAGCGCGCAGACACACACTCTTACACAGACGCACGCGCACACACACACACGCACTAAACTGTGCCAAGTGCTCCGATTACCTACAGACTAGATAGTATCTAACACCGTATCAAGCCTGGTCTTGAAAATCCCCAGAGTTTCTGCCTCTACTACATGACCTGGCAGGATATTCTGTACATTGACTACTCTCTGCGTAAAAAAAATTCTTCATAATACCTGTACAAAATTTAACTTTAGCTAATTTCCATTTATGTCCCCTCATTCTACTGACAGAACTCAATATGAAGAATCCATTGTGGTTGACTTTGTTAAAGCCCCTTTATGAATTTAAAAGCCTCAATCAAATCACCCCTAAGTCTCCTTTTACTAAGCTTGAAGAAGTTAAGTATCTTAAGTTTTTCCTCATAGCTTTTATTTTTCATACCAGGAGTCAATTTGGTTGCCCTTCTTTGAACCTTTTCCAGAGCCTCTATATCTTTCTTGTAGTACGGTCCCCAGAACATCACACAATACAACCACACAATGTGGTTTAACAAATGTATTGTATAAGATACGTATAACTTCCTTGGATTAATACTCAATACTTTTCGTTACAAATCCCAGCATCCCTTTAGGCTTTTTTTTCCGGAAAGGCTTTGATCAACCATTACTCCCAAGTCTTTTTCAAATTGAGCACATTGCAATTTTGTTCCTCCCCATGTTCCTCCTATGGTGTGGTCTGTGGCAAAAACACACTTCCTGTGTTCCTCAGGTGCTGATTGGTCACATCTTTAAGAAGATGAACAAGCAGACCTTCCCAGAGTACTGCAGCCTGTGTAAGGAGGTGCTGCCCTTCAACAACCCCCGGCAGGCCGTCTGCAGCAACGGCCACATTTGGTTCAGGTATCGGCTCTTTGCTCCCTAAACACCCCTCTTTTACCCCTCTGCACCCCTCTTTTACACCTGTACACCCCTCTTTTACACCTCCGCACCCCTCTGTTTCCCCTGTCCACTCTGGGAAAAGGCCGTTCTCTAAGGTTCACTCACACCAGGCAGTCATTGGCCCATTCGACTCTCTAATGCTGAAAACGGCTCTGTGTGGACCGGCAGAATGTCCCGAAGCCCCTCCCCCTAAACCCTGTTTCCCGGGCGACGCGCTCCGCCCTGACGAGCCGCATGCACTCTTCTCTGTCCCAGGTGTGTGCTGTCGTACCGGGCCTGTCAGTCGCTCGACTACAGACGCTGCCTCCTGGGGGACGGCATCGCCAGGCTCCCCGCGCCCGAAGGTGAGCGACGCCCGTCTGACCTCTGACCTTCCGCTCTTCCAGCCGTCTCATTGGCTGTCATGCACGGGCAGGGCCTTGTGGGTGGCTAGCGGGAACCGCCTGAACCCATAGAGCAAGGCTGCCTGGTCCTGTTCCTGGAGATCTACAGTCCTGTAGGTTTTCATTTCAACTCTAATTTAGCGCCTGTTTCTACTAATTAGCAGCTCAACAAGATCTCTGGCTGTTGAATGTGGTGTGGCTTTGATAGGTTTGGAGTGAAAACCTACGGGACGGTAGATCTCCTGGAACAGCCCTGCCCTAGAACATAATAAGCGAACCCACATTTTAATGGAAGGAATCGGAATTCCAGAACCTCGTACGTTTTTCAGTCTGTCAGATCCTTGTGCGCTTGTAGACGCCAGAAAGGCTGAATTATTGATCTGGTTAGCTGTAGGAATTATGTTAGTGTTTCTGTTCCACTGGAAGGAAAGTTCTAGAGTTCTAGAACTCTAGCTCTTTGTCAAAGCGAAAGGTACATTCTGTGATGATATTGGTGACCTACAATTGAAGGCACCTCTAAATTGGCATGAGCCACGCACGTTTAGGAGTGCACACAGGACAGAGGTGTTATGAAACTGAATCTTCCTCTCCCCCCCACCCAGACCCAGATTGGATCAAGCGGATATTACAAGGTCCCTGCACCTTCTGTGACTCGCCACTCATTTAGCCTGGGTCTGGCCTGGGTCAGGTGAGGGTCAGGCCTGGATCTGACCTGGATTTGGCCTGGGTCAGGCCTGGGTCTGTCCTGGGTTTAGCTCTGGTCTGGCCTGGATCAGGCCCGGGTCTGTCCTGGGTTTGACCAGGGTCTGGCCTGGATCAGGCCTGAGTCTGGCCTGGGTCGTGCTTTCTTTCTGGAACTCGATGGGCCACGGTGAAGAGCAGATCCCGCCATCCATCCTTGATGTGACTGATGATGATGGAGCTGAAGGCAGTGCTCCAGTTCCACGCTGTTCCCTACCGTCCATGTGACCATTACAGAGCTCTATAACAGTACAAGCGGCTAAGTTTCCCCCAGTATTGTGCTTGGAACATTGACACGGTACCAACTGATGTTGAGGGGGGAGAAAACAAAAAATCACACAAAATCGTTGCTGACTGTATGAGCTCAGTGAACAGGACTCCGGGCCAATTAGATGAAGCGACAGAGATAGCGGGAGAGATGGCGAGCGGCGTTTAAAACCCGACTCGCCCCCCCCCCGCCTCCCCATGGGGGCGGGCTCCTAACGAGATTCTGCTGTAATGAGGTGCGGCTCGGATTCCTCCGCCGGACCCAGGACTCGTTTTAATTAAGGGAGGGGGGGGGGGTGTAAAGAGTGCACGTTGTTAAATATAATTAACCCTCGTTTGAGAACACGGGTCGGGGGACGTCCGCGTCGGCCGCGTAGCTGTGCGCACCCCGCCCCCGATTCCGGTCGTCACGGAGACGGCGGTTGGCGGCTCCTGATCAGAGGTGCGGTCGGGCGTCGGAGGCGAGCGTGGCGCTCTCGCCCGCTGCGGGCTCCGTCAGGTACTGATGACTGACGGCCTTAGGATGCCCGGGCACGGCAGGCTCCACGTTTCTGTGGTCCATGATGGACTCTAAATGGTTGCCAGAGCGACAAGTCCCGCCTACTCGGACACTATTGGACCCGTTTCCTAATCTGCCTCACCCTCCTGAGGTTCTCTGCGGTCACCTTTTCGCTATGCGGTCAGTATTTGCACGTTTTAAGGCAAAGGCTGTTATCACCCAAATATCCGTCTTAATTCTGATGCTAGATGTTGTGACTGAGTTTTTTTTTGATGGTCATGTTATCAAACTTTTGTCTGGAAAGCAAAGCGTTTCATAAACAAAAACCCGCTTTTCCCGCGATACGATGCCGTACTACAAGCTGCTTTTGACGCCGGGAAGCAATCTGTGCAGTACAAAATGCGGCACGACAGGGACGGGGCCACAGGAAGGAGAGGTTCTGGTTTCCCTTTTTCTTTTCAGAACCAAATGTGCGCTGAGCGTGACCAAGCTCCTCCTGTTTCTGCTATCCGGAACCTTCCGTTTACAGTATTTGTTGCCTTTGTGGAAACGCGCTGTCCAGAGCGTACAGTTTTTTCTCTTTGAGATATTACGTATTTATTCAGTGGAATTGTTATTGAACCGGTGGAGGTGAACTACCATGGCAACCTCTACAAGGGGCCAAACTGAGGGCCCCACTTAGAGACACCGCTGATCTTCTGGTCATGTGCTCACTGCTCAACCAATCGCTGCTCACCGCAGCCTCTTCATTTACTCACGGGTTACGGGTCTTCTGGTGGTGCTGTAGAAAAACTTGAATAAACCGGCGAGGAAACTAATCGTTAGTAGACCCACGAGGTCTTTAATTTTGGTGGTTCTGTCTGTGGGAGGATTAGAAAAGAAAACGGGTTTTTGGGTGGTTCAGGCCATTCATTTTGCGTGACCTCACACTTTTGCCAAGAATTTGTGTTTTTGCTTCAATTCTATTGTTATTTTGTAAATAAACTGTTCTGGATTAGTATTCGGAGTTTGTGGTGACTTTTGTTCCCCGTAAGAATGAACACTGACTCCATTGCATTCATTGTACATACATTAGACCATAACAAAACACTAACTGCTCCAGTCACTGTGAGTGCAGTGCATTTAGTTGCTCTGGCAAAATTACATGTTTAAAATTAAATTGCTTGGCTCTCTTACATTAGTAATAGCCTTTTGTAGTGCCAACCACACACAAATGAAAAATTGAAAAAGTGAAAACCTGTTGAAATTAATTTTCCAAAATTAAGGGGAAATCTTATATCTAGAAATAAGAACAATAGAATGTTGTAGCACTGAGTATAACTGCAAGGTTAGGATTTTTACAAACTGATGACGTTGAACATTTCTGTAATCCCACGTATAAATGTATTACACTCTCTATTTAAATGTGCCTGTGTGTATAAGTATTTATCTCTCCATTTCTGGAGAGAAAGTGAAAATTCTTGTTGAGATATAAAAAGTGGATTGGAAGAGATCTGCTGTATATTAACTTCTGAATTCTGCTGCTGAAACAGAACTCCTCTGTGTTTTAGCCCATCAGTGTGTTTTCAGTCCTAAATATTAAACACCCCGTTCGTTCCCCCCTGTTACTTAAAACCCAGAGTTGTCCGATGAATAAATCAGCTAATTTCGGAACTAAACAGAATGGGGGGGGGGGGGGGGGGGTAGCAGTAGAGAGATTCCCTAAAAATAAAAAGAGCACAGGGAATTTTTGAATATATGTAGATGGTGGGTTGGGGGGGGGGGGTGCTGGATTTGCTTCATTCTGCCACATAAACCCCACCCCACCCCCCAAAACCCCCCTTTGCACCTTCCTGAATAAATGTAATGTCTCCCCAGTGTTAAAGAACTCACTGGACCCGCATGTCTGGGGCTCCTCTGCAGTAATTAAGTGGGTCTTTTGGGGGGGGGGGGGTCATTCAGACCCATCTGGGGGGAGTTTTTAAATCAGGCTGTTAACACAGCCCTCTGACCGTTCCTCCCAGCTCCCCCTCCTCCCTTTCCGGGTGCGGGGCGGGGCACTGACCCGTTACCGGTGAGGTGTCGGTAACCGGGGGAGGGGGGAGGGTGGTATTGGGGGGCAGGGCGAGCCCCCGTGCGTGCACACGCCCTCTGGGGCAGCCCTAATGTCTGCCTCGCGCTCGGGGACTCCAGCGGGCCACGCTTTACCGCCACATTAATTAGAGCTGTAATTAACGAGGGGCCGAGCCCCGCCCGCTGCCGGGAGGCGGGAGTTGCCGAGGGAACCGCGGGAGCACGGCAGCCATGGATCATCAGAGCGCCTTTCCGCCGGTGAGAAGAATTCTGGGATTTTTAGCGGGGTGGGGTAGTGTGGATGTTGGGGGGGGGGGGGGGGGGGGCAGGAGTTGAGGTAATTGACTGACGTGCTTGGAGCAGGTGTGGGTTACAGGCTCTACAGGTGTACAGACCCCCCCCCCCCCCATCACAGCCAGCAGGGGGTCAGATTCCCCGCTGGGGCGGCAGTGTAGCACAGTGGTTAGGGAACCGGGCTTGTAACTTAAAGGTTTTAGGTTTGATTCCCAGGAGGGGCTGTTGTACCCTTGGGCAAGGTGCTTAACCCAGATTGCTTCTGTATATATCCAGCTGTATAGATAGATTGAATGTAAAAGAACAAGAAGTGTAAAACGGAGAAAATCAAATTACTGTAAATACTACCCAGCATGGGTGCAGTATTGGGGGAGTGGGGGGGTGAGGACAATTCCAAGGGCCCTGACTGACTAAGAATATGAGAACATAGGATTTTCTGGGGTGGTGGGGCCCAATGTGAGATCTTTCCATGGGCCCCAGGATCCCTGTGGGCGTCCCAGCCCCCCAGCTCATTAATGGGGTGCTTGCGTCACACTGTCCCGGCTGGACCACCGAAACTCTCTTATTCAGGAAGGTTCTGCTCGTCTCTCCTACGTTCAGCCAAAATGCCACGCCCCTCCTCACCCCCCTGCCCTGGCTCCCGGGTTTGGCCCGAGACACATTCAAATGTCTCGTCCTGGGCTGAAATAAAACCCCCTCTTTTTGACACCTTACAGTAAAAGGTGAGGAAAAAATGTCCACTTACGCCATGTTTGAGCTTCTGTTACTTTGTTTCAGTAATATTTAGAGTTATTCTGACTCGTGGAAAACAAACTCCTAAGGGATACCCTACAGAAGAGACCAGGATTATGCCTACAGTCAGAGGGGTTCAAGAATACTAACCATTTTTTGGGTATATAATTTTCAGGTTTGCGTTAAAAAAGGGGGTGCTACAGGAGGAGGTAACTGAGCCATGATTAGATGGCCAGGCCATGAGCACCAAGGTGGGAATCTGTCCAGGACAGACAGTTTGTGAGATGCCACAGGACCTTTGATGACGACTGCTACTTCACCCGTTCCTCTTCCTCTCTGGGGAAGAGGAGTTTTTTCATGCCAGTCAATATTTACAGCCTGACTTTTGTGGAGGTGGGCCGGTACAGTGGCCTTTCCTCAGGCCGTAGAATCTGTCAGAACTTCCAAGAGTTACTGTGAAACACTGGGAGCTATAGCAGTCCCATCATCAAGACAGAAAACCGAGATTAATCTCAGTGGGATTTCTGGCGAAATAAAGATTAAATGAGAGCAAGAAGATGAAGAAGAGAGGGGAGATTTCGGTTTAATTAATGTACATGTGGGATTCCACACATGCTGTTACGATATAGGCTCATCCTGCTCTGTGCCCTGACATCACTGAAGTTCTTTAGGTGGACCCGAGGTCTAATTACCGGTAGGTATGCAATCCAGGTGTGCCAGTCCCCTCATCAAGAGACAGTAAAATGAGATTAAACTTCAATGGGGCTTCCGAGCGAAATACAGATTAAAGACATAAGCGGAAAAAAGAGGAAGAGGAAGAGGCAAGCGCTCGGTATAATTAACGTGCGTTTGTGATGCAGCGCATTACACAGACAGTCTGTTCTGTGCTGTGACATTACTGCACTCCAGCAGGTGGACCGGCGGCCTAATTAGCTGCTGGTAATGTGACGCAGGTAGAGATGCAGACTACAGAGAGGCCTGTGTGAGGGGACCCTTTAACCCTTTGAAGAGTAGGATTTTTGCAATGTTTCCTTGGTGTTCTAGAACTCTAGAACACTGCTTTGAGTTACCGGTAGTGATCGTTGCAGCAGCATTAGAATTGTCGGTTAAGAGCATTCTAATCACGTGCTTGTGATCTCGCACCTTAAAGGGTTAAATCGGTGGTCCTCAACCCTGGTGCTCAGAGTCATGGGTTCCGCTAGCCATCGCCTTTTTAAAATTAGCCTCTCATACAGATCCCAGATACTGGGAGGGGTGAGCCAGCTGTGTCATCAGTGAGTCAGCTGTTTGTTAATTGGCCAATTAGTGCTGATTAACGGAGAAAACCAGCGCAACCCTCTGGTGTGAATGGCAAGACGCGTGCTCGTTGGCTGCAGAGAGATTAATTGATTAGAATGAAGTTCTCCCTGGGAAAATGTCTGCTAAATCTCTTGTGAGAATCCTTGGTCCTGGTTTGGTGAGGCTCTCTGCCTCCTTCTACTGGGATTGGGGGGTCACTGTCTGCCCTTAGTTGGGGCTATTGGGGGGTGGGGGGGTGGGAAGGGGGTCACAGGGGCTTTTGCCTTCAGCCATGGTCATCCTCACTGCGATCACCATGTTCTCAAAGACACAGGCTTGTCATCAGTGCTTCTGGCTTGTGCGTGTGTGTGTGTGTGTGTGTGTGTGTGTGTGTGTGTGTGTGCGTATGCGCATCAGTGATTATTTCAGGGGCAGCGTTATGCAAAATTAGTACTGAATTTTTCACTTTAAAAAAAGAAATTCTGGTAATATCTGCTGAACAGGGCAACAGAGCAATTGGGCTGAATATGTATGTCTCATTATGAAATATTCATAAAGCTGCATGGAAAATACAGCATTGATAGTGGGATTGGAGAGGTGCGTGTGTGTGTGTGCGTGTGTGTGTGTGTGTGTGTGTGTGTGTATGTGTATGTGTATGTGTGTGTGTACGAGCGTGTGTGTGTGTGTGTGTATGCAGTGTGTGCGTGTGACCATGAGCACACATGCGTATGTGCATGCGAGGAAAAGAGGGCAAAAAGTCAATATACCCAAAGCCTTCGGACTGACTCCTTGGATCAAATTTCTGACGTCTATTAGCAAGCGCAGTGGTGTCTTCCTCTTTTCTTTTTCCTCCTCATTTAAAGCGTCCCTCCTCCTCAGGCCGGGGTGATCCGAGTGGCCCCATTCATCCGATCCCCCCTCTCCTCCATCCCTCCCTTCTCCCTCTCCGTCCATCTACCGGAATTAAGAAATTAATGAGGGATAGATTCCTTACAGGCGGCCTGGGCAATGTTTACCACTGATGAAATTATAATGCGGGCCTCCATGCATTATTTATGAGCCAATTAGAGGAAGTGTTGCTTGATTTGATGAGGAGCAGACACGCAAAAGGCATTTAACTAATAGAGAGCAAGAGTGCCGAACGAGAGATGGGAGGGAGGGAGGGAGGAGGGGAGGGGGGGATGACGCCAGCTCTCTTGGATGACGTGGCTAATTGCCCTGCTTTATCAGCCTGTCACCGATAGGCATGCATATTTCATTGTTCTCAAAGACTTTGATTGTTTGCGCTTGTGTCAGGTCTGTAACAATGAGAAGGCTGGTCAGTGTGGAGTGTAGTTAAAGACTGGCAGCAAGAGGAGAGAGAGAGAGACAGAGAGAGAGGTGGAGAGCGAGAGAGAGAGAGAGAGGTGCAGAAGTGGAGGGTGGAAGGGGACAGAGAAATGAACAGATGCAGAAGGGAAAGGGGAGAGATGGAGAGATGGACAGAGAACAGGGGTAGGGAGAGGGAGTTTGGACACATTGACCCGCTCCTCATTCTGGCCTTTGTGCCACAGCACTGTGGTAGAACTGGCCTCAGGTCTGGTGAGGACTCCGCTCTAAACTGAGATAATACAATATGCACACAGCACCAGACCAGACCTTCGCCCTCACGGTCTTCATCCCAAGGAACTCACATCTTTTACATGCAACACTTTAGATTCACCGAAGGGATTCAGGCTAAGTATCTTCGCTCAGGATGACAGCGACAGTCGAACCCACAACCTCAGGGTTGCCAGCCCAGTTCCCTAACCACTGCACTACACTTCCACCCCGAGTGATTTACCCAAAGCACCTTCCCTCTCTTCCTCCCAAGAGCTCAGAGTTTTCAGAGTTCTAGGGGAACGACGCAAAATCACTCTGAGGAAGAGAGCGCGTGTTGCCATGACAGCGCCTGGTGGGGTGGGACATGGGGGACGTGTCTGATTCTGATTGGCTACAGAATGATTCTGATTGGCTACAGAACTGAAAAGTAGAACCTGGAGTGTGGTCATCCTTGATTATCTGAGGAGAGATGGTTTATCTGAGATGGTCGTTTTTCTTTTTTTGTGTACACCTCACGGATCAAGTGGCTGGCCCTCTTTACGTAACGAAAGCACTTCAGACAGGCCTGTCTCATGTAGATCATCTGAAATGGCATTTTGGCGTTTACCTCCTCTCAAGAAGCAGGCATCCCTCCAGAAAAACCCTGATCCACCCTTACCACAGATTTAAGCATAATTATTTGCTTTAATTTCTATGTGGTTTGTCTCGTCTGTATCACCTGACGGGTAGCCGCATCTCGATCTAAAACACTCCAGCGATCAGACCTCCGTTTGATAACGTTGAATTCTGTTGATATTTAACACTCCTGTTGTCTCCATATTATGCATTGCACCCCAGATCCACAGGGTCAAAAATGACCCAACCCCTCAGGACCCCCTGTGATAAGGCCTCTTTGAATTTCCAACCCTAAATCAACATTTTTCATGTACAAAACAACTGGTCACTCATCAAGAAATCGATGTATAATTATTCCCGCACAGTCCAGAGAGACCTTATTTCTTCAGTCTATACCACTCATTTTTACTACAAAACACATAATACTTGTTTAAATTTGTTTGGTGTAATAGATGTGTGGTGCTTAACTTTGATTATGACTTCTGAGTTCATAACTGCAGGGTTAGAGACCCAAAAGACAATCTTTGTACTCAAAAGACTACCACTTTCATAAAAATATGAAAAAGGTCAATATTCTACTATTGGTAATGGTACCAATAGTAGAATATTGCATGAAGTTTGGTAGGTCACTCCTTATCAAACTTCATGCTGAAAAAAAATTAATTTTGAGGGTACCGCTGTTTAACTCATTTTTGACCCTGAGGATAACAGGAGAGTTCATTGCCGTCTCCTCTAAGAATCATTCTTAGAATGAAGTGCAAACTGACAGTAAATTGTTAAAAGCGTCCACCTAAGAAGTTCACCGATAGCAAACATTTTATTTCCTTCTTCATAACTGTGGTGCAGTCAAATTCTGCAGCGTGAACTTTAGCTGAAAACACCTGTTGCCTGCCGGACCACACCCCTCCCTTCAGGCTTTTCCCGTCGGGATATCCCGTTACTGGGGGGGTTTCTCGCCGCCCCTGTGGCGCCCCCTGTCGAAAAGCAAACGTGCCTGGCAGGCCTCTTGCGTCCCCCTGCCCTGATGTATTTAAAGGCTTTAAAATGGGAGTAACCGGATAGCTCCTGATTAATAAAGCTGCCAGGTGAGCGGGCTGCCACCTGACCTGCCCCGTCCCCGGCCCCGGCCCCATCGCTAAGGTTACCTCCCCATTGTCTCGGGCCGGCCCCCGCCGCGGGCCTCCGGCCTAATTAAGCTAATGCTATGCAAATGAGCCCTCCGGCCATTCGCCGCCGCGCGCGCGGGGGGGGGCTGCTAATGGAATAATTGGGCCGTCTTACCACAGGGCAATTAAGCCGGTGTTAGCTGAAATTATCGCTGATTGTTTTAATAACAGAGGCTGTGGGGTGGGTGGGTGGGTGGGGAGTAAGGGGGGGAGGGGGCAATTCTGTGACCAGGTGGGGCGATTTAAGATAAACTGCAGAGTAAATGAGCAAGCAGCACTACTGTAAGGGAGGGAGGGGCTCAATGTTCCACCCATTGGGGGTTTGCCTTTTTATTTTCTGTTCCGACCAAACACTGAACTGCCGGCTATTATGACATCATAAAGCAAACGCATTAGGGGTTCCATCTGTGTTCTAAAATCCACTCAAGGCCTGCTGGCTCAGACTCGCAGGCCTAGGAACATGATTGGTCATTCAACACAGGGGAAAAAAGGTAACATAGAGGACAAAAAGTGTTTAGAAAATAATTCCTCTAGGTTCAAAGGTTGGTTTGACTATGGGGTGACGTGGGGTGGTAGACAACTGAAACCCATTATGGGGAGCGTGCAGCTGAATTCACAACAGATTCCCCTGCTGAGTTTTGTAGATGTAAACCATTTCAGGTTATATAAAATAACTGCATGGTTTTACAGCCCAAAAAGGTATAAAAATGGGACTGACTCCTATTTCGTTCTCATTATTATAATTTCTGTAAGGACAAGACAGATCACAGCTGATCTTCATGTATTCCTCCAGTTTGGTTTCCCCAACCATCAGTAAAATTTAAGATGCCCTACAGTCCGAGTACTTTCCCCGAGACCTATTAAAAGCCACGGTTTCGGGACGGGAAGGGGCGAAGTGTAAAGAGACTGCTTTTAAATGAAAAATAAACAGGTCAATAAGAAAGAGGGAAAAAGGGGTTCCCGTCCCACGGCTGGCCAGGCGTGCCCCCCCCCCCCCCCCCCGGATCGAACTTCCCCAAACGCCCCGCCGTGACCACGTCCAGCCGCCCGTATCGATTTTTCCCCTAAATTACGAAACGGAAGCCGCTGCGCCAGATACGAGCAGGAGGGGGGGAAATAAAAAAGAATCAACACACCCCAGCGCCCGGCCCCGCTCCCAACCCAGCGCTTTCCCTCCAAACGTAATTGGATTTTTATCGACAGGTGCACGGTCGCCACGGGAGACGGGGTAAACGGCGGCTTGAGGGCGCGCTGGCTACGGCGTGAATTCAGGTGCGCTCGCAAAGTTCCGCATATTTAATCATCCAATTACAAGACGCAATATCCAATTGCGTCATAGCCCAATGTATTTCTGTGTGTTTGGGATGGTGGAGGCCACAGAAGTACCCAAGCCAGCCGGAGCCCTTGCCTGAGTGGTCCGTGTCTACTGCTTATGGTCCCAAATTTTTTAAACCCTTCATTTGGAAGCGGATAACTCTCCCCCTGGGCTCTGAAATTCAGCTGAGGAGCGTCAGCTATACAAAGTTCTATACTGGCTGCACTTTTCAAAGCTGCTATGACTGATGTGGGTTTATACCTTTATGAGCTGGCTTTGTGCCTGAATAGAGCGCCATCTATGCTGGGTGGAAGGAACGCCTCACTGCCACCCTTAGGAAGTTAGGCAAGGGATTTACAGAGAGGTGGGATTGAGCTCATGTATGACAGGGGTAACACCTGTACAGGTACCTTATCTGTACTTACACTTGTTATCTACACCTACACCTATATCTGAACCTCCACCTGTACATGTGGAGCTTAATTGGGTCACTCAAGTGTTTGGCCGGGATGGTCATGGCTGTTGTCTCAAATGCAGCTGCAGAGGCAATGCCTTACAGAAACCAGCTTCAGAGACACCTTACAGAAACAAGCTTCAGAGAAAACGCCTTACAGAAACCAGCTTCAGAGACACCTTACAGAAACAAGCTTCAGAGAAAACGCCTTACAGAAACCAGCTTCAGAGACACCTTACAGAAACAAGCTTCAGAGAAAACGCCTTACAGAAACCAGCTTCAGAGGAAAGGCCTTACAGAAACCAGCTTCAGGCGTCTTACAGAAACCAGCTTCAGGCATCTTACAGAAACCAGCTTCAGGCATCTTACAGAAACCAGCTTCAGACGCCTTACAGAAACTAACTTCAGAGGAAACGCCTTACAGAAACCAGCTTCAGAGGAAACGTTTTACAGAAACCAGCTTCAGAGGAAACGTTTTACAGAAGCCAGCTTTAGAGGAAACGTCTTACAGAAACCAGCTTCAGAGGAAACGTTTTACAGAAACCAGCTTCAGAGGAAACGTTTTACAGAAACCAGCTTCAGAGGAAACGTTTTACAGAAGCCAGCTTTAGAGGAAACGTCTTACAGAAACCAGCTTCAGAGGAAATGCCTTACAGAAACCAGCTTCAGAGGAAACGTTTTACAGAAGCCAGCTTTAGAGGAAACGTCTTACAGAAACCAGCTTCAGGTCGGGACCCTAAGCACCTGTCCCACAGAGTATGTTGCGTTCCAGAAGATGTATTTAAAAAAGAAAATCTAAATAAATAAATGATATATCTTTAGAAGAGGATGGTGGTCAGAAGACTCCAGGAAGACAATGCCCAAATGAACTGCCATTGCTTTGGGTTTACATTTCAGCCCGGATTCAAATTACTCATGTTCTAAGACGAAAGGGGACAGGAGATCCAAAACGAACTAAACGCTCATGAGCTCACAAACGCTGGGCCAGAGTAGCGAGTGACATCGCCGCGTCAGCCGTCCAACCCCGGCGGGGGGGGGGGGGGGGGGGGGTGAGCGTTGTTTCAGAAAGGGAAGGCGTACCTGGCCCAGTGGACCTCTGGCACTGCCCAGCGTGTCCTGATCACAGAAGATTGCCAGCGGGTGGCATTTATCTGACAGCGCCATCAGATCCCTGTGGGGGCGGGGGGGCGGGGCTTCCCGCCCGTAATCGGAGTCAGCGATCTGATCAGGCCTCGGGTATTTGGGGTAACCAAAGGCCTGCTGGGTCTCAGGTGATAATACGACAGATCAGACAGCTAATCTCCCAGGATCCTCTTCTTCCCTCCCCCCGCCCGCCCCCCCCCCCCCAGCACCAGGGGCCGTATGAATATTCGGCGGCACGTGGTAGAAGCAGCAGGGGCGGTGTCGGGGTCGCTGGCTTTGCATGGGGGGGTAATGAGGTCTAATCCCCTCCCTGACTCCTGTCCCATTTAAACCACTCTGGGCTGGGACACCTGCTAATGGACTAATTAACCCCTGACCCCCTGCACTGCCCAGCACCGTCACCCCACTGCCCAAATCAACCCCCCCTCCCACCACCACTCATCCTGCCCAGCACCATCACCCCACTGCCCAAATCACCCCCCCTCCCACCACCACTCATCCTGCCCAGCACCATCACCCCACTGCCCAAATCACCCCCCCACCACTCATCCCACACACCAGAGACCACAGAAGGGTGGGAGAGGATGAGAGAAGGAAAGAGAGAAGGAAAGAGAGAGAGAGAGAGAGGGGCAGAGCAAGAGAGACAGAGGGAGAGAGATAGACAGAGAGAGGGAGAGATGGAGAGGAAGAGAGGGAAAAGCAAGAGGGAAGGAGAAAGAGAGACAGAGGAAAAGCAAGAGAGACAGGGAGAGAGAAAGGGAAAAGCAAGAGAGAGAGGGAGAGAGGGAAAAGCAAGAGATACAGAGGGAGAGAGAGACAGAGGGAGGGAGAGATGGACAGGAAGAGAGGGAAAAGCAAGGGGGGAACAGGGGGGAATGGGGGAAGAGGGGGAATGGGAGGGGGAAAGAGGGGGAAGACGGGAGGGGAAAAGAGGGGGAGTGGGGGGGACGGGAGGGGGAAAGAGGGGGAGTGGGGAACGGGAGGGGGAACGGGAGGGGGAATGGGGGGAACAGGAGGGGGAAAGAGGGGGAAGGGGGAATGGGAGGGAACGGGAGGGGGAAAGGGGGGGTGGGGGGAATGGGGGGGAGTGGGGGGAAAGAGGGGGAACGGGAGGGGGAAAGAGGGGGAGTGGGGGGAACGAGGGGGAATGGGGGGAACGGGAGGGGGAATGGGGGGGAGTGGGGGGGGATAGGAGGGGGAATGGGGGGAGTGTGGGGGAACGGGGGTGTGGGGGGGAATGGGGGGGGGATAGGAGGGGGAATGGGGGGAGTGGGGGGTGAAACTCATGATCTCTCCTCGGTGCTGTCAGCTCCCCGGCTGTGATGGTGTTTCTCCTCCCCGTTTGTTCTGGGGCGCTGGTGTTTGTTTCTGGGAGCGCTCGGCGACGTTCGCTTGCATCGCCTCCCGCGCGGAGCTCCCCGTGGAACACCGCTCCGCATTTACCCAGAATGCCGTGCAATCTGTCCAGGGAGGCCGCCTCCAGTCTCACCGCTGGCGTCGGCGGGACGTTCGCCACGGTAACGGCCTCCGTGCTTCGACGACCCCCTTACAGAAAAGCGCGGCCCAGACCTCATTTTAGAGGATCTAGCGCTCACAGTCACGGCTGTGCTAATCCGGCCGCTGCCATTGGCTGTCAGCACCACACCGGGAGCTTACGCGTGCACACAGGGGCTATCCAGCAGCGGCTGGCACAGCCACCGGCAGGATTCACAGGATTCAGGCCGGACTATCGGCCTCATCTCCGCACTGGAAACTGGCCTTTCAGCAGGAAGCACCGCTCCCCCCCCCCCAACATTATGAGTGACATCTCGGCCCCGCCCCTCCCAACTTTTGAAATGAGGCCTATGTCACTGACACGAGCTGCTCTCTGTACGCATTCACGTTTGGAATAACCTCACGCCTGACACATTCAGGGCTGGGTTTGGATTAGGGGGCCAGATTTGAGGGTCCATGATGTAGATGATTTGAAAAGTAAACCAGTAAATTTCAGGGCCGTTTGGAAGGCAGGGAGAGGGACAAGCTCAAAGTTTAAATGAATAAAAAAACAAACAAATATCAAACCTCGTATATCCGCAACATCCATTCACAAACACGCCGCATTTCAGTTTGTTTCCGCGCTTTCTTGGCTTCCTAATGAATCCCTTCCCGTCACATAAGATGGAGTGAAGTATTCTCCACATGATCGGGGAACTATTCGCGTAACACAGAGAGCAGGAAATGGACACGCATCGTGGCGAAGGTCCCGCCGCTGCACTGGTTAAGAGGAGGAGGAGGGCGGGGCCACGGCCGTGACTCCGTTATAAAAGCCCATAAGCGGCTGCAGACGCCCCCATTTTAACGGCCTTACGCGCCGCGCAGTTTGGGCCCGCCGGCCCCCGAGCGGCGTTCCCTTAATCAGGCGCCCAGGCAACTGCAGGCAGAGACAAATAAATCAACAATGGGGTTACTGGCATTTCCAGCGCCATCTGGTGGTGGAGTTGTGTTTATGTTGGGGGGGGGGGGGGTCCATGCTGTTAGGCTAGTAGGAGATTTCTAAACCAACAATCAATTTTACACACGCATGTTCAAGTCTGCACGCACATACAGGAAAAAATGACTAACGAAAGGAACATAATGTGGGCGGCAGTGTAGCACAGTGGGTAAGGAACTGGGCTTGTGTCCGAAAGGTCATAGGTTCGATTCCTGGGTAGGACACTGCTGTTGTACCCTTGAGCAAGGTACTTAACCTAAGTTGCTTCAGTATATATCAAGCTGTATAAATGAATACAATGTAAAAAAAATGCTATGTAAAAGTTGTCTAAGTTACTCTGGATAAGAGCGTCTGCTAAATGTCTGTAATGTAACACTCTCAAAAGTACAAAAATGAACAGTAAAAGCTTAACTTACTATATTTTTTAAACCATCGAGTAATTTCTGCTGATTTGAGGGAGAAAATTTGGTGTAGTGCTGCCGGCAAAAAGCCTCGGCGTTCCCGTGAACCGGGTTCTCTATCCTTGCGGGTCTTGCGGTATAAGGGAAAAATGGAATTGAATTTCAAAGTGCATCAGCTTGTACAAACAGAGAAAGATGTGTATCTTTTTTATTTTTTAGTCAGGATACATTTTGACACCGGGTGCAACATCTGGAGGAGACAGACGGGCGAAAATAAAATGAACAGGGGGGGATAAATTAAAGCTGACAAGCCGACACACAGGCAGGCACGCGCCGCAACAGCTGCTTCAGATCTCGTAGACGTATTGGGCTTGTCTGGATGCGCGACTCCGCTCCTTCACTCGCGGCGAGGTGCAGGGGAGCGCCGAAACCCGCGCGCCTTAGAAATGCGCAATGCAATTTAAAAAGGACAGAGGAAAACGGGGATTACGTACAACTGTGTTAAAAATATTAAACGAGATAACGGCTCCTGTCCGCCTCCTGGAAATATCACGAGAATGTTAACGGTAGAAAATGTAAACATGAATGTAACTTGGGCCACCGCATTTCACCGTTTCGCTTTTTTAAGTCAAGAAACTTCAGCAAATAGAAAAAATTTAAAAATAATTAAAACATTATAATATAGATTTTGTGGGGTATCATTTATTTAAAAAATTGTTTTTTAAAGTACCGGATTTCCATACTGAGGCGCGCGCTTTATTCTGAATATAAAACGTAGCAGGATAGCCAATTAAGTAGGCAACGTTAAGAGATATTTTTATGCTGATGAAAGTATCACAAAGATGGTTGGCAGAAACTACTACTCTTTGCAGAGGTAACATTTGGTTGGGGGTGGAGAGCAAGCAGGACGGGGCGGGGGGGGGGGGGGGGGTGAAGAAAAAAATGAATTTTGAAAAAGTGAGCAGCACCCAGGGGGTCCCTGGAGCTTGTGAAAAATTAAAGTCGACGGATTCAAACTGTCCAATTTCCACATCAAACGAGTCCTGTCCCCGCACTCCTGCAGAAACAGCATCAAACGCCACATACAGTAGCCCCAGAAAGAGCTTCTGTAGCCCTCCACCTTTTTTATAAGACCAGTGGTACTTTTTTTTTTTTCCTTGATAATCCCCATTCCCCTACGCACTGTACTGGTTACACTAGCCAGTGTCTCTCTCCTGTCTAATTATACCCCAGTGAGTCTATTAATCAACTTGTAAATTATTAAGATGGAGAGCTTCTCTAAGTCCCACTGACTCCGCGAGGGGGGGGGGGGGGGGTGGCAAGGTGGGGGAGAGAGAGAGAGAGAGAGAGAGAGAGAAAAGAAAGGAAAAGGGGCTACAGAGAGTGAGTGTGTTTCTGTGAGTATGTGTGTGTGTGAGTGCGTGTATGTGTGTGAGTGTGTGTGTGTGAGTGTGTATTGTGAGTGAGTGTGCTTGTGTGAGTATATGTGTGTGGGTTTGCATGCGTATGTGTGTGTGTGAGTGAACTGGTGGGAGTGTTGTGTGTGTGTATTGTGAGTGAGTGTGTTTGTGTGAGTATGTGTGTGTGTGTGTATTGTGAGTGTGTGTGTTTGTGTGTATGTGAGTGTGTTTGTGTGAATGTGTGTGTGTGTTTGTGTGAGTATGCGTGTGTGTTTGAGTAAGTGTTGTGAGTGAGTGAGTGAGAGAGATTTGGAGTGAGTGAGAGAGATTTGGGGTGAGTGAGAGAGATTTGGAGTGAGTGAGAGAGATTTGGAGTGAGTGAGAGAGATTTGGAGTGAGTGAGATAGATTTGGGGTACACAAACAAATCCCGCGGTTCCCACAGGACCCCCGAAACTCGAGGGCTGCCGTGCTCCCAGAGGAGACCGACCTCTCCAACCTTTACTTTCATTTGGGCTTCCCCTTCTCTCTTTTTCTCTCTTCCTCCCCTGCCTCCCTGTTTCCGCTGCATGTATTCATGAATTCATGCTTGTGTGGAAGAATTTGTGCATAAGAACAGAGAGGGAGGGAGAAAGAGAGAGGGAGGGAGGGAGGGAGGGAGGGAGAAAGAGACCAAGCACAGGCACTTGTGCATGAGAGAAGTACAGAGTTTAAGTATTTTAGTATTTGACACCACACTGCACTAATATTCACAGAGCAGGGATACACTGCAACATGGGTAACTTCCTCCCATCGTTACCATGCCCACGTGATTGAGTTAATGACCCAGATCACTACCCGCCTGCTTCGGTTCCCAGCCAGGGAGCTACTGCTGTTCCCCTGAGCAAGGTACCCAACCTGAGTTATTATTATTCTTTGTACATAAACATAATCTGTGCAAATCACTCTGGAGAAGTGGGTTTACAAAACGCTGAACACACACACACACACACACGCACACACACACACACACAAACTTTGAAGAATGACATGCTATGGTACAGGAAGCAGCATCATAATGAAGGAGGTGCTTTCAGGAATTCCTCATGCAAACCGCATATGTGTAACAACGCCTGCACTGTTTGCATTTGTTCCTTTTTAAGTATTTGCTGCTAGCATATCTATGCATGCTCCTAAAATGGCCCCCGTTAGTGTATCTATACACATTCCTAATATCGCTCCCGTTAGTGTATCTATACACATTCCTAATATCGCTCGCGTTAGCGTATCTATACACATTCCTAATATCGCTCGCGTTAGTGTATCTATACACATTCCTAATATCGCTCGCGTTAGCGTATCTATACACATTCCTAATATCGCTCCTGTTAGCGTATCTATACACGTTAATATCGTCCCCGTTAGCGTATATTTTGCGCGTTGTAGCACGTTAGCGTCTGAGCGGCACCGCGTTTCCCGTCGCCGTCTGCGCGTTGGGGTTTGACGGGTTTTGGCCCTCGTTAGGTTTGATCCCTGCTCTCGCGGGCGGCGTAAAAAACCCCGGCCCCCGGCACGGCGGGGTCTTGGCGGGATGTTTATTAAATTAATAAAAAGCTGCTCAAGGCGAGCGGCGCGGCGGCGGGCCCCGGGGGCGGCGTGATTGGCACTCTCAGCCGCTCCGCCGTCCCCCAGGGGCCCCGCCGTGCTCACTTTAACTAACCGGCCCTGACTGCAGGAGCGCCGCTTGACGTGCCACTTCTCCCCTCTCTCTCTCTCTCTCTCTCCCCCCTCTCCCTCCCTCCCTCCCTTCCTTCTTTTCCCCCTCTCCCTCTCTGATTTTCCCTGTGAGGAGACGGAGCTTAGATCTCTGCAGGCGAACCAGCCGGGAGTCCAAGGGGCCGGGGACACTGACAGAGACGGGAGGATGAGAGGAGAGACAAGAACATGGAAATAAAAAATAAAAAAACGAGGGAGAGGGGAAGCGAATGAAGAACAGGGGGCTGATGTTTCTTCCTGTCTCTCTCCCCCCCCTCCCTGTCCTTTTCCCTCTCTCCCCCATCTCTCTCTCCCTCCCTGTCCTTTTCTCTCTCCCTCTCTGTCTCTCCCTCCCTGTCCTTTTCCCTCTCTCCCCATCTCTCTCTCCCTCCCTGTCCTTTTCCCTCTCTCCCCATCTCTCTCCTCCCTCCCTGTCCTTTTCTCTCTCCCTCTCTGTCTCTCTCTCACTCCCCCCCTCCCTGTCCTTTTCCCTCTCCCCCATCTCTCTCTCCCTCCCTGTCCTTTTCTCTCTCCCTCTCCGTCTCTCTCTCTCTCCCTCCGTCCTTTTCTCTCTCTCCCCAGTCTCTCTCCCTCCCTATCCTTTTCCCTCTCTCCTCCTGTCCCTCTCTCTCTCTCTACCTGTCCTTTTCCCTCTCTCCTTCTGTCCTCTGTCTCTCCCCCTCCTCTCTCCTGAAGAAGGCAGGAGGGCCTGGCAGGAATCTCAGGGACAGGGACAGGGACAGGGACAGGGACAGGACGGGGGGGGGCAAGGCAGACAGGGAAGAGGAAGGGGGAGACAGGGGAACAGGGCTGACTCCCCCGTCAGTTAAAAAAACCCCGACCTGACAGACAAACAGGTGAAAGCTAAGCACTATGGGAGACAGACAGAAAGACAGGGCAAGAGAGAGAGCTTCATGCACAATAACACATTTTATAGTATATTTTGGCCATCTAGCAGAAGCGCTTATCCAGCACAATTTATACAGATTATATTCTTTCACAAGTTGTCCATTTATGCAGCTCGATATTTTACTGAAACACTTTGGCTTAAGAACTTTACAACGGCAGCACCGAGCCCAAAACCTTTGAGTGACAAGCACAGTTCCCTAAGAACTATACCATGAAGTACTATACTGCTGCCACAGAAGGCCATTTCATATACAATTTCTAACTTAAATCTTTGCGTATTGTTTTTCCTGTATAGGCGGAGAGAGAAGACAATCACTGATGTGGTGTCTAGTAAAATTCTGGCCCTAAAATATGCTATGATAGCATATATTCATTTTAAAGGATTCTCTTCACTTTCCTCTCACAAAAACAATCGACAAAAACATCATTCATAATCGGCTTTTAAAAGGGAACCAAAACTCCGTTTGAAAATGAAGGAAAAAACAAAAACAAACCAAGACAAAAAGAAGGCCTCTCTCTCTCTCTCTCTCTCAGCTGTCAATTCTTATTGAGGAGCTTCGCACGAGTTATTTGCATAAGCCGCGAGCAGGAACTGTTGTCGGCTGCGTATCGTATGGAGAAGACGCGCCGATTTTCATGTGCAAATGCGAGCCGCGCCAAAGCGGCGCATTATTATTTCATCAGCGCGTGGAAACCGGCGCGCGGCGGCGGGCTGTGTCCCGAACTCCCAGCGGACGCTTGGGGATTCTGGCCTCCTGCGGGGCTGTTTACATTCGGTCTGTGCCGCTTTAAAAGGGCAGAACCACCTCGGGAACGAGCCGGCAGCCGAACGAAAGGGAGCCGTGCTGCGAGACGATACTCGTGGGCCAGCACAGTGAGGGAGCTCTCCTGTATTAATTACTATAAACTGCGAGACGCTCAACTGACTTTGAAGTGAAAAATAAAGATATTATTGCGGCCAATTATTGACGCTCTGAGACACTTAAAAAAGCCGAAACGAATATCAGATTGTTTAGAAATGCACATGACGAAGACAACAAAGAGCAACAAAAATATCTTTGTTTTGTACACCAAGAACTGACACTCCTATGGTACGTAGATAATACGAACATTAGAAAATCATAGCATAAAACAGGCTTGTAAGAATAGCTGATGCAATTTGCTGCGATGGTTGGAAAATATTGGGTTCAGTTAGGCTCATGAGAAGGTTAATAGGTGAACAGAGAAAGAAAATAATGTGTTTAAAGATACTCAAAACCCAGAACAATTGTGTGTGTGTGTACATAAATAGCATGCGAAAACCATTAAACTGAATTCTGTTTGAATATCTGTTCTTACTGACATGCTGCTAAAAAGACAGGAAAATAGAAAACTTAGGACAGAACTTGGGAACCCCCAGCAAGAAGAAAACAAAACTGGCAAAGGAAAAAAACCTCAAAAGGATCCCATCTTAGAGTCCTCTTATGCCAGGCCTAGTCTCAAAGTAAAATTTCAAAGGCAAAGTCAAATTTATTTAAAATGCATTACCACCAACATCTCAAAAATACTTTACAATAAAACAAAGAATACATTAAATAACATGTATGCATACACACATTTAGCAAAAACAAATATGCACATACAGGCTCGCAGGTGCAAAAGTAGGAAAATAAAAGAATGACCTTGGAATGATCAAATGAATGAATGAGAGAGCCATACAACCATGATCAGGCACTGCAGTGTGTTGGTTATGCTAAAAAGTAATGGGAAGTCTCTCTTGCAAATAATCTGACCGTTTGCAATATTAAAGTAGATTATCGCCCAGGGTTACGACTAACTGGTTTAAAAAAAAAAAAAAAAAAAAAAAGCATCTGGCTGGATTGGGCCGTATAACTCTTTCCACTACAAAGCTGAACAAGGCCACATGGTTACAGTAAAAGAAGAAGCTAGCTGAATTGAGGCAAAAAAAAAAAAAAAAAAAAAAAAAAAAACTTTTCAGACTGTGGCCTCTCTGAAATAAGATTGGGCTCACTCCACTATAGTGAAAGTTTTAATTGGCTCACTCCACTATAGTGAAAGTTTTAATTGGCTCACTCCATTATAGTGAAAGTTTTAATTGGCTCACTCCATTATAGTGAAAGTTTTAATTGGCCCTCTCCCGCTACCAAAATCTAAGGTGGGTCTGGCACAGGCAATATGGCTGCCTCCTGCTCACCAACCATTCCACTCCCCCCACAATTGTTAAGGGTTTTGAGGGTTTTAAGGGTTGCAAGTTTAAATCCACAGAGGGGTACTGCTTTTGTACCTTTGAGAACAGTGCTTAACCTTAAGTATGCAAGTAAAATATCAAGCCATACAAAGAACAGAGAATGTAAAATCTAAATAGCTCTGAATAATAGTGTCTTCTAAGCCAATAAATTACAGTAAAACAATGTGATTCCTATAATAACTGCCACAGATAATCCAGAATATATAATCCTTGGCAACTGGGAAAAATTCATGACCCAGTGAATGGGGCAGCGAGTGTGTAAAAAATGAAGAAAGCCGTTGATAAATCACACGGAGCCCCCCCCCCCCGTCCACCTCCAAGGGAGCAACAGTTTATGCCGTGACCCGCGCGGTGGAGTCGGCAGCTGTTTCCAGCGGCGTTGTTCTGAAGCGGCGCGGCGTCCGACACCACCGCAGACTCGCCCCGCGACACGCGCTCGTTAACCGCCGTCTAATTAGCCCTAACGACTCGCTCGCACAGATCCCCGGAGCTAATTAATTACCGTGGCGACTGGAGAGTAAACACAGAGGAGGGGAGAAAATAAAAATAAATAAACGCGAGCGAAGAAAAAAGGAAGCTTAAATCGGACGTAGCGGGCAAATTCCCTATCAAACCGCATTTTTAATTGACAATAATCAATATTCAGGGCGCTGCTTTATCGTGGTTTATATTACAATCAAGAATCATGAATACTTAATGCTTAAACTCCCCTCCCAATATTTTAAATCCCACAGTTTAAGGCATTCGGGTAATCGGAGGTGATTAAAAATAAATAGAGCACTTACAGCACAACTGCTAATTCTGACATTCATACATTACACGCATAACACACACATGCACACACACACAGTATGCACGTACGCACACACACTCACACGCCCAACAGTGTTAAAACAGGAACGCTAAGGCTGTTCTTGATGTGAAGGCCATCCACAGACCCATGTGTCACTCACATCAGAAAATCTCCTCATAACATCGCAGACTATCACAGCATCGAGCCTAACGAACAGGTCCTCCCTTCACCTTTCGCCTTCCTGAACACTGGGGCTGAGGGATCTCTAATTAAAGACAAGAGGTAGACAAATGATGAGAGAGAGACATAGACAGAGAGAGACAGGGAGAGAGTGAGAGAGAGAGACAGGGAGAGAGTGAGAGAGAGAGACAGGGAGAGAAAGAGAGAGAGAGAGACAGTGTGCCTGTGTCTATGTGTGTGTATGTGTGTGTGTGTGTATGTGTAACAAAGGAAATCTTGACTGAAATAATGTTACATGCCTTGTAGTTGACTGAGAAGTTCCTGAGGATAAAGGAGGGAAAATATGACAACATAGTGAAGGTGACGCTACACAGCAAAACCTGGAGGCCTGAAGACCCCTTCATTCCCAAAGTCTCCTTCCTTCCTACCCCCCCAACCTCCCTCCTCCTCCTCCTGCATTGCCCCCCACAACCCCTCTCCTCCTGCACCCCCCCAACCTCCCTCCTCCTCCTCCTGCATTGCCCCCCACAACCCCTCACCGCCTCTCCTCCTGCACCGCCCCCCCCCCCAACCATCTCATAACAGAAGGGAAAGCAGAGGCACGGAATGGCTGAATTATTTTGTCAAGCGGAGCGGTGTAATATGGAGACAGGCTGTGTTCTTACGGCTCTAATGGGCTTGGAGAGAGCTGCTCGGGCTGGTTTCGGGGGCCACACGGGACCCCCCCCTCCCGTCGCCCCCGGCTCTGCCTGGGGCGCCACTCCCCCACGCAGTCAGGTGAGCTGACAGGAGAGAGAATCGGGACCTCCCCGCAGGAGCCCGCCGAAACGCTGACCTCCCGCCAGCAGGGCGCGCTGTGGGCTGGAGCACGACACGCTAAACATGAGCACGGCTGGGACAGCTAGAGGCCTTCGGAGGCAACACGCACTGCACAGTGCAAAACACGGCACGGCTGGGACAGGTGGGACAGGCGACGATCCGTCAAGCACTAAAAACCATTTAAATGGACTGCATTTATAAAAACGGACGGCATTTATACAGCGCTTTTATCCAAAGCGCTTTACAATTGATGCCTCTCATTCACCTGAGCAGTTAGGGGTTAGGTGTCTTGCTCAGGGCACTTCGACACGCCCAGGGCGGGGATCGAACCAGCAACCCTCCGACTGCCAGACAACCGCTCTTACCTCCCGAGCTATGTCGCCCCACTAATTTAATTAAATTAAATTAATTCTGCAAAACGAGCAAATCCGGCAGAAAACTTGTGCTCTGGCCTTTGGGGGAGTAGGGGTTAATTATTACCCCCACATTACACAGAGTACATCCGCAGACCACATACTATTAAATAATTAAAGAGCGTCTGTTTTTCAAGAGCCCAACAGCTCATGCTGGGTCAGATATCTATGCAGTATTAGTCAGCGTGGTTTTTAAAAAAATAACCTAAACAGTTATATTTCTGGCTTTGTCACACTGTTTTTATAGACCACTTCTGCTGCTGACTGAATGTCGTTTTTAATCTGCTCATGGAATGAAGTGTCATTCTGAGTCATAAGGTCCCGATATTCGATTACTAGTGACTGAAGACTGAAGAATCATGAATCCAAGAATGGGTGGAACCTATCATTTTATTGAAATACGAGCCAACCACCCGAACAGGAGGGACCGCAAGACGTCTGTAAGAAAAAAATCACTGAATTGATTTAAATCAAAGAGCTAATACACAACGGCTACCCATGATACTACCCAACGTTGCTGAAGACTGGTCATTCATTTTCATAACGCTAACGGGCTGCCATTACAGATTGGCCTTTTCTCTCAAACTGCTAAAAACAGTCTCCGTTCGCCCAGTTACAAACAAAAAAAAAACGTGCTGATGTAGCAGAGATGCATTTGCTTTAAGCATCCAAGTACAAAAAATAAGCAGCAAAATCACTTCAACAATCGTTCAGGACAGAAAACATGCAGGTGAGTCTCAATTCAATGAGGAATTCATGGCAAATGAGTCAAACGATAATGCAGCTTTAAGATGTTTATGCAGCTTTAAAAAAAAATGGGTTGGCAGCTCCAGTTAAATTTAAGTTTATTAACTTTTTTTATGCAGACAAGGTTTGATGGTAGTACTTCATCAAAAATGCAGCATGTGTTTACGCTTACACTGCGAGATTAAAGATAAATATTTTTCACAGTCGGCATGGGAAAGAGAAAAACTTTGAAGTTTCAGATTCCCGTTAATAAATTCATGGCAAAGATTAAGTGCGGACATTTAAGGACATGAATAAGAAATGAGCGTGCGTTCGTTTATTTCCTGCGCGCGTTCAAAACCGATCCGCGCATCTGTGCGATTCACAAGTCCGTGTGAATGTTGGTAAAGGCGCACGTGCATCCTAATCTCGCTATAGCTACTACTTTCTTGTGAA
The DNA here is from genome assembly GCA_039654925.1 of Anguilla pacifica. Taxonomy (NCBI): domain Eukaryota; kingdom Metazoa; phylum Chordata; class Actinopteri; order Anguilliformes; family Anguillidae; genus Anguilla; species Anguilla pacifica. The sequence goes on from CM077297.1 coordinate 36,762,646, forward strand.
TGAGTCTTTGCTGCAGGTTTGTACGTTGATCAGACAAAAACAAAGCAAAAATACAAACAAACAAAAAAAAAACACTGACGTCAAAGAAGTGTTTTTATTTTGCGGGTACTTATGGTGTGGGACAGACTGAGTGGGGGGGGGGGGGGGGGGGGGGGAGCAGTGTCTGCTGGTGACTCTGCTTTGTGAACTCGTGTGTTGGGTCAGGCAGCTCTCCAGGTGAGAACAGTGTGTTTAAACTGGCCTATGCTGTGGATGCAAGTGCAAGGCTCAGAGCAACCAAACGTATTTTTTCTTCCAGGTTCAGGGTGGCAGGTGTTTCTCATAGTTGGAAACCACATTTACACGGAGGCAGTAAGAGGGGCTTGCGTAAGAGAGCACAAAAGGCAAGAACGACCCGATACCGAGCCATTAGGGTCAGAACCCAAAGCAGCCATCGACTCATGACTCCGCTCCATTAGCTCATTTTCCTTATAGACACACAGAACTCTCCTTTATGGCTGAGACAGCACAAACTCTATTTTGATGCTGTATTTACAATCGGGATAATGTCTGGTGGACATCCAGATAGAAAAGGACCTAAGTACACCTCAGAATAGCAACATCATCTACTCATTTATTTAACTTTATTTATACAGGGTAGGATGATCGGGCATGCATGTTCTTTTACGCCAACATTCTGTTAATGTCTTCCCCCACCTAACCTGCATCTTTGGATTGTCCTGGTGGGTGAGTCGCGAGCCTTATTTCACGTTCATGCAGCAAATCTCACTTTATTTTGTGGTTCACAAAAGCGCTGAAAAATGTGATTATGAATCTTTTTATAACCACCAGACTTTACTGCACGTAAGTTATTGTATTAACTTTTTAATGATGCTGGGTTAAAAATACATTCTATAAGAGAGAAAAGCAGAGAGAAGCAGAGAGAGAGAAAGAGAACCCCCACAAGTGAAAAAAACACAAGAAGTGAATACATTACACGCAGACAATCACACACAGACCACAAAGGCCCATAACCGGTCCATTAATTATGAAAGGTGCCAATGCCAGATGAAAAGAAAGTAAATATATCATTCCATGATATTTATTCATTTAAATTCCTTTCTGTGTTTTCTACAGTAGATGGGCTGTTCCTTTAAATGCGTGATATGCAAAGCCCAGCGGATAATTCATTAAAAATGCTGCCCTTACGTAAAGCACTTCGGGGAGAACAACACTAATAAGTGACTGCGGCATGCTGGGAAAAATGGAATGTGAACTCCCATGCAGAGAGGCAAGGAGAGGGTTAAACCAACTAAACCTTGAAAACGCATCCGATCCTCCTGCCTCCTCTCCCCCGGTTCTCACTCTCTTCCATAAAAAGAATGAGAGAAGAAAGAAAACAGCATGCATATCATTCATTAGCCACAAATAAAAGACATTCGCTCTAATAGACCCCCCCCCCCCCACCCCCACTCCACCCCACCCCACCCCAAAATCCCTCGGCTTCCCCTGCAATGGAGAAGGAAAAACAACAAGAAAAGAAAGACGGAGAGAGAGAGAGAGAAAAAATAGGGGAAACGATGCCATCTCCCTCAAGTGCTTGTTAGGGCCAAATTATTACTGCGATGAATAATCTCAAAAATAAATAAGTAAGTAAATAAATAAATAAATAAAACAAACATTTACAGATCTAAGTATTATCAGAGGAGCGCCGGGGGTTGGCTGCTCGGCTCACCGGCGCTTTTGAAACGCACCTTTGTGTTTGGCTTTGATCTCTAACAGCTGAGCTATCCTCGGCTTTACCTGCTCTCTCTCTCTCTCTCTCTCACCCTGTCTCTCTCTCGCTCGCTCTCTCTCTCTCACACAGTCTCTCCCTCTCTCTCTCACACATACACACACTGTCTCTCTCTCTCTCTCTCTCACACACACACACTGTCTCTCTCTCTCACACACACACACACTGTCTCTCTCTCTCTCTCTCTCACACACACACACTGTCTCTCTCTCTCTCTCTCACACACACACACTGTCTCTCTCTCGCTCGCTCTCTCTCTCTCACACACCGTCTCTCTCTCGCTCGCTCGCTCTCTCACACACTCTCGCTCTCTCTCTCTCTCTCTCTCACACACACACACACACACACACACACACACACACACTCGCCCCTCCACTTCCTGCGAAACTTCAGGCTGCCTCTCTGCCGTGGCACACAGGCTGTGTTCAGGTGCTGAACAGGTAGGCAGGTGTGAGTTTGAACTGTTCCGGTGTGTTAGCTGCTATGAGGCACTGCTGCAGGCCAAACACAGACGTCTTTTTGAGAACGAATTTACACACACACACACACACACACACACACACACTCACATTCACACTCACACACTCACACAGACATACACACACGCACGCATACACACACTCACACACTCACATTCACACTCACACACTCACACAGGCATACACACACACACGCATACACACACACACACGCATACACATATACACACATACACACAGATATTCACACACACATGCACACATGCGCAAACATGCACACACACATTCACGTGCACATGCACATACACACACACAGACACGGCCATGCACACATGCGCAAACACATACACACACACATACACATGCACACACAAAGTCATGTGTAAATGTACACAGACACACACACACACACACACACACACACACTATGGCTGGATCAGTTATGGTGTCCCTACCGAGGTCTACCTGCGAATGAAAGACCTTCAGTGAGAGAGGAAAAAGAAAAAGTGCGAAAGAAAGACTGAGAGACAGAGAAAGAGACAGAGAGAGACAGCTATTAATGAAAGCATGCATTATTTAGTTGATGTCATTGTCGCTTCTAATGGAAATGATTGCAGCGGCAGCAATGTACCTATGTCTGGCCATGCCAGTAAAGCACTGAATCTGAATTTCACTGAGAGAGATGAGAGGTGAGAAGCTGTAGAATAATCAGAGCCCCCAGTATACGACCAGTTCCTCTCACACCCGCCCCCTCCACCCCCCCCCCCCCCCAACGCTGACCTGCGGGGACGTCCTCACCAGGGACGACCCAGGCGGGTGGCGTGATTGAAATTCTAATGAGCCCGCTTCCCTGGCTACCCCCCCCCTGCCCCCCACCACCCCGCCCCCCACCCCCAGCTACGTCCCCTCCGAGTCACATGGCGGCTGCCTCTCAATTCCGTTTCATCGCACATCAAACGGGGCCGCGGCGCTCTGCTCGGGCAGGACCCGGGGAGCGCGAAACATCTGCACGGGGCCGGGGGGGCGAGGGGGGGGGGGGGGGCAGCGGCCCGCGGGAGGGACAAGCCCGCAGCAGCTGTCACCTGGAGCGGAACAGCCGGCTGTGGGGGGGCCGCCGGGAGCGGAGGGACCTTCCGCGGCCAAACCGCTAACCTCCCCCCCCCACCCCACCTCATCCCCCGGTCCGCGCTGGGAGCCCCTAACCCCCCCACCCCACCCCATTCCCTGCTGGGCCCCCCCCTCCGTGACCCCGTCTTTTGAATGTACAATTATGCGATTAGTCACCCTGCCACTAATCAGAGAGCCGTTGTTCGCGAGCCTTTTTATCCACTAAGAAAGGTGTGTCCTTTAGGCCCCGCCCCCGCCGAGGCCCTGCCCTGGGGGACGCCCCCCTGGAGTACACCCGTGTTTGCGGGGCGCCCTCACCTGACGCACCCCAGTGGGTCCCCTAAAAACCGAAACAGTAAAACTTCTCACGCAGTCTGAGCTCTTTGTGCTCTTTAACGCTGACAGAGGACTTTTAAACCCCAAACTGCTCAGAACAGGACGATAAAAAACTGCCATTTATAATCAAGAACCACCAAACTTTAGTTCTTATTTTACTGGGGAAGACATAATATGCTGCTGGCATCGTAAAGCATAAGGTTTTGACCTTTTATCAGTCCTATGCCAACATGAAGGACTCTTTCCTGTAGAGTTATGAGGAAGACTCGATATTGCAATGGGTATTAAGCAATTAGAGCAATCAAAGCTGTTCTAAAGGAACTTGCGTTAACATTGGCAAGAAAGGTCCCACAGTTCCCTGGAGGTACATTAGACCTGCGTTTTGGTCCAACATTTCCCTGGAGGTACATTAGACCTGCGTTTTGGTCCATCATTTCTCTGAAGGTACATTAGACCTGCGTTTTGGTCCATCATTTCTCTGAAGGTACATCAGACCTGCGTTTTGGTCCCACATTTCTCTGGAGGTACATTAGACCTGCGTTTTGGTCCATCATTTCTCTGAAGGTACATTAGACCTGCGTTTTGGTCCATCATTTCTCTGAAGGTACATCAGACCTGCGTTTTGGTCCATCATTTCTCTGAAGGTACATCAGACCTGCGTTTTGGTCCCACATTTCTCTGAAGGTTGGCTACATCTGCGTTTTGCAGGGACACCACCAGGTCCCGAGGGTTTGAGCTGCGTCTGACACAATCCTCACAAAAGTTTCCCTTACAAACTGAAACAACAAAAAACCAGCAGGTCACACGTTGCACCCCATGTTCCTCCACACCAACTTCAGGAATTTCAACCAACATCACTTCTTTTAGTCTGCCTTGGCATGTGAAAAACATGATCAATAAAGCACCAACTCGTAAACATGATCTGGAATTTCAGCATTACCTCTCAGAAGAAGAGGTTTGCCAAACTTTGTGACGGTCCTCAAACATGAAGACCACAGTCAGGCAGCAGATAAAGCACTTCTCACAAATCTCCTCTGGCACATTTTCCTTCCCTGCTGTAGCTAAATGCAAGAGCACACCTGGGAACAGGTCCTTAATCCGGGCAATAATAAGCAAACAATCCTGCCTCTTCAGGCTGAGAAAGAGTCTTCCACAGTCCTGAATTATTGGAGAACCAATCACCTGGGTTACCCTGAGGAAGCCTGTCTGTTGTTTTGCTATATTTATAAATGTGCCATATTTATCAACCCCCCAAAAGACTTTGACCCCCCCCCCCCCCTCTTTTAGTCTCTAATTGTATTGAACTGGGTTTTTTTTTTTGGTCATGTTTGGTTTCCAGAGCTTTGGCTGTTTTTCCAGCAGCCCAAAACAACGTTTTTGTTCTGATGAGGAGGAAAGAAAACGAGAGGGTAGGACAAGCCTAACCTTTTTTTCCTTTTTTCTTTTTTAAACCTCCGTAGAGGCAAAGGTGGGAAAACCTGTCATTGCCGAGACACGATTGACAGAAACAGACAGGAAACATTCCCTCTAGTTCCTATCAGGTCAACACTCAGCAAGTAAAAACGGAATTTCTGGGGCGAACGAGTCAGAGACGCAGCAGAGAAGTACGGTCACCGCCGTAGCCATGGTTACTTCATTACCGATTACTCCGTCTTGTGTGGGAAATACAATATGTCAGCTATAAAAAGTTGCCTAGGACGAGGCCATCTGCCGCAGACATAGGCAATGTACTGTAATGTATTCATACGTGTAATCAGTCTGACAGAGGGGCCCTGAAATCTGCATAGTGCAGTAATTGTTACAACCTTGATACAGAATGCGAAACCTCTGGGGGAAAGGGCGGCCATTTTCCCTCTCCCTGCCCCGCTCTGTTAAGTTAGCCGTGATCCCGACTTTGCAGAGCACATAATCCACATCACAGAACATCCGTGAGACACCACTGATGTCTTTTACAATCTGTTTTAATCAGTGGCAATTATTTAGGGTGGATCTTTCTCCCCTCCAGTCTGGCTAACCGTAAAACGGATCATTCTGCTCAGCGAGGAATTCTCTCAGCCGTGTCCTTATCTTCAGGCACTGTGTAGTGTGCTTGCATAAAAAAATGGATGCCTCACGCTTAAATTCTACCAAATGCTCTTATCATTACATTACAGGCATTTAGCAGACGCTCTTATCCAGAGCGACTTACACAACTTTTACACAGCATTTACATTGCGTCCATTTATACAGCTGGATATATACTGGAGCAAAGCAGCTTCAGCACCTTAGTCAAGGATACAACGGCCCCGGTGACCTTCAGGCTACAAGACCAGTTCCTTACCCATTATACTGCACTTAACCAGAGCAACTTCCGCAAACTACATTTTGCATACATCTCCATTTACGCAGCTGGATATTTACTGAAAAATTGCCTTGCTCGAGGATACAGCAGCAACAGTATTCAGGGTAGCTGGGAATCGAACCAACAACCTTGGAGGTGCAAACACTCCCTAACCACTACGCCACAGTACACAACTTTCTCTGCTGTTCTGCTCGTCCTGTGAATGGCTCTGCTCTGCCATTGGTCGCCTCTTCTATTGCCTGGCACTAGCTGAGTCAGACTTGAACACGTGACATCTTGAATTCCTTGGCATTCCAACAAAGACTTATTTTTTCCAGCAATAATACGGATAATGCAAGGGAATTTCTGTAGCAAACATAGGTGTAAGGACACTTCTTAAACTGTTCTGTACTAGGAGTTCATATGAACGGGGGTTCTGCTGACATCACCTGATAACTTGCCAAACCATTCCATCATCTTTTCTACAACAGGTTTTGTCACACGCAGCATGTGAGGCTGTAAAATGAACCTTTTAGTCTAAGAATATAATTGAATTTTATCTTGCTTTAAAATGCTACTTTTAAGTCACCCAAGATGTAACACATATCCTTTCTAAACTGACACCAATTCAAGAATAAAGTGTAGACATTTATGTTAAAAAAGCTTAAGTTTCTTCTTATTTAGATATTAAGCTTACTGACAGATGTCTGATGTACTATGAGCACTCCAAATGTTATGCAATGCCATTATAATTTACAATGAAATATAATAAAAATATATTAATTATAATAAAATATGTTGTGATTAATGCTTTTCCAGTTTTAATTAATCCTATGGCCATTCCATTCTAACTATTGATCGTTATAACCTAGGGCTTGCACCTGCTTGACATCCTGAATAATGACTTCCCCGTAGATTACCGGTCTAAAGTAAATAAGCATGCCTGAAGCTCCACCGGCTTCAAAGAGACACGAGAGAACAACAATCTTGAGAGCACCGACGAAATCAAACCGTCAAACAATTTTTGAAAATTACATATAGAAGGAGAACACAGTCACGGAGACATATGATCGAGTCTCTCAGGTCCTAGAATTTACGCCTAACCAACACCATGCGCGGATTAAGAGAAGCTTTGCCTCTGACAGGTAGGCCTCCACGCTGAAATAAGGCATCTTTGCTCAGTGAGTGAATGCTCCCTGCAGCTACGGAACAGAGAAACTGTCAAAACAATTTCCTGGCTGAATTCCCCCGAATTTATGTAGATTACAAATAAATAAATAAATACCACCAGACATATGCCTGATTGGATAAACATCAATTACTAGATTAAAAGAAAAGTTATCATTAACGGTTTGTCTTAAAAAGCCAAAGTTAAAGGATGGCGGGGAGGGTGAATAAGTTTAAGTCACTTCAATAACTCAGCTCTAGAAAGTGCTCAATTCATTACACAAAAAAAGAGATGCACGCAGTTTTAATGATAGCTACACTGTTCCGCGAGGACGCTGTCAGCTGGAGGACGGTTTCCGACAATAATGTCTGCCACGTGCAACTGTTGGCACGCCTTTTTTGGGGGGCACTTTATCACCGATCAACTGGTCAGCTGGCACAAGCTTTGAGGGAAGCACTTTAGAAAACAAGAACGAATCCATTGAGGTACGCGCAGGGATTTTCTCAAAGTGCGAGCTTGCTCCTCCTATCGAGCTCCGGGGAAAAAGAGGAGAAGGGTCGAGGCGGCGGTCAGGTGCACAGGTTCACACGGAAATGCGCGAGAAAAAAAATCATCAAAGGGCGGAAAAGTCCCACGCAACGCGCACGTGTCATTCTTTGAATCGTTTCCCCCCTCCACGTTCCGAAATCTGAACCAGTTTATTTCAAAGGATATCGCGGTCCCCAAGCGCGCTTCAAGCGCTGCTCCTGCTGCCGTAATTGTGCGCGATGTGTGCCGCGAAACCGAGCAGCGCGAGCCGAGCTAGGGGGAAACGCAGCAAACGCTAATCACACGGGAGGAAACAATTACCGGACCGGGCGGCAGGATGCTCTCGTCACCTCATTCGGAACGGAAACGATTCCCGCTCATCAATGCCTTTCACAGAAGAAAAAGAGCACCACGTTGCCTCAAATCCCCACCTGGCCCAGCCATTCTCAAAGTCCTGATACGTCAAAACTAACAGCACTAAGTACAGATTGAATGCTTTCAAATCAGGGGTCTCTATCACACAGCCCACACATACAGCTGCCTTTCCTGTCCTACATGGCACACAGTGTTGCAGTGAATCAATATGCAAATATTCACTTAATCTCCTTTGACTGAAAGTATAGGGAATATTTTGAGTAGTTAATTTGAGACTTCTCTACAACTGTTCTATTGGATGAAGATTATGGGTCCTCAACTATAACTCCCAAGATGCTTTACTCACTGAGACCTGGCCTTTCAAGTTCCAGCAGCATGTCAGAGAAACTAGCTGGCCTACAATAACTGACAGTACAGATAATAAAGTTATCTGAACAGGAGGGTATTTTATGAAGCAGGGCCCTATTATATGAAGCGGGATTATCAAGTTATCTGGGTAACTGCACCGAGTAAAACCCAGAGCCCTCCCAAATCCCAAAAGAGCTGTTCCTGGTTTTACTCAGCGCAGTTATCTACCTAACTCAGTACTCCTGCTCTGTGAAACAGGGCCCAGGTCAGTAGCCAATCTCAAACCCAAAACAATGACTATTTTGTATTTTTCCGATGGAAAAAGCTCTTGGGATCTGTTATGGGGCTTCCTGCTGGAAAGTTGAATAGAAACTACACTTTTGCAACAAAGTTTTACTTTTTGTCCCAAAACAATGTAAGCTGAGATTGAGCCTGGCTGTGAGTTTGAGCCTGGCTGCGAGTTTGAGCCCTGCGAGGCAAAGCAAAACTGGCCGTAATGCCACGCTGAGAGGGAGGGATTCGGCTGGCTGGGAATGAAGGACTCCTCTCCCCTGTCAGGAGCCTGTGGTCCATCCGCACCAGCTGTGCTAGAGGAGCTAACGCCACTGGAGTACTGGTGTGTGTGTTTGAGTGTGTGTGTGCGTGCGTGCGGTAAACACACTGCAGCTCAGCTAACGCTGCTGGTGCACAGTTGGGTGTGTGTGTGTGCGGTATACACACTGCAGCTCAGCTAATGCTGCTGGTGCACTGGTGTGTGTGTGCTGTCCAGATGTCACAAGGAAGAAACATTTGTGAGATTATGGGTGGACTCTCTCCAGTGCTGCCACCGTCGGCCTCTCTCTCTCCAGGGCTGCCATCGTGGGCCTCTCTCTCTCCAGGGCTGCCGCTGTGGGCCTCTCTCTCTCCAGGGCTGCCACTGTGGGCCTCTCTCTCTCCAGTGCTGACACCGTGGGCCTCTCTCTCTCCAGGGCTGCCATCGTGGGCCTCTCTCTCTCCAGGGCTGCCATCGTGGGCCTCTCTCTCTCCAGTGCTGACACCGTGGGCCTCTCTCCCTCCAGGGCTGCTGTGGGCCTCTCTCTCTCCAGGGCTGCCATCGTGGGCCTCTCTCTCTCCAGGGCTGCCGCTGTGGGCCTCTCTCTCTCCAGTGCTGACACCGTGGGCCTCTCTCTCTCCAGGGCTGACACCGTGGGCCTCTCTCTCTCCAGGGCTGCCATCGTGGGCCTCTCTCTCTCCAGGGCTGCCGCTGTGGGCCTCTCTCTCTCCAGGGCTGCCACTGTGGGCCTCTCTCTCTCCAGTGCTGACACCGTGGGCCTCTCTCTCTCCAGGGCTGCCATCGTGGGCCTCTCTCTCTCCAGTGCTGACACCGTGGGCCTCTCTCCCTCCAGGGCTGCTGTGGGCCTCTCTCTCTCCAGGGCTGCCATCGTGGGCCTCTCTCTCTCCAGGGCTGCCGCTGTGGGCCTCTCTCTCTCCAGGGCTGCCACTGTGGGCCTCTCTCTCTCCAGGGCTGCCGCTGTGGGCCTCTCTCTCTCCAGGGCTGCTGTGGGCCTCTCTCTCTCCAGGGCTGCCGCTGTGGGCCTCTCTCTCTCCAGGGCTGCCGGGGCTTGCCCCGAGGCGAGCGGCAGGTCCCAGCTTGTTCCTCCCTTTGATCATCATTCAGCCGGCGGAAAAGCATATGCATACTCTCTCCCTCCCTCTCCACCGCTTCGCCTGCTAATAAATCTACAGACAGACACCCACCCCACCCCCGCCCGGCGAGCAACCAATCAATCAGCCCCGACCCTCACCCTCCCCCTGCCGCACCTTGCTGTACCTGCACCCCCCCCCCACCCCCCTGCAGGAACGTGAACACACACCCCCTCCAAAAGTGGAATACGCTTAAAATTCCTTGCTTGTTAAAATGGCGTCCTCATTACTATTCTTACACGCGCGCACACACACCTGCAAAACATACTGATGTGCTGTAAAAGGAGATCAACGATGACAATCACGGGGGGCAACTAAGGCTGCAGCATCGGACACTGAGGTTTAAATCAACACAGCTCCGTATTGGATCACACACACACACACGCACACACGCACACACGCACACACGCACACACGCACACACGCACACACGCGCACACGCGCGCACACGCACACACGCACACACGCACACACACCCCAAGGCACACCGTATCGGATCTGCGCACGTACACACGCACACACACTCCAGACTGTATGCCTGTCAATGCAACTGATCAAACTGAGATTCCGGCTGCTGGGAACCCCGGAGAGTGCAGAGGAGATCAGAGCCTTCAGCCTCTCTCTCGCGGAGGGAAAGACCCGGCAAATCCAGCGCTTCACCAGATCCCCGGCAGATCCCCGGCAGATCCCCGGCAGATCCCCGGCAGATCCCCGCAGTTCAGAGAGCCCCAGTCTGACCGTGTCATGCTGGGTGGCACACGGGCACATTAACCCTTTGAAGAGTAGGTTCCAATTCAGTGTTCTAGAACTACCTCGATTTCAGTTACCAGCATCGATTGTGACATCAGCATTAGAACGTTCAGTTAAGAGCATTCTAATCACACATTTACGATCTCACACCTTAAAGAGTTACTATCCTTCCTGCTCACACCTGTGCACTGTGCACACCAACTACACTAAATTTGACCCATTGCATTACATTACAGGCATTTAACAGACGCTCTTATCCAGAGCGACTAACACAACTTTTACACTGCATCCACTTATACAGCTGGATATACTGAAGCAATGCAGGTTCAGTACCTTGCTCAAGGGTACAACGGCAGTGCCCTACCTGAGAATCACACCCGCGACCCTTAGGTTACAAGACCAGCTCCTCACCCATAATTGACCCCACCACCCCCCTTCAGTGGTGCATGTGTGATGGGACGGGGCACAGTGTAGAGGGCCATGGAGCACAACTGGCCCCTGGACACGGGACCCAAAGATCACACACCTGGGGTGCAGGGCATCGAACTGTGCGGTTCTCAGCCTAAATATGAGGACTGTCCCTGTGACCTGTGACCCCGAAACCCTCCGCGGCGGCTTCCGCACCCCGAAAAACGACCCCGCGCCCCAAGATCTGAAGCAGAGCTGCAGAGAGCATAAACACACCGGAGCAAGGCTGTCCTTCACAGCACGGGAGAGCCCCAAACAGACCCAAACCCACCCGGGCTCTAATTAACCAGACTGGGGGGAGGAGGACCCCACCTGCCCACACACCCCCCTCCCCCCTCCCCAGATGGGAGGAAGCACACGGGGCAGTTGTGAAAGTTGTTGAAACTCGTGCGGGGGGGAGCCGCTGCCCGGGTGGGGGTCTAACCCTGGCCCTGGGGACCACACGGCACAGCTCCGTGATTGGCCCGCTGCCCTTCAGGGCCAGGTGTCGTAGAGAGGGAGCCAATCGGCAGCCGCCTCGAACCCCCGGCGCTCCTCTGATCTCCGCCCGCGTCTCGGCTGCAGACCGCAGCGGGTAAGCGTGCGGCGGGAGGGGGCGGGGCTGGCGTCCCTTACCGCCGCGGAGAAGATCAAAGGGTCACGGCAGAGCCTCCGTCTCGCCCCCCTGCCTCGTTTTCGGCCGACGAGGCCGCGAATGGGGCGGATATCGATCAGCGGGACGGATATCGATCAGCGGGACGGATATCGATCAGCGGGGCAGATATCGATCGCTGCCGCTCACAAAATACTCTCTCTGGATCTGAGGGGGTGATTACAGCAGGGCTAAGTCAATGCTGAGTGTGTGTGAGTATGTATGTAAGTGTGTGTGTGTAAGTGTGTGCGTGTATGCGCGTGTGTGTGTGTGTGTGTGTGTGTGTGTGTGTGTGTGTGCGCGTGCGTGTGGGCATGTGTGTGTGTGTGGGCGCATGTATGTGTGTGTGAGGAAAGAGAGAGAGAGAGTGTGTGTGTGTGAGTGTGTGTGAATTTTTCTTCCACAGGCCAAAGTGGGGACCGTAGGTATGTACATATACTTATATGAGCTAAAAGATTTATGGTTCTCAGCCCAATACCCCCACCCGCCGCCCCTTCTCACACACACACACACACACACACACACACACACACACACACACACTCCTTTGGTTCTGTGTTATAGATGGGGTTTCATTCATTACAGATGAGGGGCATGTTTTGACAGGGGCTCCCCCGGGGTGAGTGGTGAACAGGTCTTGGTGCTGACCTGGCCCAGCAGGGTGCAAGGTCCAACGTGGCGGCCTTTGAGGTGGGGGTGGGGGGGGGGGGCTCCATGCTGGCTCTGGGAGCTGCAGACCAGCTTTGAAGTGTCACCTCAAGTGGAAGAGTGAGGTGGCCGTGGAAACCATAACTGTACACATGCACACACCAGCACACACACGCACGCACGCACACACAGACACACACACACACACGCAGGTGCACGCATAAGCACACCCTTCCATCCTCCTGTACTAGGCTATTTCTGGCAGCAAAACGAGCTCTTTCGGAATCCTTACATAACACCTGTGTAATCTAACCCGAGTGTTCTCCCTCAACACCGTCAAGGTTTCAGGGCCAATCAAGTTTAGGCAAAGAGATTCGTTCCAAGGCACTGATCTCCTGTCACTCCGACACTTAACAGAGCTTGAAGGAAGAAACGTCTTCTATAAAGGGCTTTTTGCTGAATAAAAAAAAGAGCTAGAACAGAAGCTTAAGAACAAAACTCATCAATCGTATGTTTTCTGAGAGAATGTGACACTTTTCCGTTGGATTTTTAAAGAAATATCGCCGGCTGCTCACGTTCGCACTCCTGCATCGCGAGACCCGTCTCCATTGGTCTGCAGCCGGGGTTCAGGGAGAGAACAGAGCCGAGCCGTTTCCAGGAAGAATCAGAGTAAGAAGTGGAAGAGAGAGGAAGAAGAAGAAAAAAAAAACTCGCTAGCACTTCCACTTATGTCCCAGTTCACCGATAGCAGTTTTAACACCCCTGATTAACTCTGACATCCGAAGCCTTTCATCTTTCCCTCCGTCTCAGTTTTTAATCAGATTAACCCAAATGGGCGTCCTTTAATGGTGCTTTTTTAAAAGGAAATCTGAAAGAGGCTGATAATTAAAATAATTAAACCGCTGGGATTGGGGCTTTTTTCTGCCGCTTTTCTCTCACTCTTTCTCTCCCCCTCTTATTCTTTTTTTTAATAAGTTTTGGATTTGCTTGCTAACATATTCAAAAGAATGGGTAACGACACTACACTGGTTCAATTGCCTTAACCGTCCTCTCTGTGATCCACATAAGCCCCTCCCCCCTCTCCTCCATCCAATCATCAGCCTCTAAACTGCCGTGACCTGATGTTGGGGGGGAGGGGGGTGCAAATGTACAAACAGCCTTTATCCATTTTAACAATTCTACATACAACCAAGCATAAAAAAATCATCTTAATTTATTCATGGGCTTTTTCAGCTTTTAATGAGGACAAATTAAGTGATTTTCCAGGGTGTCAGGATGGTGTTGCTCATCCAAAGGTTTCTTGTGCTTAAATTTTCTTTCAAGTTTCTGTTCATTTGGCATTCGAACATAAACACACATACACTCCTTCTGGCATAAATCTAAATATTTACAAATTAATGAGATCTGGAATAAATAGCTATTCGCACAAAACACTACCAGCTAACGTGGTCGATAGGACATCTACTTCCACAAAAACTCAAGACAGACTCAAGAGCCCGTCAAATAATTATGATGAATGAAGATATTTCATTTCAAGCAAAGAATAAAATAAATAAATAAATAAAACATTACTACTGGCTTGAACATCAACAGGGAATGCCCAAACCGACAATTTACAGTAAAGAAATTGCGGTTTTAAGTTTTATATGGTGTTAGAAAACTATTCGAAGTGTTTTCCAAATTAAGTAATTTTGGTAACAGGGTGACATACAATAGACTGATATGAATTGAGATACTTTTAATACTCATACTCTAAATTCCTTGCAAAACTTTTGCGTTTCTAGCGAGTCCAGCGCAGGTGGGAGTCAGAGACGCTGCCATGGCAACAGATGGGTTAATGTCGTCACTGAACTTTCTATCAGCCAGGCCTTCAAAAAGGGAGGGCACGAGCTCGGTGGAGCGTCACGTCAACTCTCAGTTTCAGCCTCTGATCTTTTTCCGAAATAACGCGTTTCTGCCATCGACCACATGGCACTTCACCTGTCAAACACAACACTGTGATCCCTCGCGCATAAATTAAACGCCCGAAACGTGGCGTGGGGGCGAATTAAACCCTAAGGACACAACACCCGCAGACATCCACACATCACCTCAGCTTCGTCGGTCCCAGACCAGCAGCCTGCTCGCCATCACAAGCCGAAGAACTACCCTTATCACGACTTTACACGGCCTTTCTGTATTTCAATTGCTGCTCCTCCCGCGACCCGCCAACGGCACAGAACCTGTTTTAAGCAGGCAGAGGGGAAGACGAATTCCTTTTCTGAGCAGTCTTAGTCTTATATTTAAATTTTCATAATGTCTTTGACAAAAACCGAGGAGCGATTTCACATTTGCACTGACATCTAATTTCTCGAGTACACTCCGAAATCACAAATTGCCACGGAATCCCACAGCGCCCAATTATCCTGCATCAATTCTCTGACCCCTCAGAATACTGGTAAATTAATCATGCGCTTTTGGCTCCGCCATCAGATGCATACAGTAAGCACACGTTTGATAAACTAATCATATTTGCTCAATTACTGTCACCGTGGTCCCCTTTCCCCCGAAAGCAAAGCGACACGAGCGCATATAGGCTAACCATGATAACTGTTTGGACGAGCCAACACTGTCGAGTTTCGAACATATTTTGCTCACTTTCAGCAGCCTGTGTGTCCAAAAAAAAATCGACCCACTTCAAAAATAATCCTCAGAAAATTGTATTGGTCGCTATTTTATCGTAGAGACAAACAGCACAAATAGCTCATATTATACAGGTTATGGGGGAAGGTAAAGCACACCTTTAAATAGGTAGGTTCAGAACAATTAGCACCCAAGGGACAGCCTACGTATGACGCAGTAACACACCTGCTTGTCACTAAATCTAAAAGGTAGAATAGGCCGGTTTATTTAAAAATAAAAATAAAAACATCCGGCTACATTTCAGAATGTTAAATGAGTGAAGTCGGGTGAGTTGGGAACATAGTTCAAGTGCGTCCAATTTTTTCCCATTGATGTGATTTGAGGACATGCACACAGGAGGTAGGCTATGCAATAAATTCATCAATTACATATTCTGATGTCGTCTCGTGGTCTTCAGTAACAATGTTTTGTTCTTTAATCGACCTGGTTAAAAAGGGGTCTAAACAATTAGAGTTAAAATGTAAAAATTTTTTTTAAAAAAATCACATTTGCCTTCTAGTTAAAGGGATACAATATCGCTCTCCTGAAATGATAGGGCAACATAAATACTTAACGTGTTTTTATTACTTTACAAGACATTGAGTGGACGCGTATACGCTAATCTAACAATTAGATTAGTTTTTCCTCATTCACCATATCGATCAATGGAAACGGTAGCCTACAGTAGCCTGTACTGTAGTTTCAACGCTCCGCTGCCGTACGTACCTGTTGAACAAAACGCACTGCAACCATGTTGTATTTGGAACAACAGTGCCCTCTGGCGGAATTAAGGCGTAACATATACTTTGGAAGGCACTCCTAGAAAGGTGATTGAAATGCGGGTCCTATGACCATGAAAAGTCAGCGCGAAAGCGCCAATTTTTCTGTTCACGGGGAGGTAGCTACCTTACATTACTTCAGTCCGTGTTCCAGATTTGGGAGGGTTTTACTCAGTGCGATGATACAGCTAACTCAGTAATCATGCTTCGTGAAACAGGGCCCTGAGCTATCCCCTAAATACTCTGCCGAGTTTCAATTCAGTTCAGTTCTTTGCTTTTTCGCACCGCCTAGCCTACACACGAGCTGCTGTGTCCTGATGGCGGCGCTATCTCCCCTTTTGAGGCAGTTGCTCTGCTCTCGAGTCTGTAGAGTTGTCAACTCAGCGGGTATTCGGGAGAATAACTAGCTCCCAGGGGTATCAAACAAGACCCCGGGGGAAGCTCTGTTTTTGTGGTTTCCTTTCACTCGGCGGCTAGTTCATGACTTGAAAACAAGTTTTGTGTGTCTGCTCTTTAGGAAATCAATTACTCAATCACTTACGTGCTGAAACGCACCAAAGACTGTTAGGGTCTGGCTATCATAAGAGAAACACGTTCTCTACGTGTTTATTGTAAAGACAATATGACAAAAACGAAAACAAAACAGGGGCAGGGAAAATTTTCAGAAACCCATCAATGAACAGGGGAGACTCACCCAGTTGCGAGAAACTGTCACGTCAGCCCAGCCGTCGGCCTGTCCCCCAAGCCTGGCGTTTTCCTTGCTTCCTCCTTATTCGTTTGGAGCAGCTGGTTTAATTTTGTTAAAGCGAATAATCCAAACACACAAGGTAAATTAACAGCCACTTCGAAAGTAGCGTTGTAACACAAGGGAAACAGATTAACGGCAAAGTAACGGTTAACAAATTTAAATCAGAAGCTTTTGCACAGAGAAAATGATCATTTAGAACGACATGTTCTCGCTTTGTCGTGAAATAAGGCCGTTATAAACTGGGCTACAACACCAAAAAATAATCCCGCGTGTAAACTGCAATAAATCAAACAAAACTTCCAAACAGGTGCAACCACCATTATCCAATTTCTTCCACCGCCCTTGGCGGGAGGTCACGCCCTTTAACGTGTTTCGGCTGGGAAGCGTTATGGTGTTCGGGACACTTGGGCACAACCGCCACCCGTAAGTAGCCTATATTAACACCATTTTAAGACCCTCCTAAATATTGATATGAAATGCAACTCTACGTTGGAAAAAAAAAAAGATATATAAATTCAACATCCAGAAAATGGGGAACGTAGACTCTCTTATTTGGTTCCCATTTGAAAATTGATAATGTGTAAGGAACACAATGTTGAATTTCACTATGGTTTCTCTGATTCCTAAGTCTTTCTTTCTTTCTGGATTTCGATGACTGCTATCGAAATCCAGTAGCCTAGGCCTAGTGCCGCTTTCATGTTTGCTGATTTGCATTCGTTTTACATTTTATTTTTTCCAGTGGAGGTTTCCTTTAATCCGATTTCAAGGTCAAGCTCCATGCTTATTGTCATATGTTAAAAATGCAAGTGCGTAAAACAATGAAACGCTTAGGGTCCTCACAAGCATCCTTCTCTGCGACAACAAAAAACAGCAACAAACAGACATAGTACAGTAATATAAAAAGACAAACAGTAATGCAGAAAAATAAATAAATAATGTGTGTAAGAGTCAACGCTAATAAAACATAATTAAAGTAAAAATCATAGAGCAAACCGTCTGGGACTGGGACGAGTCTATTTCGCAAATAGCATCGGGAAGACCTGCGGCAAGAAACTGTTCTGGACCGGATGCTGCGGTACCTTCTACCGGACGGCAAGCCTGTGTGCTTGTCTGGGTGGGAGGAATCGCGGATAACGTGTTGTGCTCTGTTAAGACAGCGACTGGTGTGTAAAGGCCGTCAATGAATGGGCAGTGAAAGCCTGTGGGTGCTTGAGCAGTCCTTACGATCTTTTGTACGGTTTTACGCTCCTGAACGGTAGCGTGCCTATACCAGACTGTGATGCAACCTGTTAAAATGTTCTCCGTAACACAGCGATACAAATTAACAAGAGGTATTTGGGCTTAGTCAATTTCTCGAGTCTCCTGAGAAAACAAAGACGACGCTGTTTATTTATTTAAATTATTAGAGGCTCATGTTAGGGGAAAAAAGCGGTATAAAAAGCACATACCGAACCAGGGTCTAGCAATAACGGCTACAATGAGCTACTCTTAGACACGAGTCACACGACCGTTATTCACGTACACGGATCCGTAAGGAGAGAGAAGACAGCAGGAACTCTAGAGGTGTAGTGCAAAACATTGAAGACCATTTTTATTTTTATTGTTCACAGTTAAACACAAGCAGCTGCTTTAAAGAACTTCCTTTTTCATCGGTTTTCAGAACCTCCTGCTCCAAACCCCTCCAAGAGTCCACCCCTCCAATTCCTCCGATTTCAGCTTGCACTGATTGTACCGTACAGTAGTTACCTCAGTTCTTCGTAAATCCTATTATTGGCATTTAAACATGGGATTGTTGTACATGCTTATGACAGCAAGGCGAACAGAAAAACAGCAGACTTTCAGCGATCAACAGGATTTGTATCATTTGGAAAGTTAAATGGAAAAAACAACAACTCAGCTTTCAGTCCAAAATGCATACTCCTTAACCATACATATCAATGTGAATACCTGAAACTAATAAAATGTATTGCTGAAACAGAAGAGCAATTAGAGAACAACACAAACCATACTACATTCTGGCTGAATAAGTCATCATGTAGGGGTGGGGCAAAATTTGATTGACAGAAGGTGACTGTAAACACTTAAGGGCAAACCTTTTTTTTCTGTTAACAAATCAACTTAATCAGCTCAACCAGTTCAGACCACAAGTGGATTCTGTGGGCATTCAATGAATCAGCTAAGGGCAAAGGTCAATAGGCAGAGGTAAAGGTGCTGTGTATAAGAACGCATCTGAATACATTGCAAACAGATGTACGCTTGTTTCCCTCAAACCTTGGCAAGCACAATGTCCAGAGTACAGAAATGAAACAGACTTTCTTTCTGAAAAGGTAAGGAATTAAAAGCACTTTCATTGATAAACTGATCGTCTCACGATGGCAAAGAGAGACAAATTTCAGCACATAAACCAGCGAACCGTCTTTCCTCAGGGTGGGGTCATTTTGGCAAAATGCAAAGCCTACAAAACACAGCCATGTTTAGAGGCAGTGTGCTGGAGCCACAGAGACGAAACACAGGCTCTCTGGGTAATGTAGTTCAATACTGCAGGGAAACATGACCAATGTTGCATGACCCTGGGGTGAGCAGTGGGGTCACCTTCTCACATGTGCAATACTCTTTCTCCTCTGATTGGCCAATCTCCCAATGTGAAAACATTTGGACCAATCACAGATGAGTACTCATTGTTTGCAGGAAGAAAAGCAGCAAGCCCACACATAATGACTTTGTAAAGGTAAAGGGGGAAACTTTGGCCCCGAAGCATGATGTTAAACAAGCAAACGGCTATGCTCATTATTGCTGCTTCTATGTTTTATAGGTACTGCCATCCTGCAGTAGAAATCACACAAGCTTCCTACAGCGCCCCCGTCTGGCAGGGATGACTTGAGGGCATCACGACCAATTATTGCGCAACGTCAACCTTCAGATCGATATGAACGGGTTTGTGTTTTCTAGAACATGGTGTGCATGACGACGGGAAGGGCCACTTCCCGGTCATGTGACATTTCCACGTCCAATCCGTTTAATCCCAAGCCCCTCTAATTTTTAGTGGGGTTAGTGGTAAAGAAAAAAACATAAAAACTATTTTCGGTCAAAAACAGTCAATCCTTTGAGAATTTCACACTGATGAGGACCTGTAGAACTTTTCCCTGCAGTAAAAAAAAAAGCTCTTGGTGGTGAGGGGGTGGGGGTAGTGCAAAAATAATAAATACCTTAAAAATGCAACCTCAAATTAAAATGGTCCGGCTGCCCCAGACCTTGACACCAGGACACAGTCTCACTTCCTGCTTTCTTGTTTATCACAGGCTTCTACTTCCTGTCTGTAATACTGTGCGTTTCCTCATTAATAAAACAGGGTAGGCAGACTGGGACAGATCGACTAAGTGGTACCAAACTGGAAGCCAGCCAGGCCTGTCAATAAGCACAGCTGCTTAATTTTGGTTCAGCGCTAATGCGCTAAGGCTAATGCGCAGTCCGTCTCAGCCCCGTTTCATTCTCCCAGGTCTGTCGCACGCTGCCCAAATTCCTGCCTTCACTTCCGGGCGTATTAAAAACCGCCCCTGCTTCCATACCTCACTTCCTGTTACATCACACTCTGCACCACAGCCGTTCCTGACCAGTCCTGCCTGGCGAAAGTACACCCTCTGCGAGCATCCCAACACACCCTGCCAAATTCAATAAAATGTACTTGCACCGGGGTCCTACATATGCTTAGTGTTCCATAACTGCAGGCGTTTCTTTCTTTTGGAGTAATCAGAATTTGAAGAAGCAAATAAATAAATAAAACCATAGCATTAATCTGTGAAAAGAGATCTCACTGAATGGACAGCAGCGCTTATTGGTGCTGTTGAGTGTGAGCCTTTACTCCCCCTGCTGGTGACAGTATGCTATTGCAGCCCTGTTATGCCACATCCATATTGGGTGAAGTCCGAAGAACCAGACTCACCGGAGCAAAGTGGTTTGTGTGTGTGTGTGCGTGTTGTGTGTGTGAGAGTGTGTGTATGTGTGTGAGAGAGTGTGTGCATGTGTGTGAGTGTGCGTGTGTGTGGGTGGTGTGTGTGATTTTGTATGCGTGTGTGTGCATGTGTGTGTGTCAGTGGGGGGTAGTTGCGGTGGTTGTGGTACTTTCCTCTGTCTGTATGGGTGAATGAACCGATGCTAAAATGCTGTTCTCCAATCCAGGAATGGTAGCAGTAACACTGAATTCAAGATGTCCAGTACTGCGGTGTGTCTCTCTCTCACTCTCTTTCTCTCTCGCCCTCTCTGTCTCTCTCTGTCTTCCCCTCCCCCCCGCCCTCCAACCTTAACTGGGCTCATGATGCGTTTCGTTGTAGTCCATGATTCGCAGCCTTCGCTGCTGCTGTGGCTGCCTTTGCTGGGCCTGGCCGGCCCCGCTCACAGCCCCTCCCCTGCCTCTGGCCCCGCCCCCTGGCCTGTCCTTGGTCCTCTGCTGTGCAGCCACCTGTGGCTCCTTGGTGGGTGGGGCCTCGGCGGGGCCCTTGGAGTGGGGGGCGGGGCCCTTTGAGGGGGGGGCGGGGCTGGTGCTCCCTGCAGGCTCCACACAGAGCTCAGTCCTCAGGCCCTGGGAGAGGCCGGACAGGCGGGGCGTGGCCACAGGCTCCGCCCCCTCCTCGCACCGGCTCTCGCTCTTGTTGCGGAACAGTTCGCGGGCCTGAATGCCCAGGAAGCTCTTTTCGCTGGGGCACCAGCCCACAGCGAGCGGGGCGTCGGCCAGCCTGGAGGGGGGCGTGGCGGGGAGGTGAGACGGGGGGGACGCCGGCAGGGGTTTGGGGTGCTCCCGTCGACCGTTGACAGAGTTTGGCGTTGGGGGCGCCTGCGGTTTCCCGGGTGATAAAGTGCTACTGTTGCTCCTTTGAGGGTCAGACAGACCTCCATCCACGTTGTCTTGGACATCTGCTTTTACTTGGCCATCCAGCACTGAGCTACTGCCCTCTTCTGGCCTGGAGGACACACATCTACTGTATTTAAGCTGCCCGATGCCACATTTTTTACATTTTAAATATACCTTTTTAAGAGTCTTAGCACAAGGGAAAAGTGGTCTGATTTGTCTGTTATACCTGGCATTGTGGGGACCGCAGGACTCGGTGGCGCCCCCTGGTGCAGCGTCCGGGCTCTCGGTCTCCAGGCGGCTGTACAGCTGGAGCAGCTCAGACTGCAGGGTCTGCGTGAGCTTCCTCTGAGTCTGAAACCTGCTCTCTGAGGCCTGGAGCTCCGCCCTGTACATACACACACACACACACACACACACACACACACACACATCATACACATACCATACACACACACACACACACACACACACACACACATCATACACACACACATCATCACACCATACACACACACACACATCATACACACACACACACACCATACACACACACACACACACATCATACACACACACACACACACACACATCATACACACACACACACACACACACACACACCAGACACACACCATACACACACACAGACACATACACACCATACACACACACAAACACACACACACACCATACACATCATACACACACACACACACACACACACACACATCATACACACACACACACACACACACACACACACATCATACACACACCACACACACACACACACACACCATACACACACACACACACACACATCATACACACACCACACACACACAGATATACACACCATACACACGCACACACAGACACATACACACACACACACACACACCAGACACACACCATACACACACACACACACAGACACATACACACCATACACACACGCACACACACCATACGCACACACACACAGACACACCATACACACACACACACACACACACACACACACAGTAAACCGTGAGAGTCACATAAGTACATCACACATCATGGCGCGCCACATTAGCATTAGCTGGTGTGCAGTTGCTCTGCGTTCACAGGCAGAGCCGGGCGGCGGTGCCGGGGGCATACCTGGCCTGACCCTTCACGTCCTCCAGGAACTTCTTCTGCTCGGCGATCAGGTGCTCCTTCTTCGCCAGCTGGGACTCCAGCTCCCCCACACGCTGCTGGGCAGCCTCCAGGCCCTGCCCACAATGCACCAGGCCCTGCCGCAGCTTCTCCAGGTCTGACAGCGAGGAGGCCTGCAGCATCTGCGCCTCCTACGCACGCCCCGGGGGGGTGGGGGCGGGGGTTAAAAGGAAGGGAGGAAGAAGAGAAAGATAGGTAGAGAATGAGAGAGATGCAGAGAAGAGAGAGAGAGAAAAGTTATGTTGGTAATGCAGCATATATTTGTATAATGCTCCATTGACATAATACAAAGCTACTGACTTCATTAGACACGACCGGCGTTTCAGAGCACTGGGGTTGAACAGCAAACAATTCCAGGGAACAGGACAAGAGACCACAGGCCAAACACTGACACATTGTCAACTGACATTCACACGTACACACACACACACACACACCCACATAGACACACACATACCTACCCATTCAGCCAACCAAACAACACAGACATTCAGACAACCACACGCAAAAAACCCTCCTCTGAGGCTCCACCCCCTGTCCTCCCAGGCTCCGCCCCACTGCCTTCCCAGGCTCCACCCCCTGTCGTCCCAGGATCCTCCTCTGTCCACCCAGACCCCACCCCCTGTCCTCCCAGGCTCCACCCCAGGCCCCGCCCCTCTGTCCACCCAGACCCCACCCCTCTGCCCTCCCTGGCTCCAACCCTATGCCCTCCCTGGCTCCGCCCCTCTGCCCTCCCAAGCTCCGCCCCTCTGTGCTCCCAGGCCCCGCCCCTCTGCCCTCCCGAGCTCCGCCCCACCTTCTTGCTGTCCTGGCCGGAGTGCTGCATCTCCTCCACACACAGCCTGTTGAGCTCCCCCAGGAGCAGCAGCTGCTTGTTCAGGAAAGCCATCTGCTGCTGTGCATTCTCACCGCTGCTCAGCTGGGGGAGGGAGGGAGGGAGAGAGAAAGAGAGAGGGAGGGAGAGGGAGAGAGAGACAGGGAGGGAGAGCAAGAGAGGGATGGAAGGAGAGGGAGAGGGAGAGAGGCAGGGAGAGAGAGAGGGAGGGAGGGAGAGAGAGAAAGAGCGAAAGAGAGCGGGAGGGCGAGAGAGAGAGGGAGATACGTGTGTTTAAAAATGTGTTTACAGGGGCTGTATACTTTTATACACCACTTCCTTCTCAGCATCCTGTTCTAAACCAGTTTAACTGCTTCTTCCTGTTTCCAAAGGAAGTAGAAAACCAGCCGGACATATGACACTAATCGAGGAGAATAGACACTTTGGCCCTGAACCTGCTGCATTTCATCTCTCTGAACCATGCAGTTTCCACCCCACCTCCATAACCCCCAGCCCAATCAGACCAGCAGAACCATCTTCCACACCACCTCCATAACCCCCAGCCCAATCAGACCAGCAGAACCATCTTCCACACCACCTCCATAACCCCCAGCCCAATCAGACCAGCAGAACCATCTTCCACAACACCTCCAGAACACCCAGCCCAGTCAGACCAGCAGAAACACAGCCAACACGTCAGCGGCTCCACCTTCCCCACTGCTGAACCTGAAAGATTTGCTGTGATTTTTAATGAATATTCATAAGGGGGTGGGGTTTAAGATGGAATGACCACAGTAATAAAAGCAGCCCTGCAACCTCCCATCAGTGGCTGGTGCCATGGAAACGCAGACAGAGCCGACAGGAGCAGTAAACGGAATCTGTGGATCGTCTGCAGGTGTGGCAGGTAACTCTACCCCACAGACAGCTGCCGAGCCGCTGGGTCTGTGCACGCGGGGGGTGGAGCTCACCTTGACGGACAGCTGGTCGAGCTGGTGCGCCGTGTGGCACACCTTGTAATTGGCCCTCTGTAGCTCCGCCTCCAACTCTCCGATCCTCTTCTGGTATTCCTGAAGCTTGCTCTGAGCAAGAAGGCAGTATTCCACGTACTTTCATTTGTCCAAACTCAACTAGCATGATGTTACTGCATTACATTACTTCCATTTAGTGGATGTTCTTATCCAGAGAGACTTACAATACAAGACAAATATGCATTTGTGATTTATATGGAAAAATAATGACTTGGCCTGGGCTAATATCACTCTTACCCCAGAGACAGTGTATCTGCTCCACTGACAAGGCACATGTGCAGCCTTGCCATTCAGTGCCTTACAGGCTAGTAACCAATGCTTTCAACTTTATGCTACTGTGTATGTGTGTGTGTGTGTGTCTGTGTGTGCGTGTGTGTGTGAGTGTGTATACGTGTGTGCGTGTACGTGTGTGTATGTGTGTGTGTGTGTATGTTTGTGTGCGTGTGTGTGTGTGTATACGTGTGTGTGTGCGTGTGTGTATATGTGTGTGTGTGCGTGCATGTGTGTATATATATGTGTGTGTATGTGTGCGTGTGTGTGTGTGTGTGTGCGTGTGTGTGCGTGTGTGTGCGTGTGTTAGGGCTGCCCCCTCGACCAAACCGTTAGTCGATGAGAAGAGTCTTAGTCAACCAAGTTTTCATTGGTCGGTTAGTCGCAGGAAAAATAAATAAATAAATAAATAAATAATTTTAAAAAACCCTCAAACTCCATTCAGGAGCTGCGCCATGTCGTTAAACAGTTATTAGGCTATGTCGGGCAGGAAATCATCCAACATGTGGGATCATTTCGAGCGTGGACCCCAAGAAGGTGACATGCAAACTCTGCATGCAAAGATGTGTTTGCAACGTAGGTGTTTTTCACTCTGTCTCGTAGCTTCAGTTCAGTCCCTGGAGTCCGGTTTGCTGGCGGACGTCCATTCGCCATACAAAGCATGCGTGCGCTAACGTGCTAGTAGAACGAATTGAAAACGCTGTAATCTTCTGCACGGCCGTCTATTCCACGAATGACAGGGAAGTTAGGGCTACGACCATGTACTCGATTTATCTGACTCGATAGCCATTTCAAATTCAGGGCCGTAAACATGAAACGAATTATACACCGCAACATTGCTGCTGTTAAATGTGTTAATGTTACATTTTTGTTTGCATTCTGACCTCAGAAAAAATTGAAAGTTTTCATTCCATGTTGAGGCTACTTCTCCGTAGGTCTGTTTGTTTTTGCCCTGATATTTCTCTTTTAAGTGTTTCAGTTTGCTGTACTATATTTTAAAAAGAAATGAAAATATTTTTTTCAATTTAGTTTTTTAACAAAAGGCTGTTTTTATAAGTTATTGTGTTGGTGTTACAAGTTCATAAGGTGTGTGACGTAATACTGTGTTGAAATAAATTAACAAAACGTTCAGTCTCCTCGCTGGTTGCTCCGACACATTCAGAATCATTACCGCTTTTGCTGTTAGCATTGTCGTTAACAGGCGGCTCGCTTTTGTGCGTGCGCTTGTAAAATTAATATTTTAAAGGCTCATTATTATGGTTTTGTATTTCTCTGTAATGTAGCACAGTGTTAACAATGTTACTTATAACATTCTTTCTCAGCCCTGGAACTCAAACCATTTTCTGATGCCCAAAAAATATATATATTTAAATAATTAAATTAATATCATAAACATGCGACGACTAGTCGACTAATGGCTTGAACTAACGACTACAAGTCGACTAGAAAAATCTTTGGTCGGGGGCAGCCCTAGCATGTGTGTATATATGTGTGTGTGTGTGTGTGTGTGCGTGTGTATAGGTGTGTGTATGTGTATATATGTGGGTGTATATACGTGAGTGTGAGTGTGTATATATGTGCGTGTATATATGTGGGTGTATCTATGTGAGTGTATATATGTGAGTGTGAGGGTGTATATATGTGGGTGTATATATGTGAGTGTGAGTGTGTATATATGTGTGTGTATACATGTGGGTGTATATATGTGAGTGTGTATATGTGAGTGTGTATATATGTGTGTGTATATATGTGAGTGTATAAATGTGAGTGTGTATATATGTGTGTGTATATATGTGAGTGTGAGTGTGTATATGTGTGTGTATATATGTGGGTGTATATATGTGAGTGTGAGTGTGTATATGTGGGTGTATATATGTGAGTGTACCTGCAGCTCCTGGGTCCTGCTGTAGTACTCATCGCGGGCCTGCTGAAGCTGCCGTATCTGGTTGTGCAGGCAGGTCACCACCGTCTCCCTGTCAGCCCACAGCTGCCGGTACCTCCGCTGCTCCACCTGCAGGCTGTCCCTCAGGGACGAGATGTCCACCGTCTGCAGGCTCAACCGGTCCTTCTGCCGGGGGGGGGGGGGGTCACCAAATTACAGTCTGCTCCACCCCGGCCTGCTCCACGTGTGTAAATTACAGTCTAACCCCAACCTGCTGTGTTTTTACATTACAGTCTAATAACCCCGACCTGCTCTGTGTTTTTACATTACAGTCTAACCCCGACCTGCTCTGTGTGTACATTACAGTCTAACCCCGACCTGCTCTGTGTGTACATTACAGTCTAACCCCACCCTGCTCTCTGTGTTTTTACATTACAGTCTAATAACCCCGACCTGCTCTGTGTTTTTACATTACAGTCTAATAACCCCGACCTGCTCTGTGTTTTTACATTACAGTCTAATAACCCCGACCTGCTCTGTGTTTTTACATTACAGTCTAATAACCCCGACCTGCTCTGTGTTTTTACATTACAGTCTAACCCCGACCTGCTCTGTGTGTACAGTGTCAGCTGACGCTGGTTTTGGCGCGGAGGCGTTACCATGGCGTTGTTGTGCTCCTGCAGCGCGGTGGCGTTGATGATGCGGCGCAGCAGGCGGCGGTTGCGCACGGCGTGCTGCTCCCTCTTGTAGCGCTCGTACAGCAGCCGGCTGTGCAGCAGGAGCAGCTGGCTGCGCAGCGTCTGCAGCTCGTCCCAGGGGGCGGAGCCTGCTGGGAAGAAGGACAGACTGCGTCATTCAGCCTGATCTACACAGTCCCCCCCCGCGCTGGCATAGCCGCGAGCGTGACCCAGTACTGCGGTGCTGTACAGGAGCAGTTCACAGAGCCCCATAACCTGGAGGTTGCAGGCTCCAATCCTGCGTGCACACTTGGTGCAATGGCACGGGGTGGTGCGGAAGAGCCACAGGGTCCGCTTGCTGTGTGTTCACTCTAAAACCAGCAGAACAGTCAGACCCAAGAAAGCAGCTGTGTAATCAACACCTATATCATTGGTGGTCTGGGATAACTGATCAGTTAAGTCATGGATGGGATACT
Organism: Anguilla pacifica; assembly: GCA_039654925.1. Taxonomy (NCBI): domain Eukaryota; kingdom Metazoa; phylum Chordata; class Actinopteri; order Anguilliformes; family Anguillidae; genus Anguilla; species Anguilla pacifica. Next base: position 36,790,642 of record CM077297.1, read on the forward strand.
TTTAGTGGTCTGGGAAAACTGTTCAGCTAATTAAGGGATGGGATATCACTGGTGGTCTGGGATACACGCACGTCCTTGTTTCTGCCAACTACCCTGGATAAATCCACCCATTAGCTGTTTGCATCAGCATGGGTTTGCGTGCAGATTTAGACCAAAGTACCACAGCTTATAAATGAATGTGGCTAAAATGTTGGCTCGTGACTGGCCTAGTTAGGCACTGAGGAGTGGGAGCTGGAGTGAAATCCAGACGCGGACCTCCAGGAACGGATTTCCTGCCCGAGCGAAGCGCCGAGCGAAGCGCCAAGCGAAGCACCAAGCGAACCCCGAGGCTCTCCGGGAGGAGGAGGAAGAGGAGGAGGAGGAGGAGGACCGAGAGTCCCTGCAGCAGCAGGGTGAATAAAGCCCGGTAGGGCGGTTTACAGAAGCGCCCCCCTTATCTGACCCCCCCAAAAAAAACAGACTGTGTTCACTGTGCTGACAGGGAGTCAGCAGGGTTTGATAAAGAGACCACTGGATCAGCATTATGTAAACCTTAAGTTGGTGTCTTTGATGGTGAGGTCAGCTACAAAGTTTAAAACCGGCTTATAGAGACCGGACAAGCAGGATCAACAATGTTACTGTTTTGTTGTGACCGTCTTTATTTTTTGTCTTTTGCCGTTGTCTTTTTCCTTAGGTATATATTGGGAAAAGTAGAATAGTTTGAGGTGAATCCTATGTATCATACGTGTATAGCACTCACCTGTACACTAGTGTCATAGCAGGATACACACTTGTATTCATAAAGGCTACACAAGTCAGAGGCACGCCCGCGTCTACCAAGATAGATAGCGATCCGTATAGAGCCACACTACTGGCAGATCACTTTTAGTCTCCTCCTTCTATGTATAACTGTTCGCGCAGAGGAGGTTCAAACTCTATTTTGAAGTTAGATAACAGATATTGAATTAATCACATTCCAGTAGCTTACTAGTACTGCTCTTTGGTATACCTGAGTGAATTCTTACTAGATCTGCTGTTTGGTATATCTGAGAGGATTCTCACTAGATCTGCTGTTTGGTATATCTGAGGGGATTCTCACTGGATCTGCTGTTTGGTATATCTGAGGGGATTCTCACTAGATCTGCTGTTTGGTATATCTGAGGGGATTCTCACTAGATCTGCTGTTTGGTATATCTGAGGGGATTCTCACTAGATCTGCTGTTTGGTATATCTGAGGGGATTCTTATTGGATCTGCTGTTTGGTATATCTGAGGGGATTCTTATTGGATCTGCTGTTTGGTATATCTGAGGGGATTCTCACTGGATCTGCTGTTTGGTATATCTGAGGGGATTCTTATTGGATCTGCTGTTTGGTATATCTGAGAGGATTCTTACTAGATCTGCGTGTTTGGTATATCTGAGGGGATTCTCACTAGTCCTGCTGTTTGGTATATCTGAGGGGATTCTTACTAGTCCTGCTCTTTGGTATACCTGAGGGGATTCTTACTAGATCTGCTGTTTGGTATATCTGAGGGGATTCTTACTAGATCTGCTGTTTGGTATATCTGAGGGGATTCTTACTAGATCTGCTGTTTGGTATATCTGAGGGGATTCTCACAGATGAAAAGGCTGGGGGTAAAGCACTGGGGCTCCTCAGGCACCCCGAGTTCAGCTGCAGCGTTAATACTCCTGCTTACCTCCAAAATGGTTCCAATCAGCTGACCTGCTCGGCAAAGGTGATCTGTGGGAAAGAGGGAGAGAGAGAGAGAGAGGGAGGGGGAGGGAGAGAGTGATGGAGAGGGAAGGAGAGCAAGAGATGAGGAAGGAGAGACAGAGAGAGAGTAAGAGAGAGAGAGAGAGATGGGGATTTAAGTTAAGGTCCAAAGGTCATGTATTACAGTAGAACACAGCAGAGTCTTACAGAGTGGCACCCACCAGCTCTAAATCTGTGCCCCTCCCCCACCCACTTAATTCAGTTACATTCCTAAAGTGAACCACGCATCACAGCCAAGCTTTGAGGCCAGCATTAGGGTGGGGGCTGGCTCGGGGGGGAGGGGGGGGGGGGGAGGGGGGAGATTCTGGAATCGGCGCGCACACTGCTGCCCCTGACTGTGCTGCTGTTGTTGTGTTTTTACGGCACAGGACAATGGCGGCCTGTTTCCCAGACGATGTGCGATCCGATCCCCAGGCGGGGCCATCCTGTTCATTCCCCCCCCCCCCCCCCCCCGCACCGCCAGCAGCTGCTCTCGCTTCCCAAACACCACAGAGCAAGAACCCTAAACCCCCATGGGGACCCCGCAGACGCCCAGAGGACAGTCTGGCCGGGTTCGAGCATCAGCCCTGCCCCCCAGAATATGAGCGGATGCATTTAAAAACATGAGACTGACTGTAGTCAGCGGCACAGCGGCTACTCAGGCCTGGGCTCTGGTCATGGGTCTTCGGGGGGGGGGGGGGGGGGCGGATTCACGATAATCAGAGGTGGGTAACCCGGCTTCAAAGAGTAAAAAGACTGACCATGTATTTGCCCCACCACCATGCACTAAACCAGCTGATCATAATAATTAGTTCTATCATGCTGAAGAGCTATGCTAATTAGAGTCAGCTGGTGTAGTGCATGGTGGTGGAGCAAATACATGGTCATTCTTTTTACTCTTTGAAGCCGGGTTACCCACCTCTGACGATAACTGCGCCGGGTAAAACTCGGAACTCCCAAATGTGGTACGTGGACTGAAGTAAAAAGAGCTGCTCCAGGTCTTTACTCAGCGCAGTTATCCAGATAACTCAGTAATCCTGCTTCGTGATACAGGCCACATGACAAAGAGCAGGTGAACTTTCACTCCAAGGACCAATCAAATTCTGCTTGCTCAAACTAATCCAAACAACCAATTTACACGGAGTAATGCACGTGCAGTCATTGTAACAAACGCATAATCCTAAACGTAGAAATATGCGCGGACATATGCTAGGGTACATTTTAATAAGTGGGTAGAGGGTATGGGCCCCCCCTGCCCCCACTCCCCCGCCCCACTCCCCAGCGGCTCGAGAGCCAGCTCACCTCTTGCCGTGGACATTGCTGCCTTGTTGAATGAGGCGGTCCAGCACCTCCAAGGGGGACTCGGTGGTGGTGAACCCCTCCCCCTCCCAAAGCCCCTCCCCCTGCCCCTCCTCCGGTCTCCGCCCCTCCCCGGCCCGCCGCGTCGCCTCCGCGGTCCGCCGCCCCACGAACAGGGAGGCGGCTTTGGGCAGCGCCAGGTCGAACAGGTCCCTGTAGGCAGGGGGCGGGGTCTTGCAGGGGCTGGGGGGGGAGGAGGGGCCGTATTTGGGCCGGCCCGCGGGCGCGGGGCGGTCGATGGGGGCGAAGAGGGCCGCGGGCGCCTCCTCCATCACATCGGGGGCGGACGGCGCCTGTCCCGGGCAGGGGGGGTGAGGGCCCGGGGGGGCGGGCGAGGGCTTCTCCTGGGCACCCGTCAGAGTCTCGGTGGTGCGGTAGAAGGGCGAGTCGAACCCCCGCGGGGCCGGGACGTCCCGCTGGTCCTGGGTGATCTTCAGCAGCTCCTCAGTGATGGCCTCTGTCGGGACAGGGGCGGGAGAACGAGACTGTTACCCAAAACCTGCACCCCAATATTCTACTGTTACCCAAAACCTACACCCCAATATTCTACTGTTACCCAAAACCTACACCCCAATATTCTACTGTTACCCGAAACCTACACCCCAATATTCTACTGTTACCCGAAACCTACACCCCAACATTCTACTGTTACCCAAAACCTACACCCCAATATTCTACTGTTACACAAAACCTGCACCCCAATATTATACTGTTACCCAAAACCTACACCCCAATATTCTACTGTTACCCTAAACCTACACCCCAATATTCTACTGTTACCCAAAACCTGCACCCCAATATTCTACTGTTACCCAAAACCTGCACCCCAATATTCTACTGTTACCCAAAACCTACACCCAAATATTCTACTGTTACCCAAACCTACACCCCAATATTCTACTGTTACCCTAAACCTACACCCCAATATTCTACTGTTACCCAAAACCTACACCCCAATATTCTACTGTTACCCAAAACCTGCACCCCAATATTCTACTGTTACCCAAAACCTGCACCCCAATATTCTACTGTTACTCAAAACCTACACCCCAATATTCTACTGTTACCAAAAACCTACACCCCAATATTCTATTGTTAGCCAAAACCTGCACCCCAATATTCTACTGTTACCCAAAACCTACACCACAATATTCTACTGTTACCCTAAACCTGCACCCCAATATTCTACTGTTACCCAAAACCTGCACCCCAATATTCTACTGTTACCCAAAACCTACACCCCAATATTCTACTGTTACCCAAAACCTGCACCCCAATATTCTGTTAGCCAAAACCTACACCCCAATATTCTGCTGTTAGCCAAAACCTACACCCCAATATTCTACTGTTACCCAAAACCTACACCCCAATATTCTACTGTTAGCCAAAACCTACACCCCAATATTCTACTGTTAGCCAAAACCTACACCCCAATATTCTACTGTTAGTCAAATCCTACACCCCAATATTCTACTGTTACCCAAAACC